>JARBWK010000003.1:134364910-134486146 GCA_030556195.1 Anolis apletophallus | reverse complement strand
AAGACAAAGAGATTGCTGAGCGGCTAAATGACTTCTTTGCCTCCGTTTTCACACAGGAGGACAGACAACATATGCCTTCAGCTGAGTCAGTTTTTTTCAGGGAGGGAATTAAAAGAATTAAAACAGATAGAGATAAACAAGGAGGATGTTCTCATATGCCTTACTAAACTAAATGTCAACAAATCACCAGGTCCAGACGGCATCCACCCCAGAGTTCTTAAGGAACTCAAGTGTGAAATTGCTGAACTTCTAGCTAAGATATATAACCTTTCTCTAAGATCAGGCACTGTACCCGAGGACTGGAGGGAGGCAAATGTAACACCGATCTTCAAGAAAGGATCCAGAGGTGATCCAGGAAATTATAGACCAGTCAGTTTAACCTCAGTTCCAGGCAAAATGATGGAAACCATTATTAAAGAAAAAAATTACTAGGCACATAGAAGAACAGGCATTGCTGAAAGAAAATCAACATGGTTTCTGCAAAGGCAAATCATGTCTTACTAACTTGTTAGAATTCTTTGAGGGTGTAAATAAACACATAGATAAAGGGGACCCAATTGATATTGTTTACCTTGACTTTCAAAAGGCTTTTGACAAAGTCCTCACCAAAGGCTCCTAAATAAGCTCTTCAGCCATGGAATCCGGGGACAGGTCTTGTCCTGGATTGGAACCTGGCTAAACTGTAGGAAACAAAGGGTGGTAATAAACGGACATTTCTCTGGGTGGAAAGAGGTGAGAAGTGGCGTACCCCAAGGTTCAGTTTTGGGTCCGTTACTTTTTAATTTATTCATTAATGATCTGGATGTAGGAGTGAATTCTGAGGTAGCAAAGTTTGCAGACGACACTAAATTGTTCAGGGTAGTTAAAAATGAAACTGATTGTAAAGAGCTCCAGAAAGATCTCTCGAAATTGAGTGAATGGGCAACAAAGTGGCAAATGCATTTTAACCTAAACAAGTGTAAAGTCATGCACATCGGGGCAAAGAACCCCAACTACACTTATCAACTGATGGGGTCAAAGCTTTCGAGACAAACCAGGAAAGGGATCTTGGGGTCTTGGTGGACAGCTCAATGAAGATGTCAACCCAGTGCGCAGCAGCAGTGAAAAAGCAAATTCTATGCTAGGCATGATCAGAAAGGGAATCGAAAATAGGTCAGCAAATGTTGTATTACCTCTCTACAAATCTATGGTAAGGCCACATTTGGAGTACTGTGTACAATTCTGGTCTCCGCACCTTAAGAAGGATATAACGGAACTGGAAAAGGTACAGAAAAGGGCAACAAGAATGATCCAAGGGATGGAGCGGCTCCCTTATGAAACCAGGTTGCAACGCCTGGTCTTTTCAGCCTTGAAAGACGGCGTTTAAGAGGTGACTTGATCGAAGTGTATAAAATCATGCATGGGATAGAAAAAGGTGAATAAAGAAAATTATTTTCTTTGTCACAAAACACTAGGACTAGAGGGCACTCCCTGAAGCTCCAAGGTAGGAAAATTAGGACTAATAAAGGGAAATATTTCTTCACCCAGAGAGTCATTGGGTTATGGAACTCACTTCCAGAAGAGGTTGTGACAGCTGTCAGCCTGGACAGCTTCAAGGCAGGATTAGACAGATTCATGGATACCAAGTGTATCGGTAGTTACTGAAAAGGACATTCAAGTGCCAACTCGGAGTTGGTTGAGGTAGGCAGGATTTCCCTGGGTACTGGTTGTGGGGGGTCGGGAGCAGGTCAGGGTTTTGCCCTCCCTTCTGCTCGAGATCCCCGTGTACAACTGGTGGGCCACTGTGTGATACAGAATGCTGGACTAGATGGGCTGAGGTCCGATTCAGCATGGCTCTTCTTATGTTCTTATGTTCTTATGGCACTGGACGTACCAGTCAGCCGATCGTCCCTTCATCAGGGCCCGGATGGTCCGGACTCGGCTTGCTTCACTGCGGTACACGTGCCCATGGTCGTACATGTGATCCCGGACCGTGGTCACGAAGAAGGCAACAGCACTTGCTTCTCCTGAGAATTCCACCCTGAGGTCTTCGCAGCGCGGAGGAGGCCATGCCGCGTTCATCCACCATGGGGCAGCCCCTTGATCCGGCTGGGGAGGGGGGCCTCTCCCTGTGTCTCCCACTCCCGGGGCCCCTATTCCTCCTGAACTAGGCATGCCCCGCCCAGCTCCTATCTGTTGCGAAGGGATCGGCGATCTACTCGCTGCCAGACGGCCTCGGGTTTCCAACTCCACCTCCCATTCTGCCCTGGGCCCAAATCCCAAGCCCCCGGAAGACCCCATCTTGGGTCTCATTGCCCGATCGCCGTGCTCACGATCCCCTCCGCCTTGTCTCCCTCCAAACCGATCTGTTTGGCCAAGTTGCGGTGCTGCCGACACGCTGAAATCCCCCCCCCCCTTTGAGGGAACCCAAGATGACCGCAAACCTTCCTCCTGGATGGCACCCAGCTCCTGCCGGTCGATCACTTGGGACATAATTCAGAGCGTCGTCTCCATCGCTGCAAATTTCTCCTCGAGAACTGCAATCCTACTGGGGGAAGGGAACTCCAGACTTCCTTCCCCATATGAAGCCACCGTGGTGCCCCGCTTCTCCGCCGCCACATAGGGCTTCTTAAACAAATCAGTGGACGCCCAGGCAGCCACCGCCTTGGATTCCTCCGGCGTGAGATTCCAAATCATGGAAGGGGCTGTCGCCTCCAATCCTCCCACAGCTTCTTCCTCGCCCACCGACATGAGCCTCACCGGTTCTTTTCCCCGGGATGGCTCTGGTGATTCTTGGCTTCTTGTGAGGCCACTGGAACTCCCGTAGTAAATCACACAGACTGCTTTGCAAAATACAACGGCTTTATTCACAGGATCCAAAACATTCAAAGCCAAGAATGCAACCCATCACCAACACCTGGGGTTTATACCCTTCACCTCACACACAATATAAACAATCCCCGCATTCCCATGTGAACTTGCTGCTTGTTCCATCTCACGACCGCAGCTGTCGTATCTATGTTATGACTATGTCAGAGTCCGGATCCTGCTGGCCAAACCCAAGGCCGTGGGCATCGGCTTTTGACAGTTGTAGCTAGTATTTATTTATTTAAAACTTTTATATCCCGATCTTCTCACCTCCGTAGAGAGACTCAGACCAGCTTACAACAAGGTTTCAGTGCTACTAATACAAATTAAAACATCCTACAACAATACAAGATTAAAATACATATAGGTAAAATACATATAAGCCAAATCGCCAAAATAAAATCATGTTGAACTCAGTCCACATATGTGGTCACTCACTTTGGTCTGTAACCAGTATCAGCCATTATTCTGGGAATGCTTTGTTCCATAGCCAGGATTTCACTAGCCTCCTGAAGGACAAGAGGGAGGGGGCAGATCTGATCTTGCTTGGGAGAGAGTTCCATAGCTGAGGGGCCACCACAGAGAAAGCCCTGTCTCTCATTCCCACCAGACGTGCTTGCGAAGGTGGCAGGACTGAGAGCAGGGCCTCTCCGGATGATCTTAGCATCCTTGATGGTTCATAGGGGATAATACGTTCGGACAGGTAAACTGGGCCGTATGAACATTTTACTATGTGCAGACTTTGTACATTGTGATGAATTGTCATAATGGCACATTGTTTGTATGTGTACAGTTGAAAATAAGACACTTAGCCTGAAAGTAGTTATAGCAATATGATACTTTTTGAGGGGCCTTAGGCTTGAGTGGTCCTTTGTGTTTAAATAACACAGGTAGCATACTTTAGTGCTTTTCTTGTATGTAAAGTACCATCTATGTGCATTACAATTTTTTGTGTGTACAAGGAAAGAACAGTCTACAGCAGATGCTTATACCTTAAGGGAATATTGTAGCCTCTCCCCCTCCATATAGCATATAGTTGTGTGCTAATAGTAAGAATATTGGTCTAACAGGGATTTCTGTGTTTGCACAGTACAAAGCCCTGAGAGATTCTCCAAGCTGTTTTGTTTATAAAGAGATGATGCCAACACACAGGAGCAGAAATATTGTTCTTTTTACCTTTTGTCAGGCTGCAAGATGACTGAGGGACGTTTTGAGAAAAGTAACAGGAATTGCGTACGGAATGTAACCCTCACTCAACCCAGAACCATGTTCCAGTTGTTCATATAACTTTAACATTCCAAAGACTAAAATGTAGTGATTGGAGAAAATATACTAGAAATAATTGGAAATTTGAATAACCCAACTGTAAATATAATATCGATTGACCTTTTGGGACAACACTTCATAATTTTCTTATGCACGTGGTATGGAGGATATAACTAAAACTGATATGATTTAGTTTTTGTTTGTTTAAAATATAATTTTGTTTCTAGAGTGTGTACATTGACATAATTGTAAAGAAAAGTACATGGGAAGAGAAGGCAAATATGTACATTAAAATATTCTAACATTATAAATTTTATATTGCATTAAGATATAAAAAGTAGTGGCATGCAAATATATGTTTGAATTGCTGAGATGCATAAATTTCTGCTTCTTAGAGACATTGAATATTAGTGTCAATGCTCACAGCTTTCCCAGAAGCATAAATGTATAATAGAGTGTCCCTCACTACTTCACGGTTCACTTATGCGGACTCGCTGTGGTGCGGTTTTTTTTCTCTCCCACCCCGAAGCCACGGGGGCGGAGGGAGGAGGAGAAGGAGGGTAGGGGGAGCAAGGCACTGAGCCTTACCCTAGGGCTTGGCCTCGGAGCAGCCCTCAGCCCAGGCCTCAGCCCTGGCAGGCAGTGGTGTCAATGATGCCTCCGAGGTGGGAAGCAGAGGAAGCAGCAAGAAGGAGGAGGCCACTGCCGAAGAGGGCCATGGTGGAGCATCCCTACTTTGCAGATTTTTTAAACTTATTGCGAATGGTCCTGGAATGGAACACCCGCAATAAATGAGGGAACTTAAAATTCCTGCCCAATTTATAATGTCCAATGAGCAGGTTGCAGGTTCTGAAAGTGATATTTCTAAGTATGCTTTCCTTCGAGAGTGAGTCCTAGGGGAATTCTTGCAGCCTACTTCAAAGTAAAAGTGTTCAGTAAGTTGCAGATTTCCAAAGTTTACATGAAAATCCGTTGGAATTGCATGATTGTAACTTGGTTGTTTGGCTATGGGTGCAATAATACGTATCTCAAGTTGATTTAATGCTTGAGATGTAACTTGAGATATAACTATAACTTAATTATTACTGCATGTTACTGTTTAATAGATAGAAAAAATACAATGGCTTTCATTTTTGTTACTTTTTTCTTTTTCGGGTTTTGGCTGGGCAGCAAACTTGCAAAGAAACGCAAGGACGCAATGGGAAACACTAGACAAGAAATGACCCACATGGTAAATGCAATGGATAGAAGTTATGCTGATCAGAGCACCCTGCATGCAGAGGATCCTCTCTCCGTCACCTTTATGGACTCCCATAACTTTAGCCCCAGATGTAAGTACAATAATAGCAAAGCTTTAAATGTTTATTGTGATTATGAGGAAACTCTGACCTATCTACAAGTGGTCAAACTCTGTAAGGCTGACCATTGGTGTTTATGCTGTCCAGTTCTCATGGTAAATTAAACTCAACAAGATCTGGGGTCTACAGGTTTCACGTCTCTGCCTGATGCTGGCAGATATTTTACGTCTGCTTGTGGTGAATGCAGATGGCATTTACATTCATTTTGCATGTGCTAATAAGTCTTAAATTGCCTCAATTATATAACCTTTGTGTTATTAATAAGCAATAATTTTCAGGCCATTATACAGAGAAATTTGAAAGATGTGTAGAGTGCCAAGAAAAATGTAAAAGATGCTGATTTTTTTCTGATTGATTTTTTTATTCCAGAGTTGCTATTCTGGGGGTTTCTTTTCAGTGTGGATGGGAAAGAAATTATGTTTGACTGATATGTACCATGGTCCAAATATGAAAAATACTGAGAAGCAAACTCTAGAAATGTAATGCTTTAATAAGATGTGTTAGAAAATCGCTTGTCAAGATGAACTTGGAGGGAAAGAAATGCCTAAAACAGCAAGCAACTCTTATACCTGTCATTTCTCTGTGGGAAATGTAGGCTCTTACTAGATTTCATTTGTGTCAGTGCCAATTAATTTCTTCAAGAATTCATTATTTATTAGATGTTAAAATGGACTGTATTAGTCTCCAAGTAAAAGAAAAAGCGGGAGAATCCAGGGAAGACTAATTGAATCAATGGGTTTTACATAAATGTTGAGTCCTTTTCAGCATATTTAGCAATTGATTCATTTGGTCTATTCCTGTGGTTCCCAAAGTGGGCAGTACCACCCCCTAGTGGGTGGTGAGGTGATCCAAGGGGGCGGTGGGAGGCTCAGGAGAATTTGGGGGGCACTGAAGCCCTGTAAGAGGGTGGTGGCAGGATTCCAACTCTCAAGCACGCGATTGTGCGCCTGCCAATTGGAAACCCATACTGGCGCTGCCTGGAAACCGCAGGGGACGCCCCCTTCCTCTCCTCAACTCTGCCCACGGCGCAGTCCTGTAGTGCCCCTTCTAATCCAACGGGTCCCTTGGAAGGAAGGGGCGATATGGGACTGTGCCATGGGCTTTAATTATGTTCAATTTGTAACAATGAAAATACATCCTGGATATTAGATATTTGCATTACAATTTATAAGAGTAGCAAAATTATTTATGAAGTAGCAACGAAAATATGGATGGAGTTACCACAACATGAGGAACCTTATTTAGGGCTCACGGGATTAGAAAGGTTGAGAACCGCTGCATTAATACATATATCTTTCTGTTTAATTGCTATTACATTTTTTAAAAAATTAATTTCTAGGGGGGCGGTGAGTAATTTCTTTTTCTGGAAAGGGGGCGGTAGGCCAAAAGGTTTGGGAACCACTGGTCTATTCCAATGGGCACTGTCAATTTAATGTAGATCTGAATTATTTCATTAGGTCCTTAGGCCTAGAGTTTGCTAAAAACTTGTGTTTCACTCAGATTGTTCCTTGGTAGAAATTGGTGAGGCTGCAAACTTTCACCTTTCTGCCTAGCCTGGTTCATTCCACTATTTTCCAGTTATGACAGACATATAGCAGGCAAGGTAGTTCAGTTCTAAAGAAAAGCAGAAATGTGTCAATATATGTCTTTTTTCCATCAACCAAAATCTAAATGTGTTAATCAACATAAATTCTTCCTGTGACTTTGGTCCCATCTGCGCTGCCATCTAATGCTGTTTGAAACTGCATATTATGGTCAGTGTACCAGTGGTTCTCAACCTGTCGGTCCCCAGGTGTTTGGCCTACAACTCCCAGAAATCCCAGCCAGTTTACCAGCTGTTAGGATTTCTGGAAGTTGAAGGCCAAAATATCTGGAGACCCACAGGTTGAGAACCGCTGGTATAAACTTATATAATGCAGTTTAACTGCACTGAACTCCATTATATATGTCTCTATGCTGAACATATAAAGCAGTTTCAAACTCCTTATATTGCAGTGAAGATGTGGGCTATATATCACTATATGGCAGAATTGGTGACTAAATCCTTGTAGTGGAATTTGTGTCTATGATGACCACATAGATAGGATGTCGAATGAGTCCAAACTTTCCAATAAACCCTTAAACTTATTCTGAAATGTCCTGAATTTAAAACAAAAGGCAGGTAAAATTTTCAAGTGAAATTACAGGCTAAGAAAAAAAATTACCTCTTTTTCTTGGAAACCTCCTTTAACCTACTTCCTGGTTGTTGATGGGAACCATCATAATTATCTTCTAAAATTTCTTTCTCCACTCACATAAAGATCTATTGCACTTCCCGACAATTAGCCTTGAGTAGTTTTTATCCTCAAATTGACAGAAGGGCAACACAGCAGAGTCTTTATTTTTAAACACATTTGGCTTCTTTCCTGGGAAGCTACTTCCCACCCAACTTTTAATAGTAGTCTTTTGGGGCTGAATAGGAATTTTTACAGTGCTTGATTTGCCTATGGAAAAAGTGTTTTTACCTGTTCCTTGCTGTATTAGATTAATATCCCTAATAATTAGTATTTGGCTCAAAAACCAAAGAAAAATTTCCTTGGCCCAAGGTTGAACCCACCTCAGTAGTGCTAACTGGTGCCATTTAGGAGGATCATTTATGTCACTAATTTCCCTTTATGGGGAAGATGAAGAATTATTGGGAAATTCCTCAGGTTTCAGAGCTGATTTTTTTTACTCGGGTTGGCTTAGCCCACTTATCTCATATGTTGCTAATCAAGTTGTTAATAAAGTTGTGGGCAGTTTCATTGTGGTGCTGAATTGTCATTCTTATTGAGAGGACAGATTACTCCTTAGTTTCTTTGAGTGGAAAAGTGACATATCAAGAGTAAGCTACCACCTCAACAGGTTCTTCAAGAAAAAGGTTTAGTTTTCATCTTCATCCTTGAATTTCTCCCCTCTACTTCTTACCATCAGATCTGTGCAAACCCAAACCCATCACACTGCACAGCAAGGGCTATTTTAAAAGGCTTGTGAGAGCTTTGACAGCCAAGTCAGTTGTCCCACACAGTTTTTTTTCCTGGCAAAGGCTTCACAAAACCTATGTCAACCAGAAAAGATAACCTTTTCTTCTGCTTGGAGGCTTAAAAAGCTGACTGTTCCTTATGATCCCAGAAGGAGCTATTTTCAAAGTCTGACTTGGGAGCACTTTGCCAGCATCTCTAATAGGAACTGACACACATATTCCTAATCCATGATGCAGTTTAATACTTAACTGCTAAAGAGTGCAGTGCCCACTTGTTGATTTAAGTGCTTGTGATGTTCCATTTTCTTTTATTAGGGAATTTGCCGATAAGCATCTCCATTTAATACAGCTGCACTCTAACATCCACATGTACATTTAACTCTGCCCTGTTGCATACACAGGATGTGTTTAGACTAGTGCTGTGTTTATGAGAGCAGCAATTGCTTCCTAGTAGTTTAATTAGCCTATGGCAGCTGCACTAGCAAGGCTACCTGAGATTTTACGCTGTGGCTGTCAAGCAGCAAAAGGCTTACGCCCCATCTACACTGCCATATACAATTCAGATTATCTGTATTTCATTTGTGTGACTTTAAAAAAAACTTTGTTCATTTTTGTTAAAAAGGAATAATACACCAGTTGAAGGGTAATGTATGTCTTCATGAGCTTTGTTTTCCTACAGTGCCCAATGACCCACTCGTGCCGACTGCTGTGTTAGGTGAGGACCTGGTCCTTCTCTTTGCCAATTTCATCTCTTTCATGGTTTATCATTCTTGTCAACAGATATATTTATTGTGTGTCAAAACAGCTTGCATAAGATTAAAAAGATATGCCTGCTGTTAGAAAAGTCAGGTGTTTGCATTTCTATATTCTGCATTCAGTACCACATTCAGCTGTATAGCATCAAATGTTTGCTGAAAGTTCCCTCTCTTCCTGAGTTTGGTATTCTTCACAGCTTAGTAGACAATGGCTCTGATGACCTTTTTTGTTTTTTAAGCAGAATTCATTCTGCCTAAAAACACTGTTGGAGTCACATAACCAGCTTGTTTTGGCTGTGTGATTGTGTCACATTGTTCCTCTGCAGAGCAGTGTCTGTGTTAACACTGTGGTGATATTGATACCATCTGCCAAAAGCATAAATCCATTTGAACAATTTAAAAAAAACATTAAATTAACAATTGCTCCAAAATACATTACACTATAAATATTGTTTTCAACTGGTTTATAGTTGCTATGGGGTCAAGTATAGTCCACAGCACTGGAATGTATCTTCCATCGCAAAAAAGACAGTCCATAAAGATATCATATTTGGTAACATCAAAAGCTATTGAAAACAGGAAAAATTACATTACTCCCACATTTTTTCCAAATGTTGATTATCTAGCAGTACGAGAAAAGCCATTTTCTAACAAACCACTACTAGAAACCATGGTGAGATGGATGAAGGTTAAAAGATATCTTGATGTATGCTCAAACAGGTTCCTATGAGCTCAGAAGTGACACCATGCTCCAGCTTATAATTGTAAAATGCCTGACATAACAAACATACATTTCAGTATACAAATCTCAGCATACTTCATATGTCCTTTACCATCATGTTAGCTTACTCAGGATCTGGAAAGATATTTTTAGAAGCAGAAAAAGGTTTGAGCATACCCAATGGAACTTCTGATATTTATCTTTCCCTTCTCCCCAGCACTCTTTGTAGAAACTGGACTCGAATGCCTCTGTCCACACTTATTTTCGAAGTATCTTTAGTCTTTAAAATATGACATGTGAAACAACCAATACATGTATTCAAATGTCCTTTAAGTGCATTGAACTAAATATACTTATTTAATTCAATTTATGCTGCATTTTCTCTGTAAATAATTGAAGTCAACATACATATTTTACACACAAAGCAACATATCACACACAAACTGGCAGATCCGTGCAAGTAGGCTTCTGTAGATTAACTTGAGAGTGCAATTAGTGCAGAATCAAGCAATAGTCTTCATCATTAGCTGCCCCTATGTCTGAACTGGTGCTATGCTCACTGCCCTGAAATTGTTCTGACACCCACATAGGTACCATGGCATCTTCTGTCTGTATCAGATGTCCCAACCTTTTCAGCTATTTAATAATGAAGTAATTACAATCTTAAATTACAAATATAATCTCGGAGCAATCAGCAAGATTGAACTCACTTGATTTGGTGTTGCTTTCCTAATCATTTTCATCAAAAAGCTCTTAATCCCACATTGTCACTAAACAAGTATATTTGATGTGACATTACAGCTATCAAAACCTCCAACTTGGTTAGGTGAAACAAATCTCTTGACATGCAAAGGTTAATCTGTTAGAACTTTAGTGAGACAGGCAGCTGTGAAGAGCAACTCCAGGGCAAAAACTGAAAGATGGCCTGGCAGTTTTTGCATGCTTTTGCATCAGAGTGTTGTTTTGTATGTCCTTCATTGACAATTTGATATTATTTGTGTGAGGCAAAAGGTCTTAGCTAGAGTTCATAGGAACTTACAATTGTATTAGATATTTGATTAGATCGCTCATTTTTCATTTTTGGTTTTTCATTTTTCATTTCAGTCCATTACATATATGTGGCCCCATAAAGTCTATCATCTTTTTATTTTGCATTCAGAGTTTGTGTATGTTGTATAATTTGAAGCGTGTGTGTGTATGTGCATGTGGGGAGTGAAAATGCTATATGTAAAGCTGAAGCTACTTTACTACCCTTATGATTTTTTTTAAACTTGATGTAGTGCTATGCATATTTTAATATTTTGCTACTGATTTCAAGTATCTCTGATGTTTTATTTCCTTTTTTATGCATCAATTGGTCACAGTCCCTATAACTGGTAAGTATCTGAGGAGATAATGTTTATGATTATAGTTAAGCTTGAGTAGGGCATTTTGGTAATTAATATAGTGAGCAAGAAATACAGGTCAAGAATCCATTTTCTGGAATTCTGGAATTTGAAATACTCCAAAATTGTTCACATGGGTGGCTGAGATAGCGACACCTTTACTTTCTGGAGGTTCCATGCACAACATTATCAAAATATATATAAAGTTATCTTCAGGGTGTGTGTGTGTGTGGAACATAATTGAATTTCTAGTTTAGACTTGAGTCTCCAAGAATCATAGAGTCATAGGAGTGGGAAGAGACCACAAGGGCCATCCAGTCCAACCCCATGCGTAACATCTCATTTTATAAAAACACAGATTTAAAAAATTCCAGAATCCAAAATACTTCTGGTTCCAGGCATAATTATTGGCTTTTGAGCCCTTGCACACCACTCCTGGACTAGTTCCAGTTATTTTATGTGGACTTCCAGTGTGAACAGTGGTGAGCAAGTATGGAATGCTAGGGGACAGCACTGATTCCTCAGGAGGCCTTGAAGGGCTGTACCTACAACCACAAAAAAATCCCAAAAGTTTTTTTTTCTTGAGATGCTTTCACTTTCTTGCCTTCCTGGACCATGTTAGGTCCAGGAGAGGCCTTTTAAAAAAAAACCCAAGGAGATAAGCAGACATCGCTTCCTTTTTTAGAAAGCATACATAACTTCGTGCAAATAAATAGAAACAGCTTCTCAAAAATCTATATTGATCTGGGTATCACCAAAACATGGGGGGAAATGCACCCCATACCACTATTTCTAAATAAAAATAAAATGTTTGTTTAACTTTTGAAGGTGTTGATGGGCTTCTGAACATGGTAGAATTTCACTCCAAAAATGATGGAAAGATACCATGATAGAAACACACTGCCATTTAGGAACAAAATTAGCCAGAAAAACAGCCTTGGGGCTAAACTTTGCCTATCCCTGAACTATACACATCCCTTACTAATGTTAAAGAAAAATATCACAAACTATTATTATTCTGATCAAATATCTCTGAGATGTCTAGAGGCACTGTAATAGGATCTTACCCCATAATACAGCTTTCACTTAAATATTGCTGGGTTAGCATTGTAGCTGAACTAAAAGCTAACACATTCTGTCCCACCTTTAAAGACTAATAAGTTTTGACATAAACCCTACTACCCACTTCACATGATGCAACCAAGTGAGAGTGGCCCAATCAACACTGCTATTATAATGCAGATTGAACTGCTTTGTTTCAAAATAGATGATGTTTGTCTTAGATGTGTCATGTCTTTGCTCAGATCTTTTTTAAACTCCTGGGATGGTTTAAACAGTGGGATTATTTACTCTACTATAACAAAATGACTCTTTTTTCCTATGCCAATTTGACTGATATTTATTGGAATTTGATCTCAGTTGTATTTTGAAATGAGAGCAATCATAATGCTGTTGTCCAGTTGTACTTCTGCTTGCATGGGACAGATAAGAATGAAGGTAATTCATTCTTAAAGCTCTAATTCTGAAACGAATTCATTTCCTATCAAATATGTCATGTATGGTTTTTAGATGAAATAAGTGTTGCATAAACATAAGCTAGGAGTAAAATCTTACTGTTTTCTTTTTCACTGTCTTTCAAGTTTCTCACATAAATACCACAAGAATATCTGGATTTCTCCATTTAAATGTATTGGCTGGGGCAACTGTGTCTAACAAACAAAGATAGTGTTCTATGATGACTGACAGCTAGATTCTAGTATTCACTCTGAAGCTGTTCCACCCAACTGATTAAATTTAAACATGCATCTTTCTCTGTAGGACTGTGTTTCCATTGATGTACAAGAAGTTGATGTATTTGAAAAGTGGCATATGGTGGTTCTTTAACTGTTTTAACAACTAATCCTAATACATGAGTATTGCAGTAGCTGTATATAATACTGTGCTCGTAACATGAGCAAGGGACCATTGTTTTACATCAGAAAGAGTTGCCAGAGTATATTCCTGTATACACAAAAGTGGGGAAGGGGAAACTGGCTCAACAAGACTGGTTTAACAAGATGCATTCACATAGAACAAACTGCAAAATTGAACTTGGTGGATAAGATCAAGCTCCATGTATTTGAATATCTTTCTTCCAGTGGCTGACCAGATAACACTGGATGAACCGCTACCTCTGGAAGCATAAAAATTCTGACCTCTTTGTGCCATCTTTTCCCAAATGTACATATTTTTAAGAAATACCTTTTGAGCTTGTTCTTGGCCAACTATGGATGAACCTGTAGACTCTTTCTTACAGAAGTCGCTTAATTTTGTGCCATATGCCTACTGGGTCGTTGTAGGTTTTTCGGGCTGTATGGCCATGTTCTACAAGCATTCTCTCCTGACATTTCGCCTGCATCTGTGGCAGGCATCCCCAGAGGTCGTGAGATGGTCTGCCACAGATGCTTCTAGAACATTGCCATACAGCCCAAAAAACCTATAACAACCCAGTTATTCCGGCCATGAAAGCCTCCGACAATACATATGCCTACTGTTTTGTCACAGTTGATATTTATGTATAATGGCTCGTTGCATAGAGTGGTCAATTTTTACCACAAATCCCAGAAGGTACATGAATAGCCCCCATGCCGCAGCAGCCATAAGTTGTATAACAGCCTTAGGTCCAAACAGAGCTAGATAACTCTGCTGGAAGCTCTTCTTCTCATCTCATGCTTAAGGGTAGGCATTTCAGAGAGAGTACATTTTGAGCTTATAGCATGTTTAGGGGGCCATCAACTCTAAAACCCATAAATAGTGGATAAGGAATATTACATAATCAGTAAGCAGTCAAGGGCACATAGAAGTTGAAATGAAATTGTCAGCAACCTTCATGACCATCAAACTGTGAACAAGACTTTGAGAGTTGAGTTTCTGTTTGACTACAGGTGGCTGGCTAACTGAAACTATAAGCAGATACTTTGCTCATTTACAGTTGAATGTCAGATTTAAGCTTTTTTGCAGTGTATTTTCAAACTCCGTATTTTGTAAATATAATATTACTTACTGCTTTTATGTTGTTGTTGAATTAAATATAACAACTTCCAAAAACTTTGCAAAGCATTGCAACAAGCTACAGTGAAAATTGGCCTGTACCTCATGTAATGTAAGTTTCACATTTACTGAACATTGCTTTGTTCTCTGGGATCTTCTAACCACAGATGAAAACCACAGTGCAACAGCAGAGTCAAGTCGGCTGTTAGATGTGCCTCGCTATCTCTGTGAAGGAACAGAGTCCCCATACCAGACAGGCCAACTGCATCCTGCTATTCGAGTTGCTGACTTGCTGCAGCATATTAACCTCATGAAAACATCTGACAGCTATGGTTTTAAAGAAGAGTATGAGGTAAAAAAATGTTAGCAGCAGCTCTTTTTCAATGGCTTATGAGGTAGAGGCCCTGTGAGAGTACAGCTTCTTGTTTGCAAAGAGAGTTCTTAATTACAAGAAGATTAAAATGAATGTTTAATAGGATTAAATGTTTAAAATACCACTTCTCAGTGAGCCATGAATCAGTGAAGGAATCCAGAAGAGTACTGATAAGTGCCATTGCTTTCAGCACTGTGTTATAAACATGGGTTGGAGAGAGAGAGAGAGAGAGTTCCATTGTATCACTGACTGCCTGGTGATTGCAGTTGCCTTTCCAATACCATGTTTGCCTTATTGGATATGTCCCCACTGGTGGAACAAAATTTCTTTATCCACACTTAAAAAGATTCTTCTAAAGGGGTTCCTGTTCATGAATTAGGACATATTTAGAATTTTAGCCAGCTTTACCCATAATGATAGAATTCAAAAATGTAGTTGTGTTAGTCTGTATCCGTATGCAAAAGGGTCTTGTAGCACCCTTAGGACAACTTAAAGAAAGAAATTGGTTGCATAAGTTTTGATGAAGTAGACTTCAGGTTAGGAAAACTTATGCTACAGATTTGTTTTTCTCAGTCACAAAGGCGCTAGAAGCTTTAACCAGCCCACATGTAGTCTCTGTTATTGTGTTCTACCATGGTGGTGGTTCCCAACTTTTGCTTTGGACTTCTGTTCCCAGAATTCCTGACTGTTAATCAAGCTGGCAGAACTTCTGGGAACTGAAGTCAAAGACATCTAGAGGAATAATTTGGAACCACTGCACCATGGGAAGAATTGATGGGGTTTTTTTTTAATGTGATGCCTTCATAAGCACGGTGTGCAAGATCTGACCATGTATCTATTTTTAAAATGTGTTGTAGTAAATGTTATTGTTTCTTGAAGCGTAGGCTTGGTGATAACCTGAGGTTGTTATGAAGCTTCTCGGATAACATAGAACGCTGAGTCTTCAGTAGAAATAACAATTCTTTTACTCACACACAATAATCCACCTCACTCTACAGCACAATCTCTTCCAACACGCGACAAGGACAGATACCTTAGACAAGGTATCTAAGGGACCGCCTCTCCCACTATAGCCCACCACGACCACTGCGATCCGAGTCCCAAAACCTCCTGGTGGTGCCTAGTCGGCGATCCGTTCATCTGTCCTCAACGCTGAGGAGGGCATTCAGTGCCGCCGCGCCGGTGCTGTGGAATGCTTTACCCCCCACAGTCCGAGCGCAGGCCGATCTGCTAACATTTCGCAGGGCCTGTAAGACCCTCCTCTTTACCCAGGTGTTTGGTGTTTAGGTTTATGTATACAACTGCCCCCACACCAGGCTTGTGTGTTGGTTATGGTAATTTTAGTGTGTTTGTTTTATTCTGTTTTTATTGCCTTATGACTTACAGTGTGAGTCGCCCTGAGCCTTCGGGAAAGGGCGACTAATAAGTCGAAGAAATAAATAAAAATAAATAAATAACACTGGTGCAGACGTCCTTCGTCACTTCCCAATTTACATAACCTGCTGGTTAACCCTTTCTGCTCCAGCAGTGTACATTGCATCTTTGCTCTGAGACAGCACCAGATATATACATACACAAATTCGCATTTCACCACTATGATACACTCTATCAATTTCAACAGTAAATGCGTTGTAGTCCAGTCAAGAGTGGATGGCAGCTTTCAGCTAGTTTAATTGTATCCTGCTAAGTATGTCTGAGAAATTAATTATCACTCTGAAACTATGGCCTTAGCCTAGTTTTGTTGCTATTTCTATAAAAAATAAGAAATGTGGAATACTTCCATTTCCTTCAGCTTCCGGTCTGTTAATTTCCCCCTTTCATCCATATAGCAATCTGTTTCTTTTTGTTTAGTTTGTCTCCCAGGAAGAGGAGACACGGGGATGATTACTACAGTATGTATGTTCTAAAACATCCAGTACTATTAGTAAATTTTATCTGTCTCCAGGCTTCTGTTCTAAAGGATATTTTTTTCCTGTAGAACTACATTGAGGAGAAATATTCACCAGTAGAAATACTTGGTAGAAAGTCACTTTGTCCCATTAGCAGAAACCAATTGCATCACTTTAAAAATTAACTTTGATTTTACCACACAACATGTAACTGTTAAGTGTTTTCTTTGGATATTTACCTGTTTCTAATGTAACAACAGTTGCTTTTGAATTGTTTATAATACATCTCATCAGTACATGTTTCTCTATGTTCTTGGGACTAAAAGCAACTGGGTACAGGTTTATTTTCTGGGTTGCTTCTATCCCTTTCAGAAACTATTTTGCAAATCAATTTCCAGTAAGAACAGAGTTTTTCCATTCTTTATTTTATAGTCAAGGGAACATATATTAATATTCTAGATGTTTCAAAAAGTGTTATTTCTTTTCCTTTCTTTTTAAAGAGCTTCTTTGAAGGACAGTCGGCTTCTTGGGATGTAGCAAAAAAGGATCAGAACAGAACAAAGAATAGATATGGAAACATTATAGCATGTAAGTCACACTTTAATCTGGTCATGTTTAATTATGTGATTAAATAAATGTATGCATTTGATCCCTTCTTCCAGTAATCTGAATCTGTTTACCATTTTAATTATCCATTTTACTGTGTGAAGTAGGATGAAAAAGGCATCTGACCCAGGTGATTTTAGCTATTGATCTTAATTCTAGTCCACCTGTTTAGTCATTGTGTCAACTAGCTCTTAGAGTTGTACAGACTATGTTTGTATTTTGGAAAATATTAAAAAATTCAGATCAAAATGTTTTTCATTTGTGCAGTCATTTCAATCAACTATTCTACACCATGTGAAATGCCCAGGTTTTGACATCTTATTTCTTCATAATGCCAGTTCTGTTATCATATTAAACTCATAACCATTAGACAAGGAAAAAACTCAGTTGAAAATTTTTCAGACATTAATTAATACTAGCAAAATTTAGACATTATGCTTTCAAGAAGTAGTGTGACCAAGGAGCATGCTTGTTAATTCAGCTCATTTGTTATTTCCTTTGCATAAGCAGATAAATCATACATTTATCTTAGTGGTCTAAACAAACCAGGGTTTTAGCATTGGTTTATTGCCTTTGGCTTGTTTGGGCAATTGCCCTTGTTAATTAATGTTATTTATTTTTATTTATGACAATAAGTCACAATCTAACATCCTCCTTTTACCTCACTTCCCTTTCCCTGGTTTGTTTACCTAGTGAATAAAAGGGCTGTATGTATTGCAATGCTACCCATTAGCATCAGGCTGGATTAACATAACATATTAATGCTGCTTCAATGTCAAAAGGTTTATCTGAAAACCTGTTCCCTTTCTTTTCTTTAGTTTTAGATTTGAATTGACATTGTATTACAGATTAGCAAAGGCATATAGTGCAATCGGGAGGCTTCACAAAAGCATCTGGAGCAACAAGCACCTGAGGCAAAGTACAAAAATCAGTGTGTACAGAGCTATTGTACTGTCTATTCTCCTATATGGGCCTGAAACATGGGTCACCTAGCACCAACACCTATGACTCCTCGAACACTTTCATCAGCGCTGTCTTCACACAATCCTAAATATACACTGGACTATGTGATGAATGTTGCTGTCCTTGAACAAGCAGGGATCACCAGCATTGAGGCCATGCTATTGAGTACACAGCTGCACTGGGCAGGGCACATCTTTAGGGTGGAGGGCCACCGCCTCCCAAAAATACTACTCTGCAGTGAACTCGCCACAGGTCAACGCAAGAGAGGCATCCCAAAAAAGAGATATAAGGATTCCTTGAAACAACATCACAGGCTTGGCCAGATTGATCACCAACAATGGTCCACCCTGGCTTCATATCAGGAGGCATGGAGACGCACTATCCATAATGCTGCGGCCTGTTTTGAGAAGACATGCTGAACGAGTCTCGTAGAGAAATGAAAATGCAGAAAGAACCGCAACTTGGAAACAACATCACCCAAGAAGACTTTCTGCTGTGCTTTCTGCAACTGGACTTGCCTATCTCGGATTGGCCTTCTTAGTCATCAACACTCTTGTAGAAAGTGTGGGATGAGTCCTTCCTGAATCTGAATCTTTGTTAGCGAAGGAAAGCCACTACTTTTCTTTTGTTTTTCTATGCCATATCTTAATTTTTGTTTGATAAATTCCATTGCCATGATTAGAATCCTGGTAGGTTCTCCCCATCAAAATGTTTGATACTTTATTTATTTATTTATTTATATTTATTATTTGATATCTATACCGCTCCTTCCCACAGGCTCGGGGCGGTTCACACAAGTTAAAACAACATATATAATCATAAAACATAAAATCAGAGTGAGAATGGCACAACGATAAAGGCTGAGATGTAGATGTTCAACATTTTCTTGTGGTACAAAGAATATGTTTTCCAATGTGCATATCATTGTTTTTCACAATCTCGATATCATAGGGACACTGATGGCCTGATTCTAAACTCTATGCTCAAAGCCCAATTCTCATGTTAACTTTAGTATCAAGGTACAGACTTCTGCACATGCAACAAGACTTGCCCTTTTCTTACACTTTCCACCCCAGTTGTTTCAAATGGTTCTTTCTCCCTCACTTTGTGAGAAACATTGGGGTCAGGGCACTGGAAGCTACAGGAGGAGGAGGGAGGAATAAGCCATTTCAGTTCATTGACAGAAGTGTTCTGTCAGTGGCAGAACATTGGATGGATTTCACCGCATGTGTTCCTTATACTACCTTTGCCTGCAGCCTGGAATGATTGAGGGCTCAATTTGACCAGCTGCCATTATTAACATTTGATCTGTGACCATTTTAAACCATGCACCAAGCTCTCCAAGCCATCTAAATTGAGTGACCCAACAGAAGGAAGAATCCTAACCACTGCAAATCCACTTAACTGAAAGAGTTAGAAGATTTCTCACAGGGGAGGCTGCTCTGGAGCAGAAGGTTGCTACACAGTGAGCCAACTGTCACAGGAAGTTAATTAAAAGTGTGACTGCACTGTCATACCAACATTTGTTAATACAACAAAATTATGCATGCCTACTTGTCATTATGTTCATATATTGCTAAGAGGTGTGTGTGTGTGTGTGTGTGTGTGTGTGTGTGTGTGTGTGTGTGTGTGAGTGATGCTCACAATGGCACTGCTCCTTTGCTGGTATAAAATCATTTTGCTTTTGTTAATGTGAAATTCATCCTAATTTATTCAATTAAAAGCACCCATTAAACTGTTGTTGCTTTCTTGCTGTTGCCTGACCTTTCCATTGTAACACAGGATTTCATTGTTTACAGATGATCACTCCAGGGTGATATTACAACCTGTTGAAGATGATCCTTCTTCAGACTACATCAATGCTAATTACATTGACGTAAGTAAATTGGGTAGCTTGCTTCTTTCCCTTCCAGCTTCTCTCTGTGAAACTTTTCTGCATGCAATTCCTATGAATTGAATGACAGCTTTTTTTTCTTTAATTAAGAACAAAATGTACACTTTTCCCTGTTCTCCGTCCTAGTACTCACTGACATTGTTGTGCTTTCTTTCACATCTGACTTTGATTTGGGCTGTAGATTTGGCTGTACAGGGATGTAAGTACCACTATATGTGAATAACAGCATCCTGTTATGACTATTTAATATAGCAAACATTCTCAGTTGCGTTACACTTCTAATTTTTATTACTAGATATATGTGCATGCCTCATTGAATTAATCCCATGTATATATCTGGTCTTTTTATGTTTTTTTGTGCTAATAATTTATGTTTGTACCTGTACTTTAAAAGTTAGCCTAGTCCTTGAGTGCAGTCATGAAAACCATTAGCCAAACTAGCTGAACTCTATTCATTTAAGAAAAATCACATTTTGCTTGAATATTATTTTGCTTTGCTTTGGTTAGTAGCTTTTATTTTGCATTCCATTTTCATGTGAGAAGCTGGATAGTATGATGTATAGTGTTGTCCTGGGAAAGAGACTTGCTTATGATATGGAAAGAGTCTTTGCTGGGGAAAGTGGAATTGTCTCCTTTTGTGAAATGGAGCAGGTCGAACTACAGAACATATATTTCCATACTTTTTCATTCAAGTCAAAGGTAAATTGAATATTATGTGTCATCTGTAGTATATACACAAACATATATATTTTCTGACTTCCATCATAGATTTGTCTGTAACCATGGCATTGACATGTTTTGCAGAATTAAGATGTGCATCCATTGAATAAAAAGAAATTAATAGATAATAGAAAATTGAATTTGAAGATTTTACTGAAGATAATGAAATGTGGATGTTAGGCAAACATAAAATAGCTCAAATGAACATAAGGCCAGAAAAGACAGTATGTCTTATTTTCAAACGGTATATTCAGTGCCCATATTTGGATGTAGCAATAAACTGGGCAGTACTGTGGAAAGGAGTGTGAATGGTTGGCTGTTCACATTTCTTGTCCAATCCCTTTTACAGCTGGAGTGGCTAAACAGACCATATGATTTCTTGCATTGTTTGAATCTATCAGTAGCTGGTGCACCAGTTTAGTGGGACAGAGAATCAAGCCAAGTTCAGCCAATGCAATAAATGACAATTATCTGATATATGTATGTGGTTTGTTTAGCCAAAACTGCAAACAAGAGGTATTGACTGCAGTTCCCTGGGCTTGTTCTTGTGTCCAAATATATCTTGAGAGGATGGAGAGATAAATATAATTATTGTAGCACACATTTAAAATATGTATAGTAGTAATCAGCCCATTGATGGGTAAGCTTGTAAAATATTTATTTATTTATTTATTCGATTTTATACTGCCACTACCAAGGGCCGGTTTACAAGGAAGAATAAACAATACAGAGTAAAACAGTGGTTTAAAAACTCAACAATTGTCAAAAGCCTGCCTGTAGAGGTGGGTTTTGCATGCTCTACGAAAGGAGATCAGATCTCGAAGGGCCCGAGTCTCAGGTGGCAGGGATTTCCATAGGACCGGGCTTATGATGGAGAATGCCCTCCACCGGGTTGCTGTTAGATGGAATTTGTTACAAGGACAGAATGGGTCCTGCAGAATTAAAGACAAATCTAGCCACAATTTTAATGGGAATATTACCTAGATTCCTGATAATTAGAATAAACTGGATGTGTTTAGTCACTGGCATACTATCTAGAAACTAAAATTTCAGAACATTAAGGCTATTTGTTAATTTAACACTACTTGTAGTACCAAGTGTTTCTTGGGAGAGCAATTAATCATCATTAATGACCATTCAGTTTCAACTGCTGTGGGAAATTATTGCCTGTTTGTTTGGATGCTTGTGTTGTACATCAGTCTCAAAGAGCATACCTCACCTGCTCAAGCACCAAAAACATTACTCTGTATGAATGAAGAGGATAGTTTTGATATCTCCCCAAAGTGAATTTCATGTACATCACACAGCTTATAAGTCATGCCATTTCAAACATCTCTAAATTTGGTGAAAATAAAATCAGTCATTTATGCATATAGCAGTAACAGACAGACAGAAACTTTATTTCCAAAGCTTTAATAGTAATTTTTGAACTTTGCTTATTGAAACCTTTCAAGGGATGTGCCAGTTACTCTGTATTAATGAAAAAGAAATACCCACAGACAAAGTGAATTTTGTCTGTTTCATATGGACAGGATTTTAATTCAGGCCATCCAAATAAACCCTGAAGTGTGGTAATGATGGGGTACTCTCAGCTCCCTAGTGATGTGGTCTATAGCCCTTAGTCTGTATTTTTAATCCGCCATCTGAGATACATCCTCCAAATTCAATGAAAATTAATGTAGCCATTTTTACATGATGTAGTAACAAACTTAAAAACAAAAAAGAAATTAATTTCATTTGTATGGGTTTTTTTTAGCAACAAATACATCCAAGTATTAATCTCAATCAGAGATGGACTGGATTTACAAATATGCCAACTTTCATTTAATAATTTTACACTAGGTGGGAATAGCAGTTGGATTTACAAGTTTGTATTTGAGTGTTTCACAGGACAACCTAAGTGTAATTAACTGAATTTTTCAGCAAAAAAATATACAGCTTGCTTCCTTCCGTGCTTTTTCTTTTTAAAGAATGAGGATAATCCAAACTGGGGAACTGTCAATAAAGATGTCATTTATAGCTGACAATTGCAGTTATGAATGAATAACAAAGTTATGTATCTTTAATTGAATTGTAATCACAACTACTACATCTTCAATAATGTGGACAATATGGTGAATAATAAAAGTCCTCCAGTCCTGACTAATCACTGCCAGCAGCAGGGGACTGTTCTATTAATTGGGATAAAATTCCCCATTTCCATCTCCTACAAGTAATCCCTGATACAAGGAGGAATTGCAACAGGGAACTTGCTTCTGGCTGTTGCATCAGAAATTGCTGGCGAGGAGGGGAAAAAATTCTGCATATCTTGCAGTAGCTGCTTTCGGTAAGACAGGATTAGGGGCCAGGTAGGAAAACACTATTTAAGTAATTAGGCTATTTAAGTAACTGGTCCTCTTCACAAGTTTGAGATCTCAAATTTTCCTGGGAAAAGATTGCTTATTTTCCACAGCCTTTTTTAAAAAAATTACTAGTAAGCACTTTGCACCATGATGAAATAACTACTATCATAGGATCCAGTTGTCTTTCTGGAGTTCATGTTCTAACAAATTAATGGTTAATACTGTTTACAATAACTTGAAGAAATCAAGTTATACCCTGTTTTTCAAAGATTTTATCATACAGACAATTGAAAAGTGCTATATGTGTGTGTACACACACATGTGCCTTTATATAAAATGTTATATAAATGCACACAATTGGGTTTGATTCTAAAATTGGGAGGGATGTTTGTAATTGCACAAAATATTTATGCAATACTGCATGTAGTTTTTAACACTCTGCACACATACACATTGTCCAGCTCTAACATTCAGCTGTTCTGCTTATTATTTATGGCTCTAATATTTTTTTCTGCATTCTCAAGTGAAAGTTAGATTTTGCTCATGAAATTACATTGTTTTGCAGATTTTTTATGCAGCAAATAGACTATTTCCATTTTTAAAAGTGAAGGCAAAGCATATAGTTTTATTAATCTACAAGGGGACAAAACTGATATTAAAATGATATTAACAGCAACTGATTGCACACAAGATACACGTTATGCTCTAATGATAGTGACTAAAATACACATTGTATTGGCTTGTATACAATTTTCATCCAGTTGTAACTATATTCACTGTAAAATACAACCAGTTGAAATCAATTGAACTTCATTCCAATTCCAACATTGTTCTTGAGGTTCTCTGAATGATTGAAGCTAAGCAGCTGAATATCGTTGACTGGATTAGCCTTTACAGCTACTACTAGCCTCTCTTTCAGGGGAAACTATGTACAAATACCTTTGTATGCCTTCATTTTCCTTACTTGGATTTATTTTTAAGCTAGTACTGCAGTGTAAAAAAATTAACTTACTTTGCTTTTCAGGGTTACCAGAGACCTAGTCACTACATTGCAACCCAAGGTAATATTTTGCTAAAGTATATACAATATATCCAATATTGAAATGCCAATTTGGACGAAATATGAAAGACAGCTCCAAGTTATTAGGTGGCAGGTTGTAGGAACATACTTCCTGACCCCACATAATCAGACAGGAACATAACATTTCATTTCACCATATATGTGAGAAACCTGTGAATCAGTCATCAAAAGTCACTCAGCTTAATCTCTCCAGAGGTGGCTTGGGAAGACATTTGACTGAAACCTGGAGGTCTTTGCCTGTCATAGTTAGAACTAAGCGAATGAATCAATGTTGGAAACAGTAAGAAATAATGGACCAAAAATCATCTGGGATACAAACCCACACACATTCTGCCTAATTGCATATATCATAAAACATACATGCTTTCACTGAGCAAGTGTGATACCCTTTCACATTATGTGTAGCTCAGTTCAAAGTTAGCAATAGACTTCCACATATTTCAAGATGGCGTGTGTATGTTTTTTATATGCTACCTTTATCCCAAAGCAAGGCCCAAGGTAGCTCACAGATAATTTAGTTAAAACAATTTAAAAAATTAAAAACCAAGTAAAATAGTATAAAATTATTTGAAAAAAGTTTAAAACATAAAAAAGTGTAGTACTGGAAAGCACTGAAGTCATTTCCCAACAAACTGTTAGTTGGAGGCATAATTGTCCCTTAATCTGGAGGTTACATGTGGGTGAATAGTCATTGATAATCATTAGCAGCCACACGTAACTTCATCCTATCTGAACAGTCAGCAATAAAAGAAATATTGAACTGAGAAGTACCAGGATTTGACACTTTAAAAGCTAGTAAACTTGAAATTGTTTGTGCCTACATGAGAGTAGGGAAGAAAAATTGTTGAATACTATGATAATACTAGGTCAGTAGGCTTTTCTGTGTTGATAGTGTTAGCAAGCATAAGGCGACTTTCATTATGCTAATGGACCCACTCTACTAAGTCTCAGATATTGGCATTTTCTGGCATAAGGCAAGTTTAAAAAACTTAATGCCTACTTCATTTCTTTTTAAAAAAATGAATAATCTCATTTCAATGAGATACTTAAATACTAATGATGCATAAGTTATAACTTCAGCAGTTTTGAAAGGATTACTGGAGTCCTTCATACCTAAGGGGAAAACTGACATCTATTTTAGAGATCAGTGGCTTTGCAGTAATTTTACATTTCTTTAAGAGCATTTTCTTTTCCAGGACCAGTACATGAAACAGTGTATGATTTCTGGAGAATGATATGGCAGGAACAATCAGCATGCATCGTTATGGTGACAAATTTAGTTGAGGTTGGGCGAGTAAGTATTGAAAATGTTGAAATCTTAAGAAACACATTTAAATAGTGTAATTCCTTTGGTTACAAATGCATTGAAGATTGCTCTGGAAATAGAGGTACAAAAATGTAACCCTGAAAGGGCAAATGTGTATCAATATCTTCCAACATGGGCGTTAGAGAATTGTATTGAACCCATTCTAACTCATCTACAAGTTTGTGTAATTTATGGGTGGGCTTGTGTGCACATAAATTCATCACACATGTCAAGGATTGAATGATTGATGTTCCACTTATACCTGTCACTTTTAGAGGTGGGCTAAATGCAGCCGTGAGACAGGATAAGGAAGTATAGACTCATTCATTCACTATGGAAAATTTCCAATTTATCAATTTGTGTGTGTGAATGCGTGTGTGAGGGAGATTTCATCTTGCTTTTTATTTAAACATTCCTGTCTTGTCATAGCTGAAAAATCTCTCAAGGTTGGCAATAATTTATAAAATACTGTTATTTAACTGTAGTTTCACTTCTTAAATGACATTTGCTTTGTAGTGTTTTTACGTAAAATTGACATAATGCACATGTCCAAGTTTTTTAAGCATTTCCTTAATCTGAAGACATTTCTACAATGAGATTTGGTCTTTCATGTCTGTAGGTTAAGTGCTACAAGTATTGGCCAGATGACACTGAAGTTTATGGGGACTTCAAAGTTACGTGTGTGGAAGTGGAACCACTTGCAGAATATGTGGTCAGGACATTCACCCTTGAACGGGTAAGTGTTTTTAAAAACTGTGAACTTCAAATTCATATTTTTGAGCAAATTAGGCATTTTATGGTCCAATTAAGGTATTTTCTCTCTATCAATCCACCACTGGTCCACCTAAATTCTGTTACACTAGATGTACTAGACTTTCCAAATCTCCAAAATGTGCTCATGTACATTCACCTCAACAGTATTCCCATCCTGCTATCCTTAGATTTTCCGATTGAAGCCATGAGGATTTAACTGTGTGAGACATATTTTAATAAATTTTGGAATACAGCAAATGACATTACATATGAAATAATTTTAATAAATTATGAAAACCGTTTTTAAGAAATAATCAAATGTTGCATAATGAGTTAAATGAGCAGAACTCAGCAGGAACAGTTGGGAATGGGATTCAAAATAGCGCCCAACAATTAAAGGAAATCTAGTTTTAAAATCACAGCAGACACAAGCATTGTGGAATTGAAACCAGTTAAAAGCATCAAACACTAAAGCAACACCAAATGAAAGTCCAGCACATTTTATAAAGCTTATTCTCCCTGGAAATTCGTTCTCAAAGCTGTGCCAAAATAAAAATAGATTTTTACCTACTTGCAGAAGGAGTGTGCCAATCTGGCCTCTCTGAGAGGGAAATTCCAGAGCCTGGGAGCAGCTACCGAGAAGGCATTCTCCTGTGTATCTGTGAGTTGGTGAAATTAGAAGATATGGTTTAAAAACAACCCAAAGAATCAACAGTTCTTAATATGGCTATATGAGGGGGCGGGAAAATAAATTATGAACTGTTCACAATCTGTGGGAATCTAACAAAGATAAATTTGGGTATGACAATCATGATGAGGAATAAGAAAAAAGAATTACATTCTACCCAACAGAATAGCATTCCTGTGTGATTTATATCTTGCAAAATGGATTGGGCAGTAAGCTAGGGTACTTCCTTCCTGTGTTTATCTGTTGTCAACTGTTATTGCATTAATTAGCTCACATGAGCCTGGATCAGAAATAACAAGAAACCATTGTTTCCCCTTACCAGAAGGCGATTGGGAACATCTCGATCAAAGATTATACAGGAAAGTGTTAACTGAAGGCTCCCCAAAACAGAATATTTGTTTTGTTCCCTGAGAGGGAATCCTTTGACACCATGGAAGAACTGGGTTTTTAAGTGCTCATAAGCTTTGTATGCAATAACAAAGAAAGGAAAGTTTGGGGGGACAACATAAGTTGTGGGTTTGTATGTGTGTATCCCTGTGTGTTGTTCTCTGTCCTCACTAGAAAAAAATACTTTATTGTATGTATAGCTGTCTAATCTATTTCCATCTTAGATTGGCTCTGCACTGTAGAATTAATCTAGTCTGATGCCGCTTTAACTTCCATGGCACAGTGCTCTGGAATCATTACCAGCACTTTGCCAAAGAAGATGAAAGACCTTGTCAGACTACAACTACATAATTCTATAGTATTGAGCCATAGCAGTTAAAGTAATGTAAACTGCATTAATTCTACAGTGTAGATCAGGCATGGGTAAACTTCGGTCCTATAGATGTTTTGGACTTCAACTCCCACAATTCAGTATGCTGACTAGGATTTCTGGGAGTTGAAGTTCAAAACACCTGGAGTACCAAAGTTTGCCCATGCCTGGTGTCTTTGATGTCTGAAATCAGGGGACTGTGGTTTGTTTCAACTTCACTGAAGAGCTAGATATCTGAAACTTGATTTTGGCTTTTTATTGGCGGAGCTCAAAGAAAGATCAGATTTTCAGATTGTCTCATAGCTATGAAAAAATTGGACTGAACAAATCTGAAACCTGTGCAGGTTTATTTGGTATCATACTATATTTAAACTGGGCCATTACATTTATTGATATGTGTCCTCCATATCGATTACGTTTCTCTCCAGTTATATGAACCACACATATTTTTTACCACTATTCAACTAATTGATGGAAAGTAGCTACACGGTAGGGCTAGATTCAGTGACCTATTCTCCAGCACCCCCTTCAAGGGGTGCATCTACCTTTCTTCAGAGGTGAGACTTTGTCGAAAGTGGAGGAACAGACATAGCAGCTACAGTAATAGCTCCTTTCTCATAGCAAGCAATGCCGGATCTTGACATTTCTTGAAGCCCATTTCTATAAAATATATGTTCAACTATTGAACAATATATGGTGAATATTTTTCTTTCATGTTTTGCAGTGTTAGTTTTTTTAAGCAATTGATAACATACCTGTATGTTAATGTATATGCCTAGGTCATGCACTACGTATTCCCCCCCCCTTTATGTAATTGCACTTTTTTTAAAAAAAAGTCATTCTGCCTTGTGTGTGTCGCCTTGTGATGTGTAGAGTACTCTGGTATAAAATTGATATGTTGTAATGTATATATGTCCTTTGTGCAGTATTTCACTTTTTTCTTAACCATTGAGAGTTCTTTTCCGTAAGAATATTCTCTTCTATATTTACATGCAAGCTGGTAATATTCTGGGCTGCTCAGGAATGCTTTCATAAGTGGTTGTAATTTTATTATACATGCAGTAGTCACATATACAAGTTTGGGGTGTGATGGGAAAATTGTGCTGCATTCAGTATTGGATTGGAATTTATGAAGGAAGCTGATAAAGATAACCTGACAGATTGTGTTTATAGTCATGCATAAAAATTCAGTGGTAGACATTCCACTTTAAACAACCCTTGTTGTATTTTTGGCTTAGAATACTAACAAAAATGTTTATTGATTATGGTAGATATTCTTGGCTCAAAATTCAGTATTTAGATTTTAATATATGCCCGCCCACCCCATTATTCATCAAGTGAAAAAATGATCATTTTGTTTTGTTTTTATATTTTGACAGCGAGGTTACAATGAGATCCGTGAAGTTAAACAATTCCACTTTACTGGATGGCCTGATCATGGGGTACCGTACAATGCGACAGGCCTTCTGTCATTTATACGGCGTGTAAAACTATCTAATCCTCCAAGTGCTGGGCCTATTGTTGTGCATTGCAGGTGTGTAGAGAAGAGGTAGATGCACTTTCTATAATTTCTCAATGTCTGCATGAGCTGTAGTCTCTTGTGAAGTGGTCTTGATGTGACATCGTTGGTTTGGGGACATATAAGGGTGACGGTAGGGTTCTGCCTCACCCTCTGACAGGTGAAGTCTGACAAAACTATGGTCCAGTAGACAAATTTACCTATATAACCTAAAAATTTAAAATCTTTCATGCATGTACTGAAATAATTTCCCAAAAGCACTGGCACTATCCGGGGTAGCTGCAGATGAAAGAAGCATAATCTGACAACATCTAGGAATTCAGCACTGGCAAAATTTGATTTAGATATTTTAATATCACTCCCCACCCCTACATTTTCTCAATTCAGATTCACAAGATAGATTTTACTTGTTTTTTTACCAGATTCCCTCCTGAAATCTGGACCTTCTTGAGGCTTCTGCTTTTGTCTTCATTGTTACATGGTTGATTTTTATTGAAGCAATTCTCTGTAAATTGACATCTCATTTATTCTAGTGCTGGAGCAGGACGAACTGGCTGTTACATTGTAATTGACATAATGCTAGACATGGCAGAAAGAGAAGGTGTTGTGGACATCTACAACTGCGTCAAAGCATTACGATCGCGCCGCATCAATATGGTTCAGACAGAGGTATTGTGCCTCATTTTTTTGTCTCAGATACATTTTGTAAGCTAGCTTAGAAATAACACCAAATCTTAGTATCCCTGGACAATTCACTAAACCAAAATGAGAATTTAAAAACTGTTATCTCCAAGACTTCAACCCCTTCCTAATAGTCTCATCCTTCATATGGAGTGGCAAAGTTGGAGATTTCCATTTCACCCAACCAACTCAATAGTTAAGAATTTTAGAGAAAGTGGGCTGAAGTTTTTCTTCTTTTCTTTTTGTAATTTCAAGTCTTCCAATATAATTAATTAGTTAATGATTTTATTTATATTCCACCTTATCTCCCCTGGGTGGACTCGGGGCAGATTCTAACAAACAAAAAGGCAAAAATTTAGTGCCTCAATGACAATAAGTACAAATATAATATTCCAGAATAGCTCCATATAAAAGGCATCTTAAACATAATAACTATACATTAAATAAAACGTAATATATCAAAAATTATAACTAACATAAAATGTGAACATAAAACATCTAAATTAATTTACAAAAGCACCATAAAGGTTCACAGATGTGTGCATGGATTGAATGGCCAATGATGTTAAATAGGCTATTGTGGTCTAACAAGGTCCAAATGCATTTATACTTTCTAATTAGCAGTCTGGTAATAGTCTCTCTTCATCTAATCCTCCTCCTCTCCATATGCTTGTGAGCAAAGATAGATTTTCAGCTGTGTTTTGAAGGGAGACGGCCAGCTTTATTTCTTTACGGAAAGAGTTCCAGAGGAGGGGGGCGATCACGGAGAAGGCCTTCTCTCTCGTTCCCACCAACCATACTTGAGATGGAGGTGGACCAAGAGCAGGGCCTCCTCTGACTATAGATTCAAGACAGACAAGAAAGAAATACTATCAATACCACCACCACTGGCCATTTTCAAGATACTGCACACATACTGAAATATAAAGCAGCCTGTGCCCACAATCTAATAAATAAGACACAAAAAGGGAAAAGAGTGGAAAAGGAAAAGAAAGAAAGCACTGGAGCTAATTGTATCTTTTTTTCTGGAATGGAAAGACAAAGCTGACAGGTAGCACATATTGGCCTGCTACTTGTTGTAAGGTTGTCTTCCTGAGGTCCAGAGTATAAACTATAACCTAAATTTAATCATCCATAATTGTATTCACGGCCAGTACTTAATCACACTTGTGACACTATTGATATGATCATAACTCCCTTCCCCAACCTATTTTACATGGGGAGAAGAATGTCCCTTCTACCAACAAAGCATGGGTGAATTATATGTCCATCATGTTTGAGGTAGTTGGGTCAGGAGAGGTGATTTTATATTGTAATTGCAGTTGACGGAATACTGGTCAACTTCAATTACAATATAAAATGAGATTTAATAGATCTTCCCCATATTCCCCTCAGTTTCAATTTCTGCAAAATTTCCCTGTGGTTTTCTTATCTGTCAGTTTTGACCTGGATACTGAAATGTCATTCATTTCCTTCCCTTACTCAGCTGTCATTTGCCTCATAAACATTCTGATAAACGAATCCTTCATTAATCCTATAATACATAACTGTATTGAATCCAATATAGTGTGAGTATGAGTGGTCTTTGTTTTGACAATCTCTGTGATTGTGAAAGACATCTTGCTCCCCATTTTAGAAAACGTATTGACTTTGCACAGTTTCCTGCATCCCATTCCACATTCTGCTTGATGGGTCATAGTATCTCAGGGAGTCTCTATAGGTCACATTTGACTCCAGGTAGGAGCAGCAGACAGCTTCCTAGCACAGGGCTTTCTTGCTGTCAGATTTGGTTGGATGCACAATTGAGAAGTCCTTTAATATTCCTATTAATGATAAGCTATTTGGAAATACCTGTAATTAAGTAGGTACTTTCCAACTGGGATGTCCGATTTAATACCTTGTAAATGATAATTAGATGAACTACTGTTACATATTGTTAGACACATTCGCCACTGTTCGTTCTGTAGAATAAAAATCTTTTTCAGTGCATCAGGCACCTATTGTGCAACAACCAGTTTTTGTTGAAAAACTTTGCAGTCCAACTGCAGAAAGACATAAGATTGTGATATTTTTTTTCCTTCACAAGTTAGTTACCAGCACCATCTAGTAAGACTAGCATCTGAAAATATGGCTCCTTTCACCCTGACTTTTTTCTTCCCTCACTCCTTATTCTTTAACATCCGTTTTCCAGGACCCAGGCCACACATTATTTTACTACTGCTAACATTGCAAAACAGCCATTATTTTGCAGGTGCAGTATAATATGATCATAAGAGACTTATCTAGGCAACACTCCAGTTGGCAAATTCAAAATGCTGGAAAAACATATTCTGCACTGAACTGAGTTTAAAAGCTGCTCCATACCAACAAACTACAATGCCAGCAAGACAAACATGAGCACCACAATTTCATGCAAGAATTGTTCTCATTTTCCTCCTATATGGAAAATCCTGTCAGCATTATTGCTTTCATTTTATCAGCAATGTACATAAACATTTGTACAAAAGAACATAACCAAAATGGGTATGTTATTGTTCTTTTGTGAGGAAATAGAATTTACTTAGCCAGCTTTGAGCTTTCTATCCAGAATTAATAATACATATATCAAAACCATAATATAAATACTTAGCAGGGAATCGAAGTAGAAAACAGTATGGAACACAGCATGCACAGTAGGCATGGGAGTTGCACTGTTATTGTGTCCCTTTAAGTTGCTTCTAACTTATAGTGACCTTAAGGCAAATTTATATAACAGTTTATTTTAGTAGTGATGAGTAGTTCAGTTTAGGTAGGCTGGACCTTTTCTTGCTTTTGGAGTGAAGTCCTAAATTACGAAGGCTTCTGTTATTATTTTTTTAAAAAACTCATTCTGATACAGACACTTCATGAGATGTTGCAACATTTAAAAAAGGAGAGGGTCAAAAAGAAGTAGTTGAGATGATCTTGGTGATCCATTATGATTTAAATCAAAGCAAATATTTAAAATGCATTTAGCTTAACTTGCAATTTTAGGGGGTTCTGAAAGGTGACGCAGGGAATCACAATTTATTTTCATTCTTAAAATTCAGTTTTGGGGGGATTTAAACATAGGCAAGTCCCCCGGTGGTACAGTGGGTTAAATAGCTGAGTTGCTGAAATTGCTGACCGAATGATCAGTGGTTTAAATCTGGGGAGCAGGGTGGCTTCTGCTGTTAGCCTCAGCTTCTGCCAACCTAGCAGTTTGAAAACATGCAAATGTGAGTAGATCAAGAGGTACCACTTCAGCGGGAAGGTAATGGTGCTCCATGTTGGCCATATGACATAGGAGACGTCTACAGGCAACTCCGGCTCTTTGGCTTAGAAATTGAGATAAGCATCACCCCCCAGAGTTGGACTCAACTAGACTTAATGTCAAGGGTAAACCTTTACCTTTACTTTAAACACAGCCATGTTGGTATGTGACTGTTAGGGTTTCTAATTCTTGATATGTGGAGTTATTAATAGCATTTCTCTAGACATAATTTGTTGTACTACTGTTTTGAAGTATCATTTTTTTTAAAAAAGAATTAGTCCCACAAGACAGGGGAGGGCTTCCCCCAAAATATTAAATGTGTATTATACAACCTGCTGATACCTTTGCCACTGAGTATTGTTGGACCTTAGATTTGGTATTTCCAGGAAAGCACACTGATTAAATGAATCTCATTTAAGAAATAGGCTGTGCTTAAGCAGTATAAAAATGGATTGAGTTAAGCTACCTTGAATAGGATTTCCAGCGCGAAGGTAGATAAAACAGATTTCATTTCTTATAAAAATGTTGAGAGAATCCTTTTCTGTTTCTTCTTTGGCAGGAGCAATATATCTTTATTCATGATGCAATTCTGGAAGCCTGCTTATGTGGAGAAACTGCCATCCCTGTGTGTGAATTCAAAGCCGCCTATTTTGACATGATTAGAATAGACTCTCAGACAAACTCTTCACATCTGAAAGATGAATTTCAGGTATTTTCAGCAACTCATTTATATAGAAATGATGTTTCTGCTTCCAGTTTTATATTTTTCCAGTTTATATATCAGATTCATAACCTCTTAGCATTTCATTGTGTTAACCCTAATGCTTCACCTAGATCAGTGGTTCTCAACCTGGGGTCCCCAGATGTTTTTGGCCAGAAATCCCAGCCAGTTTACCAGCTGTTAGGATTTCTGGGAGTTGAAGGCCAAAACATCTGGGGACCCACAGGTTGAGAACCACTGACCTAGATCTTTCATTATGTGCTTAACACAGTCATCTATAAATCTGGAATTCCATTGTCTCATTCTAATTGCTAATTCATTTACCTATGGCTTTCAGGAGTGGTCCCCCCAGTTTAAACATATATAAAAGTTCACGTGAATTTTCCACAGTGTGAGTCTCTTATTTTCTTGTTTTCTATGGGATGCAAAATGAGAACCCCTTCACTGTATGCAGACTTATTTTTTTCAGAGTTAAACTTGACACATTTTTCCCCTCCTAGCTCTCAGTAGCCTCACTATTCAATATTATTTAGTGCCCAGATGAAACCATGTAAAAAGTACACTAGATCACAGTAAAAACTGCCTCTTCCTTCCAGACCCTGAATTCTGTGACTCCTCGGCTTCAGGCTGAAGACTGCAGTATAGCATGTTTGCCAAGGAATCACGACAAGAATCGCTTTATGGATATGTTACCGCCAGACAGATGTCTGCCTTTCTTAATTACTATTGATGGCGAAAGCAGCAATTATATCAATGCTGCCCTTATGGACGTAAGAGGGTTTTTGTTTCTTTTTGTCGATATGATGTGCCCTATAAGTTTGCAGAATGATATGTAACATTTTTTCTTGTGACTTAACAAAAAATAAAATGGATCCTTACTTTCAGGGGGGGGGGTAGTTCTCACACTCCTGTAGCTTTGGTTTCGCAGTGCTACTTTTGCCACCTGCCTTGAAAGTACCTTACACTTTTAAAACCCTTTACTCTTTAAGTTAATACTCCCCTTGGCCATTTTAAACTTTCCTAGGCTTTTTATGTTATAGCTGCAATCATTCTTCTCTGTACTTATTTCCACCCCCGAAAAGAGGTTTTCTTTTAACTGCTGATCAGACAAACCCTTTTCAATTAAAGGTTTATGTTTCAGATAAATTTGAGAAAGAGCGATTTAGCAGATCAAGTATCCTTTTATAGGTGTGCTTTGGCAGTGGAGCTAGATGGTAGTCTCTCGCAGACTGCAGTGGTTTCCACAGTTTCCTTGCAAGTAGTGCAGATGTAGAGCTCCACTTACATGATCTTCCCTTTATCCAGACAGAGATCCACCAGGAATTTCTCCTGTACTTTCTACAATTGTTTTCTCTGAAGGGGGCTCCAATTAGAGGTTGCAGAAGCAGAATTTAGCCTTTTTGGAAAATGTATGAATGGAAATTCTAGTACAAGACTTACTATGTTAATGTGCAGCTACTTCTACCTATTTGCCTTTTATTAATGAATACAGTCCTACGAGAAATAATGGATACGTAAATTCAGTTTCATGTATTGCATTGTTTCTACATGTATTTTCAGTCTGCATAAAATGTAATTTTCTATTCTATTCTCAGTCACTGAGAGAAAAAGAGTGTTCTTCCATAGAATATGCATTGTATTGCTTTTTTCCCATAGAATGTAGTGGCCAGTATTTGTGTAAGTTTGGTAACAGTCAATTAAAGTGATAGACTTAACCTTGCATGTGTCTGTTAGAAATTCATTGGCAAAAAGGGAAATGATTGGATGTACTTTTCCCATTTCTGAGTAGGGCTTAAATTTTTTTAAGTTGCTAATTTTTCAGTTAAGTCAAAGAAGTGTCAAACCTTTACTGATTGCTCCTTTCAGCTAGTAACTGAGAACAGCATGCTCGTGGGAAGAGTTATGTTATAAGAAGAGTGCTGTGAAGTTGTATGATATTAATGCAACACTATTTTGCTTCTGACAACTATTCCCCTTTTCACATTTTTAATAAATACAGAGCTACAGGCAACCTGCTGCCTTCATTGTCACACAGCATCCTTTGCCAAACACTGTGAAAGATTTTTGGAGACTGGTATATGACTATGGGTGTACCTCTCTTGTGATGTTAAATGAAATTGATTTATCACAGGTAAGCACCTAATGTCTGAGGGCTGTGCAGATTTCATTGAAATGGATGTGCTCTTGTCTATAAAGATCCAGAAGAATAGATCATTACATTTGTACAGCTACAATGAGGAGATCATGTCAGTAGAAGTTCCTAAGTGTAAAAGAAAATGTGTGTATCAGGGTGAAGACAACACTAGAATTATCTTTCAAATGATACTTGGAAGGTATTTTGATTTAATTTTAATTTACAATATTTTATTACTTGTTTGATCAATTCAATTTTAAGAAATTGATGCTTTTAGGAAGGGTACTTTAAAAGTAACTTTCTAAGTTCTGCTCCCAAATATGTGGGTTTCCTTTGAAGTCTTAAATCCACTTTTTGTATCATCAATAGAATACAATACTGATCAAATTATATAGCATTAGAAAGTAAACCTATGTACCGAGCTCCATCATTGTAATTGGTCTTCCTTTTCTCATATTAAGCTTCATTCCTCCACATACAAACACCCTCCAATTTTCTACCAAGTTAGTCAAGCAAATGAAAAGCATCTTGATAGTAGCTATAATTGAATTGTACAATTTCTCTGTTGTTATATTAGTTTAACATTAATATTTAATATGATATAGGGATGTCCACAGTATTGGCCTGAAGAAGGAATGCTGAGATATGGTCCTATTCAAGTGGAATGTATGTCTTGCTCAATGGATTGTGATGTAATAAACAGACTCTTCAGGATATGCAATTTAACAAGGGTAAGCAATATGGTCATGATTGACAGGAGAATTCCATTTATGGAGCTGCTGTTGGATTTTGGTTGTAGGGTTTAAAAAACATTTTTTTTGCTGGGAAAAATTAGAAAAACAAAACAGGTTACAGTTTTTCATAAAAAGCTGGAAACATCATAGTTTCAGTGTGTTTGGCAGATGAGGCTTTTAATGTTAACTCAGCCTGCCTTATACAGGGAATTTTACAAGGAGCCCAAATGGTCATTGTGTTCCTTTGAGGAGCAAAAGACAGAAATGCTGGGATCTGCTATTGTGGAAGTATACTTACTTTTCAGTCAGTGTAGTGTGGTGTAGTGCAGTGTAGTGTAGTGTAATAAAGATTTCTAGTTAATCAAGCTCTTAATCAAAACACAAATGAAATGTGGAGAAGGAGGTTTTGTTACAGGGCACAATAACAAAGACCTGTTCTAGAAACATTAGCATTGGGTTGGAGGATATATAGAAAAAGGCAATATCTGATGAGAAAAATCTTAGATTAGGCAAAGGCCACAGAGAATTGCCTCTCTGTGCAGTGAAACTTAAAATTTACCCATTCTACTCAATGTCAAATTAGGAGAGCAGTTATTTTGGACTTGCAGTCATTTGCTATTAGTTTTGCCACTGTTATATGAGTGGTAGACAGAGATTGATGAATGATTTGAAAGTCACCTAAATTTTGTTTCGGTAGCTTGATGCAGATTGAAATGACTTTGAAAATAATCTTTATTTTAAAATACCCCCAAAGGATTGTTTGCACTCTTTTAATTGAATTAAATCATTAGAAATGGGGTTAACATAAAAGTAATTATCCATCATAGCAGTGGTGCAAACAAGCCAGTAACTGTGACAAGAGTTCCTCTGTTTGAGCCTCAGAGTGCCTTTTTATGTCTTATAAATGGGTCTTAATAAACCTCTGATCTTGCTGTTGTTGTTGTTTTTTCTTTCAATATAAAAGACAGTGAAAGAGAAAAAATATGGCTACTTTCAAATTTTTAACATGACATTATTTTCAACAGCCTCAGGAAGGTTATTTGATGGTACAGCAATTTCAATATCTGGGATGGGTGTCTCACAGAGATGTGCCAGGCTCCAAACGATCATTCTTGAAGTTAATTCTTCAGGTTGAAAAATGGCAAGAAGAATGTGAAGAAGGGGAAGGGAGAACAATAATTCACTGTCTGTAAGTATCATGTCATTTTCAAACTCCATACTGTCTATTGTCCATATTAGAAATGTGTGTTTTGAGGTTTCTTTATTTAAATATTTCTCTTGTATCAGAAGATTTCCAGGTAAGGTATAGTAAATGAAGTGATTTTAGAGCAATCTAATAGAAACTAAGGTGCCACTCTCCATTAAAGGACCTCTTCCACCCTCGCTGCTTACTTCCTCCAAAGGCTTGCCTAGGCCCAAGGAAGTGCCTCCGGACACCGACTCCTAGCAGCGCTGGGTGGTGGCGTGCCTTGGATGTGTTCCCATAGGCATGCTGGGAGCAGTAGGAGTCAGGGAACTACTGCTCCCAGCATGCCTCTGGGAGAATATCCTAAGCACGCCATTGCCCAGAGCTGCTAGGAGTAATCCGGAGACGCTTCCTTACTCCTAGGCAAGTCCAGTGGCCTTCGAAGGAGGTAAGCGGTGAGGGTGAGGAGGTCCTTGAACAGAAAGCGGCAGGGGCCACGGGGGCGTAGTCTTGGAAGACGGAGATAGTCTTAAATGCCGAGCATATCCCTAACTCTGTATTTTATCTTTAAAAGTTAGAAGATCATCTTCTACCCCCAGTTGCATTGCATTCCGGAATATACCGTATACTAAATGGAAAAATGTTAGATGAATTCCTCCCCAGCCAATGCCCAGGACTTCTTAAACGTTTCCACTCAGGACCCGCTTCTAGTAGAGAAATTTTAATGTGAATAGATGGAGAGAGAGAGAGAGAATAAAAAGCAAACTTTTACTGATAAAAATCTGCTTTTGCCAGGCTTGCTAAATGCTACACAATACTAATAGTATCTCACTATGCAACAACCTAACACAATAACACTAATGCCTATATGTCAATCACAAGGGTAGCTCACTGTGTGCCATTCATGTAAAACATATATACACACAAATCTTATTTATATAAACATATCAAATTCTGTATTTCATGAGTTAGCATTCAAATATCATTTTCAATATTCATTACCCAAGCACTAACATTCATACACATAATCTAATTGCAATGTTTCTGTTCGTGGAATAGCACACTGGAGATCCCATTCAGTCCTTTTACAAAGTGTCCAGAGTGTGAAAACTCACGGATTGCTGGAAACAGTCCTGGTGGCAAGCCGATGGAAAAGGCTGTCTGGAGGGGCGCCTCCGGCTGGAAGTACTCTTGACGCCAAACAAAGATGACCGTTTCACGTTTGCTAACGCTTCCTCAGGGCGCTCCATTCACAGGACACTCCCGATGGGAGTTGTAGTCGTCTCCAATGGACCCAATATTCACGAGAGGGTTTTCATTCGTTTTCAGTCTATTTACATCAATACAGCAAAGTCCTCCTGGGCTGGAAGCAGAGTTCAGAGTACTTCCCTCGATGGACTGTCACCTTGTCGTGGTGAGGAGGCTTGCGTGTTCCAGTGAACCTGCGGGTGCAACAACTGGAGTCGTACACTCCCAGGAGCAGCCGCGGGGGAGGTTTCAGACCAAGCATAGTCCGAAGACCCAAAGACCTCAACAGCGGAACAGGTGGAGGATAACAAGTAACATGTTACAATGGCTGTGAAGGCAGAAGAAGGCTGCAACAGATTGAGAAGCCACGGTCGTTGTGTTAACCATGCCACTGTGGGACATCACGCTGTGAAGACTGTGTGTTGATCAGTTGTGCACTGACCTCCACACATTAAAAAACACACAGGCGTCTTCCAAGAAGAAAAAACCAACAAAATGTATTTATTTATTTACAGCATTTCTAACCCGCCCTTCTCAACCCCAGGAGGGGGACTCAGGGCAGCTTACATTCACCTCATCAAGAGGATATTTCAGCAATACAATAAAAACACAGCATAAACATCACATGGTAAAACAACATAATTAAAACATTAAAACCAGCCTCATCAGTCTTACTGCCAATCCAATTCATCCCTAATGTGTTGATTGCATTTATTGACCAAATGCCTGGTCCCACATCCATGCCTTTACTTTCTTTCGGAAAGGTAGGAGGGAAGAGATCAATCTTCTCTCGAGTCCAAAAGTCCTATGGCGATCAGCAAGTGCTGACGGGGGCAGGACTGTGAAATCTAAAATCCCCTAGACACAGACTGGCACATGGGTGGTGGATATGGACTCAGTCATTCTACCTCAAGGTCTGAAATAGGTGAGTACTTCGGCAGCTGTATCCATGACTGAGCAGTCCTTTTTAGGATCCACTCTGCTCACCCCACATGGGGAAGGAACTAGAAAAAGTTCCCTAAACATAGTTTGCCTCTCTTATCCCTGACTGGACTGCCGCATCCAGTGGCCAAAAAAGAAAAATGAACTTTGGAACGTGGAATGTATGGACGCTGATAGACAACAATGACAGCGAAAGCCCTGACCTGAACGCAGAACTGCTATAATTGCAAGGGAGCTGGGACATAGCAGCATTTCAGGAGACCCAGAGAGCAGGAGAGGGACAGCTGAAGGAAGAAAAAGGAGGCTACACCTTCTCCTGGAAGGGACTGCCTGAAGAAGAACAAAGAATACAGAGTTGGTTTTGCTATCAAAAATGATCTGGTGAAGCATCTGACCAAAGCACTGGCATCAACAAACGACTCTCAATCCTCCGAATTGAACTTGCCAAAAACCAACAGGCAGCCATCATAAGTGCCCTTGTACCAACACTAGATGCTGATGAAGACATTAAGGAAAATTTTTACCTTCAGCTGGACACTGTCCTATCGGAAATATCTAAGGACGACAAAATCATCCTCCTGTGGGAGTTTAATGCAAGAGTCGGATGAGACTTTGACCTGTGGCCAGGGATCATAGGAGAAGACGAGGTTGGAAACAGCAACTCGAATGGCATCCTGCTTCTCACCAAATGTGCGGAACATTTGGTCTTGAGCAGAAAAACAAGCTCAAGACATCATGGAAGCACCCCCGATCAAAGCACTGGCACCTCTTAGACTACGTAATCACACGTGCCAGAGACCACTGTGATGTGCTTCTCACATGAGACCTGACAGGGGTTGGCGACTGCTGGACAGACCACAGGCTAATCCTATCCATGATGGCTATTAAAGTCACCCCCAGGCACAGACTCCAAGGAAGAAAGACAAGGCACAAAATGTACATACAAGCCCTTCAGGAGCCCTCCAAACAAGCCCTTCTCCAAATAGCACTCAAGGACCATCTACCCATAGAACACCCCGAAAATGTTGAGGAACATTGGAACAAACTGAAGACCTCCATTGTCACAGCCTGCGAAGAAACTATTGGATATCAAACCAAGAAACATCAAGATTGGTTTGACGAAAATAACAATGAGATCCAACAGCTAATTGACAAGAAAAGGAAAGCCAAACATGGCAAAGAGATGTCAACTGTGCTGCTAAAAAAAGATCTATAGCAGTGCAAAAGCTGAAGTTGACCATTTCCACTACCTTGGCAGCCACCACTCCACAAAAGTCATCATTGACACTGAACCACCTCCCACCTGGAAACCGATGCCATCACTGCAAAACATGCAGGTCAAGAGTAGAGCTCCACAGTCACCTACGTACCCACCACCAGTACAACGAATCTGGAAGACAATCTTACTCAGTCAACGAGGGATTGCTTAAGTAAAAGTAAGTGCTCCTTTAACAAACAAAAAAAGGATTTTCAGTGAAACCCATGAGTACAAATGACTCTAGAGATTTCCAGGACCTCAATCATTTTGGGTTGGGGTCCACAGTTTAAGAAGCAGTGCTCTAAATAGATTGCTGTTTGACTTGTGTGTCCTATGTTTTAAATGTTTACAACATTTGTTTAAATTTATAATCCCAAAAACTTTTAACACACTTATCTTTACATGTTCATCAAACGGCATATGATGCATTGTTGTTGATGTTATTTTATGCTGTTTATGATGTTTTTCTAAACTTTATTGTGTGATGCTTTTATGTTTTAATCTATGTTTGACCTGGCTTGACCCCATGTAAGCTCTTCTGAGTCCCTTCAGGAAGATGGTGGCAGGATTACAAAAATAAAGTTATTGTTATTAGTTATTGTGGTTGTAGACTCATATACAATATAACCTCTATAACCAAAGTGGGGTACTGTATATTGTAAGGTACCTGAAATTGTGTGTAATAGTGAAACATTTATTTTGAGTACATTTGAGCCAGAAACACACCATATAATAGCACTGAGGGATATAGAATGGTCCATAAATACATCTGGGAGGAATATTTTTTGAAGTGTGGCTAGTTGAAATCTTAGGTATTGAATCCATGGATAAGGGGTCATGCTGTATTTTCAAAATAACACTTTCCCTATTTTCAGTAGGGAATCTCAAGCTTCACTGCCAATCCTTAGAAAATCACTTGCACTATTTATTTCAATTCAGATAGAGGCAAATCTGACTAAGAACTACTTGTACTATACTCTTCCTAGATCATTATTTTTAGGGGGACAATTACTTCTTCAATAATTGTGCTGTCATGATTATTTTTTAAGAAATAGGGTTTTTTTGCAAAAAAAAAGACCACTGGAAAAGTTTTTTGATTATCAACTCAAGATAGCAATATTCAGATTTTCCAAGTTAAGCCTATGAAATACCAAGCTTCTTGAAATAAGATTAATGGCATCACTTTAGAACGGTTACCTTATAATGCAAACTTTCTTACTTTGCATATGAATTTTATTATTTGTTTGGAATGTTATCTCAGATGTATATTTAGAATATTTGTTTTCATTACTTGAATTTATATAAAATGAATATATGTAATTTTATGTATGTATGTAAACCTTTCCTTTTCTAAAAAAAGAAACATTTTTTATTTTGTGATCAGGAATGGCGGTGGACGAAGTGGAATGTTCTGTGCCATAGGTATTGTAGTAGAAATGCTTAAAAGGCAAAACGTCATCGATGTTTTCCATGCAGTAAAGACTTTACGGAACAGTAAGCCAAATATGGTAGAAACACCGGTAAGTTCATGCATTTGGGGGTTACTTAAAACACAGAAGTTGCATAGAATGGTGCATTTTCCCATAGTTAAAGCTAACAAGATGCAAAATGCATTAAGATAATATAAGGGGTCCTTGGTACCCACTGGAGTATGGTTCTAGGACACACCCCCCTCCCAAGGATATAAAAATATGTGAGTATTAAAGTCCAAATATATGCAGTGATATAGTAAAATGGCAACATTTAGTTTTTGCTTAAACAATTTTATTTTGAGTCTTTTCAAGCCATGGATAGTTGAATTTGTGGATGGAGTGTGAACTGTGTACACAAAAATATGTTCCCATAAATTACAGTCCCATACCTTTTCCCATTCACTGAATGCCTGCCTAAATACCAAAACTTTTTCATCTTTGACAGATTCCTGGTCATTGACAACACTCTCACTATTTCCCCTCTTCGTTCAGTTTGATTAATGGTATACTCTACAGTATGAAGAAGTTTCTTTTTGTTGTCATAAGGTCCATGATCTGAGAAAGAAAAGGTGTCTCCTAAGGCAGTTTACAGAGAGCAGAACAACATACTTCATCAACTGTTCTCATAGCAAGTTGAAGTTCTATCTCTTAATTACACATAGTTGCTGCACAGCCTAAGTGTGCTTAGACTGAATTCCTAAATTCTGCTGTAAATAATTCTGTAGGGTTAAAGATTGTCTGAACTTTTAGATATCTGTGATTATTGATGGCAACAATGGACCATATTTGACACATGGGTTGCACATTCTCACTTTCACACCATGAAACATAATTTAAACTTCATTGTTTATACAGTCAGCCCCCTTCCCCCCATATCCACGGATTTTGCATCCACAGATTCAATGTTTCGTGGCTTGAAAATAACCCTCCCAAAAAAAGAAAATCCATTTGTCAGCTCTAAGCTTGCAGGGATATGAGAGAAGCCTCCCAACAGGATGGTAATGAAAGGGAATTCTTAAAACGTCAGTCCCGCAGAGTAGGCAATCAAAATCTTTTATTTTTCAGCATGGCCAATGCAGGACGGAACAGCTTTGGAGACAAGCAAGTATCTTCAAAGTGAAAGTGCTGTTCCGTGCCATTGCATTCTTTTCCGTTATCTTTTATACATTTTTACTAGGCATCGGATAACCTTTCTCCCCACATTTCTTCATCCAATCAAATTCTTAATAACATGTTTTTCCATTGTTCCTGTCATCATTGCACTTTCAACTACATAACTCTTCATAGTGGCACCAACATCTATAAACATATATTATTTGTATCTTGATAGCATTGAATTGTCAGGTCACTCTGTGTGCATTGATATTAAAAACATCTGAATATTCTATGTAATCTTGGAACACAACCTCCCCTTGGCCTCTTCTTTTCGTTACCTTTCACCAAGAGGGGCATCCTTTCAGTTAGCATTTCAGCATTTTAGCACAATTTAGATCATTAACCCCTTCAGTAACACATCCGGGCATTCCCTGGGCAACGTCTCTGTAGACGGTCAATTCTCTCACACCAGAAGTGACTTGCAGCATGTTGTCAAGTTGCTTCTGGAGATATATATATATATATATATATATATATATATATATATATCCCCATTCTGCTCCCTCTTGCCATTCTGCTTTTTGAGACTGGGGAAAGAAGAGCCTGCTACCAGTGAGCCTGTGTGTGTGTGTGTGTGTGTGTGTATACATACATACATACATACATACATACATACATACATACATACAGGCTCACTGGTAGCAGGCTCTTCTTTCCCCAGTCTCAAAAAGCAGAATGGCAAGAGGGAGCAAGAGAAATTTGTGGAGTCAATAAGAGCAAAAGAATATTAGGAAAGAAAGTTCCACATACGAACAGATGGTCACTTTATTTTTTTTTTTTCTGCTGCATTCCTAAGGGACTAACAAAATATTGGCATTACATGAATAAGAGCAAAGATAATGTGGGGATAAGCTAAACTAAAATTGATATATAATTACATGAATAAGAGCAAAGATAATGTGGGGATAAGCATAAATTTTAAAATAGATTTTTCTATTTTTCACTCCTCACGTTTTAATTGCTTGCAAATCTCACATACAGGTTTGGGGGTTTTCAAATCATAAAATGTAAGCATTAGATAAAGTTTTTGTTGAGTTCCAGGAGTACGTGTGTCAAAGTTACATTTGCTGCCTTTTTGCACTTCAAAGCATTTTAGAATAAATATTTTGTAATGAGGAAACATTTTCTCTAGAAATATTCTGTGTATGGATTTTTAACAATGTCATTTTATTCTTCAGCACACACCCCCCCCCCCCCAAATACATAAATTAAGAAGTATTTAGTTCTCCCACTCAAGTTGCTAATAACTCTGCTTTCAATGTCATTCATTTTGTGGGTGAACTATCTTAACCTCACGCACATAGCAGCTGTTCATCCGGGTGAGGGAACAAGCCAAGAACAACCAATGTAGCATTGTTACCTGCCCTACATTCAGCATGATGATCAGATAACAAACATGAAGGGAACAATAACACTTTTCAGAAAGCTTCTCCTACTTCCTGCGAACAGTTGTGCAATGTTGGTTTCTAGGCTTGGGGGAGGGGAGAGATGGGTACCTTGTTTCTCATTGAAGAAGCTAAATGTTTAAACATACTGAGCCTCAGAATCTGTCCCCCCACACACACACACACATTTTAGAAAGCTGGTCTTGAGATAAATAAAATAAAATAGAGATCTTACAATACACAACTTCCCAGTCATACTAGAAATCTACATCCCTGGTTACCGATTCACCGAGATTCAAATTCCTACTTCATTTGCTCTTTTAGAATTTAATGCTGAGGGATAAAGTTGACTTTAGAGCTTATTCAGTTGCTTTAACATTAAGGTATTCAACTTAACTATAGTTAACTGTATTGTTAACTATACAGTACCATCTGACAAAGATAAGTGTATTCTCTCAATGACCACAGATGAAACAATGTACTTACCACAATATTTTTCATTTTTTAACTGATGGAGTTGCAAAATAATCTCAAAATAGCACATAATTAGCAGCAACTACGATGTAGAATTAGTGCAACTATGATGTAGAATTAATGCAATTTGACCCCACTTTAAGTGTCATGGCTCAATGCTATGGAAATATGGGATCTGTAGTTTGGTGAAGCCTTCTTTGGCAGTGAAGACTAAAGAGTTTATAAAACTACAACTCCCAAGCCATGGCAATTAAAGTGTTGTCAAATTGCATCAATTCTACATTGTCAATTCTCTACCATTGTTGTTATGTAGTAGCTCTGTGTTCTGGAACAACTGTTTCAAATCATAATTTACCAGGCAGCATCTGCTAGGTTGATCTGGCTCTGTTCCCTCTTGAACAGGAAGCAACTGAAGTTCGCAACCCTCCCCCCCATAAATGATATGTTATGCAACAGCCAGAACAAGAACCCTGTCGTAACCCCCCCCCTCCTTTAAACATCACCCACATGAAAGCAGATGGGAATGTCAGCCAGGTGCTTCCCAGTTGACAGGGAAAAGACTTCTGAGTAGCAACTCACTGGCAAATGAAGACTGAAAGACTTTCATAGTCTCTATATGTTTTCTAAAGCAGTGAATACATAGAACTCATGCATATGGACCAGCTAAGAATGTGTGACTCTAGGTCAGGGGTCCCCCTTCCAATCATTTACCCAGCCTTCCATGATCATTTACCCAGCACCCTGAAGGCACACAAACTTTTAACTTGATTTAAAAGTCAGGCCCACATTTCCTTTGAAATACTAAGGTTTATGTTGGTTGAACCTGAAATATTGTATTGTTCTTTCATTTTAGCACTATAAACAATCCTAGGAATTTGTTCATGTTTTTTTCAAACTATAGTCCAACACACATTTCACCAATAGTTCAAATACTGGTAGGTTTATGTTAACAGTTGAACTTGTTCTTCATTTTTATTTATTTATTGTTTATTTATGGCATTTTATGCACTATAAACCCTGAGATGTGCAGTGTGCAAAGGCATATTTGTTCATCACAATTTTTTCCAAACTAAAATACATTAAAATACAACACAATCCAGCATTCAATAGTTCAAAACAGTGACCATGAACCCTGATCATCTATTTGTTAAAACTACCCTAAAAATGCTTTGTGCTACTATGCTACCCTTAGGTGATTCACAACCTGTGTGTCCCCAGGTGTTCTGACCTACAACTCCCAGAAATCCCAGCCAGTTTACCAGCTGTTAGGATTTCTGGAGTTGAAGGCCAAAACATCTGGGGACGCACAGATTGAGAACCACTGCTCTATTGGATTGAGAGATGTCAAGCCATTGGTAACAACATATTTAAAAGTATTACAAAATAAATAAATCAGGCGAGTCAGCAACAAATCTTAGTATTTTTCTCAATTTGCTATCTATGTGTTTTTCTTTAACAGGAGCAATATCGTTTCTGCTATGATGTTGCATTGGAGTACCTTGAATCATCTTAGTGGGAAAGGGTGGATTCAATCAAGAGAACCAAATAATATGAAATTTCATGAACTGCATTTTGCCATCAGCTGTGGAACCTATGAAGAATGAATTTAGTGAAGGGGAGAGTTAATTTTTAAATACAAAAGTATTTTTCTTAATAAATGGTGTATCTTAATTATATATATATAAAATATATAAATAAAGAACTGTTTCTATGCCTGTATACAGTATGAACATATAGTGCCACAAATAAAAAGAAGGGCCAAGGCAGAGTGTGTCTGCTGTTGGAGGTAGGACTTTTCAGTGTTTGTATATTCAGCTGTCTCTTGGTTACACTAGAACCTCCATCTGTTGCATGTATCTATTTCAACATTTTATTTCCCCTTTTCTCCATACTTTGATAAATCGTTCACAGTGAAACAACTGTGCAGATTGATTGTCTCTGTACGTTCCATGTGTTGCAAGGGGAAAAAGTTATATATACATTTTTTTATATAGTATGTATAATAACTGCTTTATTTTGTTTTAATGTGCAATTATGGCCCAATCAAAGTTCTTTATAAAGAAATTTACACATAAGCCAAAGACTCAAGTGTACATATGTCTATATGATGAAGAAAGCACATTGTATTTATTGTTTACTTACATTCCTTTTCTGATGGATAAACGAAACCATTTTTTCTCAAACATTTTTGTTGCTACTGAAATCAAGTGTAAATGATTTTTGTAGATTATTTTTTGTATGCTTTTGTGTAAGGAGAATGGGGTGGGGTGGGGAGACTTTTTATGTATAGGCCAGAAAACACTAACATAATGAATCTTGTTGTGTACATGATAATGAATTGAATCAACCTAAATTACTTGGTTACAGGAGACCAAACTCAAAACTGCTTTTCTCAAAGTGTACAGATATTTTCCAGTTTATTAATATAAATCGAATAGGAACTGCACACATCTATGCTTATGACTTGCACAATTGTGGGAGAAACATCATTATTTTTTTAAAGAAACAAAATAGATTAACAATAAATGCTTGAGACATAAAGCAGACAAAATAACAAGCAAGGCTTGGTTAGAAGAATATTCCAAGTAAACAATCATTTTTTGTTTATGTATTCAGGTTGCAGGCGCAACCCTAGGCAGCCATAGCATGGACATGGATGCATGCAGCCCTCTCCCTTCAAACTGAATACTTAAAGGTTCTTCAGCCATCACCAAAGAGCCTGTTTTGTTTTCTAAAATTTCCTCCCAAATTCATCCAAGTCATTTGGTGCTGTGAAAACTGAACTGTTTGATCACCTCCAGCATGCATACATGTCCTATGAAATGGTTGTCTAGGTTTATGGCAATGGAAGCTTTGTGTTGTGACAAAGCCAAAATGGATTGAATCAATTCCATAGTTAGGCTATAGCTTTAGTCTCATTTTACTTTGCTCTTCATATGCACATTCATAAGCTGGGCATATTTTCTTAATGATGAAATATTTGTGTCTTGTTGATTTTTTTTGATCAAGAGTTAATGACAAGGTGCTTATAAATAACCATGTAAAGTAAGAGTGAATTAAAAAAAGTTTTATAAAACATTAGTTTTGTCTTATTTTCTTTCAACTACATTACTGTTTCTTTTTAATTGAAAGCACTGTGCAGTAAGATCGTGACTCACAATGCTGTCCTGAAAGTTTATTGATCCAGAAAAACCCTCTTCCATTTAACTACCAACTTAAAGTTTCTGGAGTTAAAATTGAAGATATTTCTAATATACTATGATCTTAAACATCTAGATACTGTGTACACTAGTGTTTCATTTGCTTCTTTGTGCAAGGTTTACACATCCCTTAGTTGTCAGGCAAAAAATTGCATGTGATATGCAACATACACACACACACACACACAGGATGTAGGTGAACTACAATTCTCAGAGTCATAGGTCAATCCTCTTCAACCAGGCCATGTTGCATCTGTGTGTCAAGTTTGGTCCAGATCCGACATTGGCTGTGTTCAGTGTCCCATCATTTGTGGGGGTCACAATGGTTTCATAAAGTGAGGGAAAGTACTGCAAATTCCACCATCCATGGCAAGTGTGGTCCAGATCCATCGTTGGTTGGGTTCACAGTGCTCTCTGGATGTAGGTGAACTACAACTCCTATAAATGATGGTCAATTTCCCCAAACCTCTTGTTCAGTTGCTGATCAATTCCTGTTTGTTGCGTGCCGTAGGAAAGGGTTAAGGGAAAGGCAGTGTGGAGGGGTCATACAAATTCCACAGCCATGGAAAGAGATTTCCATTATGGAGGCGAAACAGAACATCTAGGAGGAAATTGTCCCCGAATGAAAGCATTCCTTGGGTGGCGGGCAGTATGGTGTTTGGGGAGGACATTGGCAGGGGTTGGGAGACATGTTCATGATGCCCAGTGTATCCTAAAATGTCCTTGGAGGGAGTGCTTTGGTGTCTCCTCAGCACTGTGGGTTATAGCTGTTGGTGGAGGCAGAAGGCTGTGTAAGTGGACATCCCTGCGACATCCACACATCCACATTTTGACTTATTATGTGTATAGATTCACATAGTTCTTAAGACTTAGGATGGAAAGTGTAGCTTCAAACAGATTAAAACTAGTCACTTTTCATAAAGCCATTTGGAAAATTTGCACATCAAAATAGCCTCCATGTTGGTATTTATATGACAGGCAAACATGGTTTTTTGGAAAATGAATCCAGATGGCCTGGAATGTACAACAATTTGTCATTAGGTACATAGTATATAATTCATAGTATTCCACTACTTCATAGATTGCTTGTGCTGAATAGAAACAAGCACTGTCAGGTGCACCATTGGAGAATCCAGGGAGATAGGTTAACTTCTACACATGTATATCTTACCATTATCAGACGCCAATTTAATGAGTAGAACATTAAGCTGCATATGCTGCCATTCTCCGTCTCTGCCAAAAATGACCATCTGCAGATATTGTCTGCCATCCAACAATTATTACCTTTAAAAAGTGTAAATTCTGAAAACCATTTGAATGTCAAATTCCTCTATGCAAGAAAAACTTATTGTGATCTCTCTATAAGTCAAGGTACATTGAAGGAAAGAATGATTGGCTGTCCTCCTAGTTATAGGTTTCAACTGTTATAGTTATCGCGGGCATGTTTTATGATGATAATACATGTGAAAGAAATACATGGCATCTACTCATGCACCACCATTCACTTTTCAGACAATGTGGTACCAAGGAGTTCACTCTATATGCCTTCAGTAATTTGGTGGGAAACTCTTACCATCAGGATTTCTCTAGATTTATTATATCAGTAAGCACATTGGGATAACAGGGTTAGCAATGTGTCCTCATTTGCCCTCAAGTACTTTAACAAACAAAAAAGGATTTTCAGTGAAATGCATGAGTACAAATGACACCAGAGAATCCATCTAGTTTGTATTACAGGTGGCGTTTCTGAAAATGGAAGAACTACAAGAATCTTGCCATGTGACTCGATAATAAGTAAATGCTTTCTCTAAACCTTTCAGCTCTGCAATTGAAATGCTAACTAGTAAGAAGGGGGCAATTTGAGAGAAACATTTGTTAGGAGTGACTTAGAAGGCCAGGGCGCCTCTGACTGACAAGTAACACAAAGGCCCTTTACAACCTCAATTGGATTTTTTTAAAGACTGGCATGTAATCCTCAAATTAAATGTGAAAACTTCTTGAACATTGGCTCCCATCTCAACTGAGAAGGTACCTTAATTTGTGCTTTTTCTTTCAACACAAAAAGAAATGTGATGAGAGTAAATGAAAAAAGCCCCAGAATGTACTAGTTTTCCCCATTATGTAGTTTAAGATCAAGTGTGCCTGCTTTGATATATCAAAAATGTAGCTTGCCAGTTTAAGTTAAAAATTTAGCAAAAAGGAGGGGTTACAGGGGTATGCAGAAGTACAACCACAAGATCACACATTGCTGAACTGGTACAATTGCATGAAGGAAGAGAGGTGTTCATCCCAGTAGGTCTTGACTATCCATGAGGGTTTTTTTCAACATCAGAAGCAACTTGAGAAACTACAAGTCATTTCTGGTGTGAGAGAATTGGCCATCTGCAGGGATGTTGCCCAGGGGATGCTCGGATGTTTTACCATCTTTTGGGAGGCTTCTCTCATGTCCATGCATGGGAAACTGGAGCTGACAGATGGGAGCTCACCCCATCTCATGGATTTGAACTGCTGTCCTTCAGGTCAGCAGTTCAGCTGGCACAAGAGTTTAACCCATTGTGCCACCATGGCTCCTACTATCAATGACTGTGGGACTGCGGGGCCCATATAATCAAGTCCCTATATTCAGCAATAGTATTTTCTATAATGTACTAAGAGCAGAGAGGTGGCATGCTTGTGTCCACTGAAACTGCTATAAACAGAAAGGATTATGTCCAGTTTTGTTCCAAGTGGAAATCCTATTCACTCTGCTTTTGCCTCCTCTTGCCTTCCAATTCTTTGAGATGAGATTGAAGACACCAATGGGGTGGGGGGACTTCAGCATGGGGAAAAATTTGTGTCTCTTTCTGGCAAATAATTGCATATAATTATTGCAAGCTGAAGTGACCAACTCTCAAGGACCTGTTTGGCCAAGGGAAAAGAACTTAGTCATGAAAGCGTATTTGAAGTCAAAGTATCAGATATGTTCTTGGGAGCCACAGCATAATGGTGGATGAAGCCAAGGGCAAAAAGGTAGGTCAAATATCCCAATTATATTTTAACTCAAAGTCTTAGAATGGGCAGCCGGGAGGGGGGGGGCATATAGAAGAACTGGGAAACCACTAAACAGCAGTAATATAGAGTTAGGATTTGTAGCTCTGGGGAATCTGATAGGATCAGATTTGGCTTTGGGACAGATTTTTCCCAGGCCTTCTTTCAAGAGGACTATAAAAGAAGAATGTGAGGAAATGACTGCCAGCGTGATGGTCATAGAGTGGTGAGTGATGTGGGGAATAATGAATTATATATGTAATGGAGTAGTGGAGAAGTGCAGAGAAAGAGCAATGAAGAATGTGAAATCAAATAATAGAGTTAGAAAAGACTGGAAGAACCATCTTTAGGATTGCTGTTAAATATGGGAATCATATATTTGGTAAGGTTATTAGAACTATTGGTGTCATCCTACTAATCTCAAGTAGAGTAGATCCATTGGAGCAATTGGATTTACCTACATGTTAACTCAACATTAAGCAATTGATTCAGTAGCCCTGCTCTAGCTGCGACTAACAATACTAGCCTTTTTGTGTAGTGAGGTGGTGGTAGTGGCAGTGGTAATAGTAGAATAGCTATTATAATAATTGTTTTTGGATATATTTCATAAATTTATTTATTTTATTTATTTAATAGTTTGATTTGTATACCATCCTTTCCAACTGGCTCAGGACGGTTTACAGTATATCGAACTACCAACAAAGGCATAAAACATAAGGTTTAAAACGATACCACATGAGAGCATAGATACAGATGAGTTGAAGACAATTCCATGTAGGACAATTCTAAATTCGTGAGCAAATAAATATGCTCACAAATTTAACTGTACAAAGGTATTGTGGTCAAAAGGATTAGTGTATCTTGCCTCATGCTGGCTTTGAATTATACAGCCAAGAATGTAAATGGGAGACTCCAACCACTCTCAGCAGCTCTTTATTCTTAGGATATTGGAGAACCCAGGACCTTGATGGATATTACGCAAACATCTCTAAGGGTCTGAGATCTGTAAGGGACCTTGGGAATATCACAATGTTTCTGTATCCAAGTTTCAGAACTAAAGAACCTTGAAGTTTCCTAGGTTATATGAAACCATTCTGCAGCATTGCATTTGTTATCAAATGTATATAAATAAAATTTAAAAATACAGCTACTTCCTGATGAATGTCTCAGATGTTGTTCGGATGCCTGCAAGTCATTTCTGACTTGTGGTGACTCTAAGACAAATCTGTAATGGATTTTTATTGGCAAAATATGTTCAGTATGTTTGTCTTTTTCTTCTTCTAAAGCTAAAAGAGTTTGGTTTATGTCAAGGTCACTCAGTAGGTTTCAATGGCTAAGTGGACATTCAAACTCTGTCCTTCAGATTCCTAATCAAACACTCAAACCAGTTCACAACATTGGCTTTCTTTGCTGGCTCTCAAATGGTATCCCAGCAAAAACCTTAAACTTTGGGACCATTAATATGTATGGAATGCCCTTAAATATGTTTACACTCTTATCAAAACGGTTTTTCCTTCAGTCTGGGTTCTTTATTCTGTTCCTGAAGAAGTCCTCAAATCACTTCGACAAATGTTGCCATCAATTTTATTTGAAATGCATTAGACTGACTTATATCTGACAAAAAAAGAAGTCATTTAGTATTGTAAACAGAGATTATTCTATCCAATCATTTCTTATCTTACCTACAGAGAGAGTTATTCATTACCAAACACATAAGATGCTTAGTATAGTAACAGCAACACTTATTGATTTTTCTCTCGGCTTTCAAAGATCAAATGCTTAACACCAGCCTCAGGAGCCTTTTGTGAATTCCCTGTTCTTCAATTTGCAAAGAAAAAAAATCTGCAACACAAATGCTGAAAAGCTTTATTTACCACCATCTAGACTAGCAGATTTTTCACTCTTAAGTAAGCACAATGTCAGGAACCAATGCTCGGGGCCTTGAATTTGGCTCCCGAGATCAGGGGCGGTCTAAGGTAATTTTAAATGGTAGGCGAACATTATTTTGGTGCCCCCCCAAAAAAACATTATTTTGCCCCCCCCATGTAAATCAAATATACAATTATAATATCACAATACCATTAGTAGTATTATATTGTATCAATGTATATACAATATATTATACCATACTCATACTATATTATATCATAATTATATTATACTACATTACAATATAATTATATTATAATATATTGACATTATAATATAATGTAACATTCTATTATATTATTATAAAATAATAACATTATTTATTTAAATAAACTTATCCTCTACTAAATATTTTCATTACTCCTATAAAACTCAAATAACCCAAAATAAAGTAAAATAAAATATTATATATTACTATTTTGTACAATACCACTATACTGCAATATTGTTTGTAATATTACATGTAATAAAAATATATCATCATTCTATTGTTATATTGTATTTGTATTATATTGTATGACAATATTAAGCAGAACTGTATAATAATCAACAAGAAATGCAATGTAAATGCATCAAAATCAGAATATATTACCTATCACCTGACTCATAATTCATAGGAGTCTCCCATAAGTCCAAAATTAAGATCCCAATATAAATGTAAATAGAAAAACAGCCAAAATGTTCAAATGAGGTCGAATACAGGCAGCGCGGCCTGGGCAAACTTGGGCCCGCCCTCCCTCCTAAGTGTTTTGGCCTCCAACTCCCCCAACTCCTCATAGCCTCAGCCCCTCAGGTCTAGACAGAAATAGAGCCGAAGAAAGGAAGGAGGGAGAGAAGAGGTCACAGAGGAGGAGGAAAGCCCTTCATTCATTCCTTCACTTACACTTCCTTCACTGATTCTTTTCTCCTTCCCTGCAAACGCTACGCACGCGGAGACAAAAGGAGAGGGAAGCACTCCTGCCTGCCCGATAGGGAGTGCTTTGCTTACAGGCTTCTGCTCAAGGGAGCTACTGGGCATGCGCGGAGGTTTTCGCGCATGTGCAGTTGCTCCTGCGCTCAACTTCAGCTCCAGAGCAACTGCGCCTGCGTGAAAACCTCTGCGCGTGCCCAGAAGCGGCGTCGGAGCGCACAAGGCCGGGGTCAAAAAGCAGGCAGCTGCAGCACTGTCTGAGGAACATCGGCAGGGCCAGGATGGCGCCCCATGCAGCCAGGATGGCGCCCCCTTCCCAGATGGCGCCCTAGGCGGCCGCCTACTTGGCCTATCTTGTAGGACCGCCCCTGCCCGAGATCCAGATTACTGACAGTCATAACAAAGATAGCGCTCCCACATCGCCTGGAATGTGGGAACCAACAGCCCACAGCCCTGGCAGGAAGGGCTGAGCGAGAAGTGGGGGAAAGCAAGAAGAAATGGTTCAAATGTTGGGGGAGTGTATATAAGGGGGTGTGGGACAGTGGTTTTTCACTCTTGGCTTTGTTCATGCTAGTATCCTATAGTAAAGTTTTCAGTGATTCCCAGATCGTGTTCTGCACGGTCATTTGGAAGCTGCTATAGCTGGCTGACTGTAGCACAGCAGTTCTCGTTTGTGCCTGGAGGGCAGGGGTCAGGACCCGGGGTTCCATTAGCATTAGGGCCAGCAGTACCAGAACCAGATTCAGAGGATGAGCTAGATGACTGGGGCGAAGGGCAGCTTTCCCCTGACGGGCCTCTTTCGCCCACAGAGAGCTTGGCATGGGAAGAAATGTTGTTTGGCCCTAGTGAAGACATAGATAACCAGGTGCAGATGGAAGATAGCGATTCTGGCAGCTATGAGCACCCGGGTGGAAGAGATTCCCAGGAGCCCGAAAGTAAAAACATGGAAGAAAGCGGCTGGGAAGTTTCCAGGGAGGAAAGCTCTCAGGGAGATAGCAACACAGCTGCCGAGAGACAAGGTCGAACCTTTGATAGGAGACGGAACATCGAGTCTAGTAGGAGGGGGTGGTCCAGGGCCCTAGACCGGCCAAGGTCCGTCAGCAGGGATTGGAGACGAAGAAGCCTAGAGCGTCGGGGACCTCGGCCGAAGGATTAAGTATAGGATCCATGGGAACGAATCCTCAGTGCTCCGGCCACGTCTCACCTGAAAAGGCGTGAAGCGGAGTGGGACCACGAAGCTAAGCTAGCCAGTGGTCATCAAGCCTTGCCTTGCCTTGCCTTGCCTTGTTCCTGATCCGCCTGGTTGAGCAGAGCCTTGCCCTTGTTCCTGATCCGCTCAGTTTTGCGGAGCCTTGCTAAGCTTTTGGCCTATTTGCCACGTTATCTTGGACATTGTTACTTCAAGCTTTTTGGATTGTTTTTACATTCTATTGGACATTACTTCTGAACTGTTTTTATATTCAATAAAGTAGTTAGCCTTCAGTCCATCTCTGTGTGTGTGATTAAGGGGCCGGTCAAGTCCGTGCATCGTGACACTGACACACAACAAACTAAGAACTGTTCGAGAACACTCTGCAGAAACTATCTAAGGAATCTATTTTTTTCCTCCATGCTTTCAGACAGCATATAAAAGTGGGCAAAGGCATGCACAAAATGGCATCTGGAAAACTTGGAAGCCTTCCAAATTGTGATAATATAGGCATATTTTCATACCAGGTGCAAAGCAGAAAGTTATTCCTTGCCATGATATAAAGCTCCAGCTATTGGTTCTGCTCTAAATAGTTTGCAGATAAAAATGAAAAAGGAATCAGTTTCATTTAAAAAATACATGGCACTGGCATCCTATTGTGCTATTTCTCTCCTCTCTTTTAACGTTACCCCATTTCTTCTTAGATTTTCATTTCCTGAGTAAAACACATTGGGTGCACCCACACTACAAAATTAATGCAGTTTGACACTACCTTAACTGCCATGGCTAAATTCTATGGAATCCTGGGAAATGTAGTTTTAAAAGAGCTTCAGCTTTCTCTGCCAAAACTTGTTAGTGCCCAACCAGATTTAAAAGCCACGCCAAGAAAATCCTGTCATCGGATCACCACCAATGTTGACTTGAAGGCACATAATAACAACAAATTAATGCAATCATATGCTCAGTATGAAAGTTCAGCCTCCCGTGATGCCTTTGGATCTATTTGTCAACATAGATTCTTAATTAATATGGCTTTTCAATTTGAAGCTATGTTTACAATGAATTCCCAGTGTATTTCTTGTCGATGCTTTATGTTGTCATTCTTCTTTCCATTTCTTTTCCTTCTAGTTTTTTAAGGAACAAATTCAGCCACACACAGATAGACACAACACTCAAAACCTCTACTTGAAAGTCACAACGCTGAGTCACTTCGAAAAAGAAATCTTCATCCTTAGCAGACTAATGCCTGTAACAATCTTATAGGGGGCAGAAAGACAACATCCTACTGTGACAATATATCAGCATGAGCATAAAGCACACAGTGAGGGATCTGTCTTAAGGGTCACAAATGTCCTAAGATGTCAAAGCAATCCGGCTTTTATCAAACTGAATACAAAATAAAGAGTCAGCAGAGGGTCTGAATTTAAAGCCTCAAGATATAGCCAGACAAAACTGTGTCACTTTTAACATGATTTAAATAGAGTTGCAAAGCTATGTCATAAACACACACATACACAGAGGTAGAAAGAGAGAGGTGGAAGGCTTTGGATGGAGAACTCCTATAGTTATGATCAGGGCCGTAGCCAGGATTTTGATTCGGGGGGGGGGGGCTGAGTTTGGTTCGGGGCTGAGACTGGGTGGAAGAGGGTCTACCCTAGCAAACCTTTTGTATTGTTATCCCAATAACCCCATTAATGTGGTATATAATGAGCATGGTGATCAGATCATGATATGAATAAACATAACAGTTTAAATAATGTACCAGTAAGGCCTTTTCGCAGACCACCCTGAGAATTTCGGGAGGGGCTGAAGCCCCCTTAGCCCCCCTGGCTACATGCCTGGTTATGATAGAACACTATAGTAATTGGTTGAAGAATCTCTATATCTGGGTGCATGTACTCTGCTGAATTAATGAAGTTTAATACAACTAACTGCCATGGCTCAGTACTATGGAATCATGGGAGTAGTTTAAATTATGTCAACATTTGCTGGGTAATAATAATAATAATAATAATAATGGGGTTAGTGTTCATATTGATGGATGCTAATGGTTGTATCCTTGCCAGCCTAGGTGGGACAATTAGTCCAAGCAGATGAAACAATGGGTGATAATGGGTGTTGACATACCTGAATGAATTCTCAGGGAGAGACCAGGGTTGGGCATTGGGCAACTCCATCACCTTCTGGTCTGCCAGGAGGTTAGCTCATTGTTGAGTGTATGGAGGTATTGTTAGGTTGTTACACTCGCTGCCAGAAGGGATGATAGGATATGCCCTGTGATCCCCCCTGGTGTGTGTACTTGCTTGTGCAACAGTGGAGCCAGAACAGACTTCATCTACAGAGGTTAGCTGGCCTGGGTTTCTGGGGAAAAGGCCACCTACAGACTTAACTACTGACATTCCCTTGGCCACAGGTTTTGGGGTTATTTTGGGATCTCGGGGTTTTCACAACAGATTCACCTTCTATTTGCCAAGTTATTTCTCTTGCTAGCTTAATCTTGACAGATGAAAGCTATTCCAGATCCTTCACTTAAAGCCAAGTGTATTCAGGTTTTTTTTGAACTGCAAATTGTATTTGCTTAATACAGCAAGGTAATTATGAAGGTGAAAATACTAGCCTGCCCTCTTTAAAATTGGTCACAGCCCTGACTTTGCTCAGCTGTCCTCCAACTGGCAGTTGTTTATTTCTTTGATACAAATTCAGTGCACCGAGTATAAGTCATAATCTGTAAGAAACACCATTGCTCTACTTTTCTTGAATACATAAAGGGGATCAGAAGCACCACTACTTGTTGTCTATTAACAATTTCTGGGCTGAAGATGTTCTCTTTGAAGCTGTACTCCAAAACATTTTAGGAGATACCTGTCCCAGTTCAAGAAGCCCCAATGAACAGAGAGAGAGAGAAAATAGTGGATAAATTGACCCAGTTTCTTTGGGTTGATTTTTTAAACTAAAATTTCAAGACTTACACATGCGTATACAGAAGAATTTACTTTAGGTTTCCTAAACTCAAAGAATTTTGGAGAGTTTAATGCCTTGTGACTGGAGACCTAATTTTGCCAGTTAGGCTATTTGAAGTTTGAAAGTGTTTAAGTTCCATCCATATATTGATAAACTGCAATGCAATGGACTATAAAATTCCACCAATACTATTCCAAAGAAAAACAAAACATAACAGATTCTGAACTTGCATTTGAAGAAATCAAACTGACATATTATTATTATTATTAAACTTTATTTATACCCCGCCACCATCTCCCCAAGGGGACTTGGCCAAGCCCAGTAAAACACAATAACAACAAAACAGCAAATATAAACAATACAATCAATAAAACTCAAACATAAATAACAGACAATTTAAAACTATTTCAGGAGGGCCAAATGTGAATATTAAAATTTTAAAATAAATAAACAATGGGTGCAGACAGAGGTAGAATGTATATAACAGGGAGGTTCAAAGGACAATGTGGTGCAGACAACCCAACAGGTAACTGAAGTGCTTCTGAGGACATTTGCAGAAATTGAACACAGCAGGGCATTATTTACTTTATTCAGGGAAGGCACATTGGAACAGCCACGTCTTCAGGCTCCTCCTGAAAACCGCCAATGTGAGAGCTTGTCTAATATCTCTGGGGAGCGTGTTCCAGAGTCAGGGGGCCACTACAGAGAAGGCCCTCTCCCTCGTCCCCACCAGACGCACCTGCGAAGGCAGTGGGAGCGAGAGTAGGGCCTCTCCAGATGATCAGAGAGATTGCCTGGGTTCGTAAACAGAAATGTGGTCGCGTAGGTAGACCAAATTCCTGATTACCAGTAATTTGGTAGGATAAGAAGTTCTTAATTTTTTATTCCCTTTCCTATCTTGGGAATACCATACTTTTATCAAAAACTCACACTGCATAAGCAATCACAAAACTATTATGGTCCCATAAATAATTATTCCTATAACAAAGCCACACTAGGTTGCTACACTCCACTAATATGAATACTAAATATTCCTACACTGGTTCTGCCACAATCTGAAGGTCTTCCATGGTCATTGATTGCTGTCTCCTCCATGGTTTGGACAGGATTTGCATTTTTTTTCTCAGAATAAACACAATGAATCTTCATAGTGTTATGGTCTGCTTTCCTTGATCCACTCCAGACTAATAACTATATTTTTGATATGTTCTGCCTAGCAGTTCTTTTTACCAATTTAACATGTAAAATAGATAATCCCACATCTCAATCTCTTTCTCTCTGAAGTATCATTGCCTACCATGTTATCCAAACACATCCTGTATATCATCTTTGATTTCCTGGGTCCTTTATCTCATACTGATTACTGTTGTGAATGCTTCTTTCTTGGTAATTCTTCTAAATGGCATCCTTTTCTTATTATGCTCCCTGCAATGCCCTTGGTAAATGCCTAATTTCCTATCTTGACTGCTATAAATTTCACTGGTTAGCCTCTTTATCTACTTATCACTGTCCAAAATGCTTCCACATAATTTTCCAGCTCACTGGCCATTTTGATCATACTCGATTGTTCTGTGTATCTCTTTCACAAGCTTTCAGTTAAACTCCCTACCTGGAAAATGTATGAACTCTCATGAGATAAGTCTATTGTTAATAGATGTATTCAAGCATTCTTTTTAAAAACTTGTTAGATGTATAGATGACACAGACAGTGAATATTTCAGTCTTTCCCTTTCAGCTTCTGAACTCCCTTTCCAAGTTTCCAGTCACATGTAGTCTTTTAGCTACATTCATCAAACACAAATATATCTTCATTGCATAAATTCCCTACAACACTGAAAAACTTAGAATGTAGCAAAGGTTAGACTAACCATGGGCTGCATGTAGCTAGTGTGGTACTCAAAGTCCCCAGACACCCAAATTTTAAAAAATGGTCAATTGTTCACCCTCCCACACCCCACAAATCCACCCGAATAGGTCAACAGCTTGCAAAATGCAGTTTTATCCCAAACTCTCTCAGCTCCCCTACCACATATTTTGAAAAGCCTTGTAGTTCAAAAAATAATCCCCAAATTGGTTTATTTCAAAACTATAAGCAAAGTTGCTCACGACTATCTATGTATTTTGGCTCACTTTTGGTGCAACTGTTTGGTTTCTGGGGGCAAGAGAGATCAAGGTATGCATGCAAAATTGAAGGTTGTGGAACAAAACTATTATATTTTACAGTCCATTTGGACCATATGGGGAGGATTTCTGGTTATTTATTTGTAATGTTGAGGGTGTCTGGATGCCTGGGTATGTCTATGCAGGTTCCTGAATCAATGCAGCTTCACTCTCCCCTAAAACGTTTTAAAACAGAATGCCTTCATAGTGAATATCTAACTTTGGCAACAATCTCTCATGTTGCACAAACAAGCAGATCAACCTGTAGGTCCAAATGAAAAGTCTTTAAATGTTGCCCAATGAGCATGGCTTTGTGAACAAGTTATAAACATCTACAAAAGGCGGTAACTTGTGCAATCTACCTTGTTTTTCACTGAAAGCCCTGTTGTCACTTCCATATTTTCACAAATGCTTTTGCACACAAATCTATGCCCATCCTCACATTAATTTTATTTCAGCAGTTTAATTAAGGAGGAAAATAAGGCCTTTCCACTATTGTTAAATAAGCAGGAGTCAAAAGCACTTGCTGATTTATCTTCAAGCCATCTAAATCTCTAGTAATGTATGTGTCATCCAGCCACGAGTGTTTTTCTAAATGAATTAGTGAAAGATACGTATTTCCTCCTTGCTTCCAAATTTCTGGTGTACTGTTTTCTATGTATTGTATACATTTATGCATAGGTCTAGAAATTCTAGTTAAAAATATGCCCAAAAAAACCTAGGTCAACTTATCCACGTGTCAATGTAAGTAGTAGTGTATCTTCATATCAGAAAAGAAATCTATAATGGGGAAAGGCAAATGCTTAGTTTGTCCTAGGATACCCTAAGTGAAGTACTGACCCCCTTTACACTCTCTGCTGCAGTGACACTTCCGGTCTTTTTGAATACTTGGCTGGGGAAATGGCCATGTCATTGCCTATTCACTGCTGGCCCAGTGAAACATCACTGGCACTTTTCTCTCACTGAAGAATGACCCTTGATTTATCCATTGATCATGTACAATGTTTTCACCTAAACCTACCCTCAACTTATACATGAGATTAACATATATGCATGTATATATTGTAGTTCCGATTTGTTATCAAGAGACCAATTCCATAGCTCAGCTTGCCAAATCAAAATGTTTCTATGAAGGCAGCTGTCTCCAGTAATTATAATGTAGGAGACAGCATTCTCAAGGATTGTCCTCCCCTCACGAAGGTTTCCAACCCAATTCTGTACACTACCGGTGATGACTAACTCTGGATTTGGGCTTCACCATGTGTCAAAGGTAATCCAGGCAGACAGTTCTCCTAAATTACAGCCAGTGAATCAGAACTGGCTGTTAAGTATTGGGAGAGGTATGGGGAAATAGCAGGTGATGTTTCTAACTTGTACAGTATTGTAGCCGCATTCTGCTGTCAGAAAATGTCAAGCTGTTTTCTGTCCCTATGTGCAGAATGCTGTCAAGTTGACAGGGCAAACTTCTAGAACAATTAGAGAAAGTGATTGTGCAAATTCCTTGGGGAAGATCAATCTTGCACAAATATATTTAAATGAATTCATTGTCCTTTCTTATTAGTAGGGACTGCATGTGCACACTTTGGGGGATTTCTTTCATGACACCCAAGAAGCACTGTAGCCTCTTTAAAAAATAAATTACAGTGTGAAACACCAGGCGCCGCAGGAGGACTGATCTGTAAAATTAATTCAAAAGAAGTCTCCTGTGTATGTCTCCAGCTGTCACTAATGCACTGAAGATATGCCAAACATATTTCAAAATGCTTCTGTGTAATCTGAAGACCCTGAGTAATTCTCCTCTCAAAATAAACCTTTTAAAGACCTGCAGTGTTTTCAAAACATATATCTTTTCCTCTACATTACTTTATACTGTTTTTGATGAGAGATAGCATCTATATTACAATAAAGAATCAGGTAAATTATTCTGAACAATCTAAGAAAAAAATAGTTCCTGGGAAAAACCCCCATAGTTCAAAGTGAGGAGTGCTCTTCCAAATCTTTAACATTTTAGTTTAGAAATCCAGCATGGCACTTCATATTCACAAGTAATAATAATAATAAACTTTATTTGTATCCCTCCACCATCTTCCTGAAGGGACTTGGAGCAGCTCACATAAAGCACTCAATAGTGCAACAATATATAAGTACAACAAAATACAGAAAATCATACATTAATAACAATAAATGGACCCAATTGTGCTTAAAACAGCAATAAAACCCCTATTAATTTAAAAGATACTATAAAACCCAGCAAGCTTTGAAAATAGTGGCTGTATACAATATCAGTCCCCATAAAGTGCAAATCACTAATTCTCGAATGTAGTGATTTACGCCATAATCACTAAAAATGGCCAAAAGATTAATTTAAAAGGCATGTTTTCAGGTGTTTGTGGAAAACTTGGAGAAAGGGGGCTATCCTAATATTTTTAGGCAGGGCACTTCAAAGCCAGGGATCAACCACCGAGAAACCCCCCCTCTCTCGTCCCCACCAACTGCGTTTCAGACAGAGGTGGGATCGAGAGGAGGGCTTCCCCAGTCAATCTTAGAACCTGTGCCGATTCATAGAAGAAGATGAAGTCTCAAAGATAGGTTGGACCCTAACCACATAGGGCTTTGTAGGTAATAACCTGCACTTTGAATTGGACCCAAAAACTTGTCAGCACCCAGTGGAGTTGCTTAATAGGGGCATGGTATGCTCCCTATAATCAGTCCCAGTTAGTAATCTGGCTGCCAATCTTTGTACTAACTGCAATTTTAGACCTGTCTTCAAAGGCAGCCCCACATAAAGTGCATTGCAGTAGTCCATTCTAGATGTGACTAAAGTGTGGACCATCATGGCCAAGTCAGGCTTTTTGAGGTATAGTCACAGCTGGTGCACAAGTTTTAATTGTGCAAAGGCCCTTCCAGCCACAGCCAACATCTGAGCTTAAGCATCGGCACTGAATCCAGGATGAGCCCCAGACTGCGGACCTATGTCCTCAGGGGGAGTGTAATCCCATAGATACATTCCTGAGCTTAGTATAGAAATGTACTGGAAGACTTTGAAAATGCTAAGCAAAAACATTTCTCTAGCATTTCTAGATGTTCCAGTGTGGCCCCATGATCAATTTCTAGCAGAGGCATACCATGGAATTGCACTGGAGATCTAGAAAATGCTTACATAGAATATATGTTTTTGATGTGTGTGGGGGGGGGGGGGTGATACCATAGGTACTGGCCCCACAGATTTCAGGGTCATATAGTATATTAATTTCAACGACTGCTTCTGTCATGTGAAAATGAAAATATAACCTTCCTTAAAGTGATTTAAAAGTTCAGGTACCCAGTTCTCTAACTTTCTTTACATTTAGACAACAAAAGCTTCTATGATGACAAATATAAGAAACTAATAGATTCCAATGAAAAGTCAAATCATAAAATAAAAGGCAGAATCAAAAGGCATTTTCTTTTAGTGTCAAAATTTGTATAATTTTGGGCTATATTAAGATAAATCCCTCAAATCCAACTTAGCACAAAACAACTGAAATGAGAATGAGAAGGAAAACTACAAATTTGCTATCTGAAATAAATAGATGATTTCTACATGTATTAGAGGAGATCAATAAAAAACTGTACTACTCAGTAGATGCACAGATTTGGACCCAGGCCTATATTAGACCAATTGATGCTTATAATAGATCAACTGAAATTCATTAGTCTAAATTCAACTCATTTCAGTGGCACTACACTGTGCATGATATTTACTTCCAATGTTTTGGCTTTCTCAAATTAGTATTAGATTACCTTGATGAGTCTACACTCCTGGCTGGATTTTCAAATTTATGATAGATTCCATAATAGCTGTTTGGTGCAATGTATGGGGAGATAAGCTCAATTCACATGCAACAGAAATTGGTCTTTAAAGTGTTGCTCCAGGCTGGGAAGCAAAACTACAACAGAAGGGTAATCTCTGATCAGCTCTCATACATACTTGCAAAGTTAGATTTAACTTTGCGTGTTGAAAATTGTACAAGGTTGTACTAGTTGATCATTGTGATTTTAAAAAAAAATGAAATACTTAATATTGTTTTAGATATGAATATGTGTAATCCCCAGCACAGTTTTGGGATTCTACTGTTATGTGCAGTAGATATGTGCATAATTCCTAAGAAGGGAAGCCCTTTTGAAAGGACCTACATTGTGCGCTGCGTACTTGTAAACATGAGCTGGGAAGAGAGCAGATAGCAGAAACGGAAGTATGATTTAAAAGTAATGTGTTACTTATAAAGAACAGTATCTTTGAAAAAGGACATAAATCATGTTTACAGGTTGAAAGAATACTTTCATTGAATATGATTCATAGGTCATTGTTTATTTGGGAACTATATGCATTTCTGGCCAGCATAGTACAGTGGTTTGGGTGTTGAGCTAGAACTTTGGGAGACCAGGGTTCAAATCCTTGCTCAGTCTTGGAAATCTATTGGTGACCTTGGGCAAGTCACAAATGCTGAGCCTCAGGGGAAGGCAATCCCCAGGTAAATCTTGCCTGAGATAATCATGGTTTCGCAGTTAGCATATATTAGAAACAATATAAAGGTTCACAAAAACAGTTTGTCTTTCTCTTTAGCCTGATCAAGTGTGATGTCATATAGAAGCAACCTCCATGCAAATATGCATAGCTAGACATAAGACAATACATTCAACCTGTCTGGATTACTGTAACGTGCTCTATGTGAAACTGCCTCTAAAGCAGTGGTTCCGAACCTTTTTTTGACCACGGGCCATACTCCAACATTAGTACCAAAAGGGTTACAAATTAGTTTTGGTCAACTTTAGTTTCAGTTTGGTTATTTGTGGTGCTTATTCAGAAAATTGCATTGGATAGATGACATCAGCTCTAGTTTCTGATACAGAACATATGCCATCCAGTAGTCGAACCACTCCTCTAAAGAGTGTTTGGAAACTTCAGCTGGTCCACAGAGCTGTAGCCAGGTTGCTCACTACAGGGAGTGAATAGTTATTTACTGGTGTTTAGTTCCAGGACTCCCTGTCAATATTCAAATCTTTTGGGGTGCAAGTGTCATTATATACAAATGCATACAAAATGGTGTTCTTTATATAAAAAAGATGAACAAGTCAAACAAATGTTGGAGAGCACAAGACTTTGGGAGATCTACACTGCATACTTTGGAGCCAATCCAGTGTGCTGGACATTGGATCAGCTCTGATTATGGTACCCACAGGGAGTCCCCCAGCTGCTGCATAGGAAGGAGGGAGTCTGCACCACACAGCAACACCAAACATGGTTCAACATTGCTGGGTGGACTGCCATCCTGTCCCCAACCCATAGCTCAGGGACAAAGGATGGCAGTCCCCTTCCTTCCTGCTCCCTGTGTTGGAGTAGTCTCTGGCCATGATAGGGGACCTACCTGTTTCCCATTTTTTGCTGTGATGTCGGTTGGGGCGATGAGGTGTCAGGGAGCAGAGAGAGAGAGAGAGAGAGAGAGAGCCTAAAATGCATGGGATGAGGTCCTCAACATGAAGCACTTTGGAAATATTTCATTTGAGGATGCTACTAAGCTTCAAAGGTTTTGTGGTGACATTCAATAATTCATAAACCATAAATGTGAATCCTGTAATTGCTGGACAGGTGTAGCAGTCTGTTGCAGGGGTTTAGGGACATGGGTGAAGGATGTAAAACAATAATATTGTGTGTTCCCTAACTCATGAGGACTACATTGGTGAACTTACAGTGGAAACAAAAAACCATGGATAATCACAAACCCTATGGAAAAGAATGACTTTTGCCTTAGAGGACCTAAAAAAGAGGTTTTATCTCTAGGAATTTTCTAGAGACTGCTTTTGATTTATTGTATTTGGTTGGGGATTCTTAACATTTTGGATGCATTTATTTAGCAACCCAGAAGGTTGAATTAAACCATTTATTCTAATATTTCATTGATGCAACAAATTCCATCACTGCCATCTTCTCCCCACCTTGCCTAATGAACTATAGCAAAATATAACTGGGGGGAACAGACATATCTGCAACAAAACTAGTACTCATTCTCTCTTCTTAGAATCAGAAAGATGGAGATAAAAGGGGCTGAGCTTCATGTGCTAGTCAAAGCAAGAGGATAATACAGTAAAGAGACCAACCCACATTTAATTCTGAAATGGTCTTGTCACTGTCTCTACCCCACTTCCATGTTGTCTGAGAGCAAAGCTTTGACTGACTCACTTAGTTCAAGCTACAAAGGCTACTCCTGAAAGGTTTTATAAGGAATGTCAGGGTGGGGCCTTGTTCAGCCCAATTGGATGTGCACGGCATTGTTAAGCAGTTATATAGTGCTTTAATGTCCATCCCCCTGTGCTTTGGAATTTTTGGATGTGTAGTTTGGTGGAGTCCTTAGCATTCTCTGCTTCAAGACACTATTGAACATTATTGAACTTTGCTTGGGAGAACTTGGGAAATGGTTCTTCCAAGCAAAGAATTCCAAGTAACTTCACAAACTGCAAATTCCAAGACTGGAGCAAAGGCTGTTTAAATGTCATTAAACTGCAGTACAGTTTTTTATATCCATTTTTATTTTATTTTTTTGTAGTTCTGTTCCTAAGAACTATTAAACTTTAGCAGATTGGTTAATAACAATAGTGTATACTTATTAATATGTGAATAATAGTTTAATATTTATATTATGATGAAGACTGAATAGTCCTTGAACAAGTGACTAGATGTGGTTATTCTCTGAACTCCATTGCTGTAAAATGCTGAAGACTCGTGGAAATGCAATGGAGTGATCCATTTGAGTTTTCAAAGTATGGAATGATTTTGTTGAATGCTCCCTTAATATGACTTCAAGCACATGACAGCGGGGCCGTAGCCAGGATTTTGATTCGGGGGGGGGGGGCTGAGTTTGATTTGGGGTGGGGGCTGAGTCTGAGTGAGAAAGGGTCTACCCTAGCAAACCTTCTGTATCATTATCCCAATACCCCCATGCATATGGGATATATCGAGCATGGTGATCAGATCATGATATGAATAAACATAACAGTTTAAATGTACCAGTAAGGCATTCTCGTGGACCACCCTGAGAATTTCGGGGGGGGGGAGGGCTGAAGCCCCTCAAGCCCCCGACTGAACGACAGTATCACAGTAAACTGGGCTGGACCGTCCATCCCCAAATTATCTCTTTGTGTGATGTGTTTTTGGAAAGAGATTATTCAGAATCATCTCCAGATTTCATTTGAGATGCTATTGTTCTACTATCATGTTAATGTGATGTGTCAAAGGTCTAATCTCTGTATTTTATGACCAATTGGAACAGGTTGCTGACAATACTTTCCCTTAAAACTGGCTTCCATTCCTTCCCACAATTATTTTCCCCTTCAGAACAGGATGAAGACCCGAGCCGGTTTCATTGTTTTTTTCATAGGCAGGCTGTGGTTTCTTTTAAAAGAACAGGGAATTTGTTTTGTTCATGTTGCAGAAGTTCAGTGTGAAGTGATCAGAGATTTAAGACAAGATGGGTTTGAGTGTGTAGTAAAGCTGCACCGAATTGCACCTTAGATAAGAGGCACAATCCCTCACCACTCCTTCAGCTAGTACTGACATAAACTCAGGGAGACTATATTTCATGTAGTCCAAATTGCCACAAACGATAGGTAGCACGTACCCAGGTGCAAAGTGCACTTTTCTTAGCTTCCTATTCCTGCTTTACATCAACCCAAAGTTAGATCAGAGGAAGTGGTCTCCACAGTGAACAAACTACAAGAGCAAAAAACCTGTTCCGGATTTCACAGGCTTGACTTTGTCTATTAAGTGCAAGAGGATAGCTCAGGTATCCTTGTTTTAAACAACAGCTCTTTCCTACTGCTCCACAGACCATGATCTCAAGCCTGAAGAATTGCATCCATTCCTTAGATCCAAGATCTCTCCCTAGGATTCTACAAATTCAGTGTGGTTTTTATGATGAAGGTGAGTTTGAATTTAAAATCATAGGCTCAGTTTTGCTTTTTCATGAAGTCTGGGAGCTAGAAGCTTTACCCCCTGAGAACAACATCTGGTCATTATTCACCTGGGTTTGTAGCCAAAAAAAAAAATCATAGTAAGAATATAACAATAATACATCCCATACTTTTTTGGATCCTTACGTGATTGGACTGAAATGGTAACTAGAAGTTAGGACAGATGAAGGCATGTAGCCGGGGGGGGGACTTGAGGGCTTCAGCCCCCCCCCCAAATTCTCAATATATCCCATATGCATGGGGGGTATTGGGATAACAATACAAAAGGTTTGCTAGGCTAGATCATCTCTCAGATCCCCCCCCAATCAAACTCAGCCCCTACCGAATCAAAATCCTGGCTACGGCCCTGGACAGATGAAAAGGGTTTTGCACTTTTGAACATTAAATCCTCAGGTCCTAGAAATGTACATTTTTCACTGATGAAGGTGTGTTTTCTGCAGTGTGTCTCTCCTTCATATCAAAAATTCCAAAACAATATCACTGCAACACCTATATTAGTCAAGATTTGGAGTCATCTAAGACTTTTAGTGGGCTCCAGGTTGATGAAGACTGATATAAGAGGAGTAGTATTTCTAATTCATGCTATTTTTCCTCCTTAATTTCATCCACTTGCTTTTAATAAGGAAGCTGTTTCAACAGAAGGAATTGGAAAAGCATTGGAAATCAGATACTAGTATAATTTTTATATTTTTATTATTTTATATTTTTGCAGTATTGCACTGATTTAATGGCAACTGTTCTGCACTTATGATGGCTAATAGCTATATTTCCACCTTCGAATAAGGAGTAGGCCTACCTCATCAGCATTAAGAATGTAGTGCAATACATTGAAAACAAGCAGTTGGGGGTTCTACATTACTTGCTGCGCAAAATAAACATAGGATAGAATGTTTCCCAACATTTGGTCATCCATATTTTTTTGGACTAGCTCCTACAAACTGCAGCTAGCTTGACCAACAGTCAGGAACAATGAGCACAATTTAAAGTGCTGGCTTTAGTTCAGCTTATCTGTGGGAACGTATGTCCCTTTGCAAACCAGTTCGAGCATTAAGATTTGCTGAGGATGTCCTTGCTCTCGGTCCTGCTGCAATTGTTAAGGACGAGGGACAGGGGCTTCTCGGTGGTGGTCTGTCGGCTGTGGAACTCCCTCCCCAGTGAGATCAGATTGGCCCCCTCCCTCCTGGTGTTAAGGGGAATAAGTTAAAACCTGGCTGTGTAAGCAGGCATTGGGTGAGTGACAGATTACAGTATAATACCTTATCACAATATAGACATAAATGAAGCAGCTAAACTATGGGATTGGTGCAATGTTCAATATGTTTTATGATGTTTACATGTATAATGTTTTAATGATTTTAATTCGTACTTATATGTCTGTCGATTTTAGTTAATTATGTGATGTATTGCTTTTTATATGTATATTGTGCCACTGAATTTTTTTTTTGCCAAATTGTAAGCCACTCTGAGTCTCTCTTGGGGTGATATAGAGTGGGATAGAAATATAGTAAATAAATAAATAAACTGTCGGACCAAAGTTTGGAAACCACTATAACAGTTCTTTTCACACGGTTACATTCTAGCAAATGTTCTCTTTTGCCAACAATAGTATTTTACAGAATACTGGACTTTGAATAACACAAAACTGCATTATGGTCAAATATAGGCTTCAGAGAAGATAACTCAATATTACAGTTTCCAAATTTTATTTTTGTAGGAAGCTCACAATTGTTCAAATCACCATAAATATTCATTATAAAACATAGTATGGTTGGGTAATACACTGGTACCAGAACTGTGGGTGAATCTTCATCCCTTCAGATATTTCTGAACTACCAGGAAGTTTGCCCATTCCTATATTAGATAGTGGCCTTTTATACACGAAGGAGCTTTAGTCTGTGAAGTGCAGAGTGTTGATCAATTGCTTGATTGCATAATGCCTTAACAAGATTTGCTTGGAATTTCATCTGTTACATCTTTCAAGCCAATGTAGTAGCTTTATCCCGCACACACTACGAAAGGATTTACTTGTAAGCCGCTATGAGTCCTCTTCGGGGTGAGAAGGGCGGCATATAAATGTCGTAAATAAATAATAAATAATAAATGCCATGCCTTATTATTGACCAGGGGAGTATCAGCAGTATCTAAAAGACCATATGATCCCTTGTCCTGAAACAGCAAATCTAGGAGCAGAATAGGCCTTCTGAACCTTTGATCTTTCCTACACTGGATTAAGGTTCAGCGGCTGTGCCACATTTAGCTTAGTTTTACAATACAGATTAAGCTACATGTAATATAGCATTGCAGGAATAAGAAAAAATGAACTAAATAGGTTGCTAATCGATCTTTAAAGATATACTGTAAGTGGAAATTTAAAGGTTTTTTTATTTAAAAAACCAGCAATAACCTTTGTAGGTACAATACAGAATATTATGGAGTCTACTGATTCAGAACTTCAGCAAGCACAGTAACTGAGGAGTGCATGTTTTGTCTTCTCAATATAGTTGAACAAGGTTTTCAAAATCCTAGGGGTAGCACAATTGCATGCAGGGAACAAATAATATGTGATGTGAAAGCTCTTTCCAGAGTATTGAGACTTCATGCCCACTAAAGCTCAGCCTGATATGGAACTGGAAAAAGATCCCAAAGGATCATATGTACTTTCTCTTTTTTCCATTATTTTTGATGGTTAATGTTCCAATACATCTATTTTATTCATGATGATCCTCTCCCCCCCCTCTTTTTTATTATAAAAGGTGAAAATAAAAAGTTATCATAAAATAACATCTTAAAAAAAACAACCTTGCAAACAAAACAAAGCTGGGAAAGTTACCTTTGCGGGAAGGGCATCCCCGCTTCAAGTCATGAGGAGAGGTCGGTAAGAAATAGTAATAATATTATCCTCCATATCTAATAGCCAACATATCCACTCTAGCCCAAAGAGAAATATACAAACCTGTCAAAAATAAAGATAAGCTATTGGAGATGCTTGTTTAATGAAAGAGGCTTCTTGAAGCAATATCATAGTAACCCATATTGGTGAGAAAAGGACTAATGACTGAACAAAGTATACAATAATCTGAGGGTAAAGATGATTAAAATTAACTGAAATGCTGCTAGAAGTTGATCTGATATATTAAAAAGTATTTCAGGAAATAAGGATTTTTAATAAGCTAAGAATGTTACACATCTACTGATTTAATAAAGATTATGATACAGGTTTGACATTCCAATACTTATATTGCAAAAAAATATGACTTTTAAAATGTCCAGTACCATTATTTTATGTGCAACTGAATTTAATTTTCTTCTGCCTTAATTTAACTAGTGGCAGGGATGTTAAAAAGCCATCTTTCCCTTGAGAAATTCAGAGTAGCCCAAAGCCATTTATTCAGATCCATAAAACATGTCTGGTAAATACAATGAAATGTTGACAAAAGTGGACTTTATTTCTAAACACAGAAAAGAATGAGGGAATTTGATTCATAATTTGGGGTGGTGGTTATCATATATTTCAAGGGGCAAACCAAATGATTAAGGAACTGGTGAAACAATTTAACAAGGAAAAGTTACTTGGGACTGTTTGCTTTGAAAAAAAATCCAGCTAAAGGAAGAAGATACAGAGAGGTATAAAATTGTATGCAGGAATTTCCTCCTTCTCTGGGAATTCATCAGCAACTGGTAGATTCAGGACCGTTCATCCGCATAATCCACTTTCACAAGATATACTAGTGGCTGCCAACCTGTACAGTTTAAAGTGGTGTGGCGCAAATTAATGGAGGATGTGGCTATGAATAGCTATTACTCAAGATAGTATGTCACTTGTATTGGAAGCAGTTGTGTGGCAGTTGTTGGGCAGCACAAGAGTAAAGCTAGGCTAATATTCTGTTGTTGGGCTTCTTTTGGGTGATTGGTTGACTACAGATTGAATAGTGTTGGAGTAGATAGGCTGTTGCTCTGATCAAATGTGGCCCTTCTACAAAAATGATGTTTAGACTTCTCAAAGAAAAGCAGACATTTCTTTATATGCTTGCATGGACATACACTGGTTCCTTGGTATCAACTGGGATTTAACTCCAGGACTCTCCACCCCCAAATGGCTACCAAAATTCATTGCTATCTAATTCCCACTATATACAATGTCATAGTAAAATGGTATCCCTTATATAAAATGGCAAACATTTTGTGCTGGTCTGTGACCGTAATAAAGTTTTGATTGATTGATTGTTGCTGGCAAACAACAAGATTTCCTGTTGTGAATTCCCCCAAAAAAAAAAATTTCAAGCCATGGTTGATTGAATCCATGAATGTAGAACTCAGCTTTATAGCCAAACTTTGGATACATGTGATTTAGAATGTGATCTGCAACGTCAAGATCAGATGCTGAAATCTTATCAGAGATATATAAGTGAATTGCACCTAATGTATTGTTGTGAACACATCGTGTGGGCATGCCTTTTCCACATTTTCTTATTGGTATTCTCTCTGTCTCAGTTCACCAAACCACTTTGGCATATATCTTTATTGTTTCATTTATGACTATTGTATCTCAAGGAACACAAGGTAGGTGCATATGGCTCCTCTCTTTCCCCAAGAACTGTTCGGGAATTGAGAGAGAATGCCTGGTAACCTAATGATCTCCTTAGCTGGATGCAGAATTAAACCTTGATTCCCATAGTCCTTGTCCAACACCCTAAACATTAAACAACCCTGACTTTTTAATTACACCTAAACATTTACTTCTTTACTGAAGGAGCTAAAAGAGAACCAGAATATTTTAATGGCCAGAATTTTTGACTGGAATTTGAGGAATCTAGCTTCTAGTTCCTACTGAGCCACAAAGAGGTCATTTCAAAGGTCCAGGGAGGTTTTTCTTTTTTTGAGTCCTTTTAGCATCATAAAAAAACAAAAACAAAACAATGAACCAAAAATAGAATGAGACAGCTTTAGTATAGCATAAACCAGCATAGCTCCACAGTTGCTATATTTATCATGCAATAGATACCAACGGTCTTGAACTTCCATGCTGTTTTGTCAAATCCAAAAGGATCTTTTAGAATAAGAGGAATCACCACATCTGTGAGAAAGGTTTAAAGCTTTATTGCCAACTTGTACAGAAAAGGATATGTGGCAAGGATACAAACAAAAACAGTTGGACAATCTCACCTTCTCTGTTCAGCTGCTCCATTCAGCATAGCCTCAAGGACTTTCATTTATATAAGCAAAGCTCCTTGTTCCTTACACTTCTATCCTAAATTAGTGCACCTGTGTGTCTAGATCTTTTTTAAAAAAATTTTAAAAAAATACTTTATTAAACATCAGAAAGAATACACACATAAAAACAAAAAACAACAATACATCTAAACAAGTGGGAGAGGGCGGGGAGGGGTATGGGAAAAGGGAGGAGAAAGAAAAAAGGAAAGGAAAGAAGAAAAATGATGAGGATAAAATGTTGATTTCACATCTCGCTACAATGATTATATCATTATTTTTGGTTAACATAAAGAGCTTGGTATATTATATACTAGCTGTACCTGGCACGCGTTGCTGTGCCCTATTTTGGAGATGCGAGGAAGTCTGAGTATGTAAGGGTTGGAGTTGTTGTTAGTTATGGTGTTGTTGGGGTCATGGCTGTGTTGTTGTGGGTTGTTTTGGTGGGTGGGATGTTGGAGTCCTGTGGAGTTGTTGTTGTGTGGTGTTGCTGGCGTTCTGCATAACTTGTGGATATACAATGTTTTTTGTCTTTCCGTCTGCTGTGTTGATGTAGAGGTTGATGCGTGTGTGGGTGGGGTACTTTGGAAGTGAGTGGAGGTACTTGAAATCCCATTATCCATGGTGTGAGCTGAGGCCTAGTCAGGAACAGCAAGTTAATGAAGCCTTACTGTCAATTCAGGCCATACACAATGTCCAGTGAGCTGAGGGCTAGTTGGGAGAATCAAGTTAATGAAACCTTACTGTCAATTCAGAGCGTAAACAGCATTCCATTAAGTGAGGCCTAGTCAGGGAAATTAAGTTAATGAAGCCTTACTGTCAATTTTGGGCGTGGTCTGTGATTTGTAGGAGTGTAAATTTTCTGTGGGAAGTGAATTGGGTGTTTGTGTTTGTGCCTCAGCCCTTTGCCTTATTGTCCTCTGACAGTTTATTATGTGTCGGAATGTTCATGTTGGCTGGCCAGTACAGGAGTTATGCAAATCTGCCTTTATTGGCAGCCAATCATGTTGTCAGAATGTAGAGGCTGGGAGAGTCATTGGCAGCCCCGGAGGATGCTGGGAAATGTAGATTTTTTTACTCGTTGTTTTGGGGGCCTTTTAGGTTTTGGGGGGAAGTTTCTTTGCTACAAACCTACCTTGTCTGAGGCCTATTTCGGTTGGCAAGTTTGGTGTCTCTGCGTTGTACGGTTTCTCTTTTTGGGACGGTCGTTCCATGACGACTCTATATATATAGATAAAGTCCTTTCAAGTTTATATTCTTCTTACTTTTTTACATATCTCACAAAAGGCATCCAAGTCTCATTGAATTGTTTCAAAGAATTATATCTTAATAGAGTAGTCAGTTTATCCATCTCCGCAATTTCTAATGTCAGTGTATGTGTTACTGTGGCAAGATCTTATGATAGGTCACCCTTCACATTTGTCCTTATAGTTCCTGTTCCCAACTCCTATCAACTGTCCTTGGATATCTCCCTAGATGCAAATATTTATTCTAACTGAAATCTAACAAGAGAAGAACTCCTCCCTAATTTCTCAGGCTTGTACTCTCCCAGTAACAACAACAACAAAAATGCCGGCCACACTGTAACTTCTCAGGCATGGGTAGAGATGAAGCACACCACTAACTTCCTATTATTACAATAGTCTTCTAACTCCTTTGCAATAAACTCTGCCCCTTGGTGTGCACCGGGCCTGTTGAACAGGCGGCCCACGGGCCGCACACAGCCCACCAGCCCCTTGGATGCGGCCCTCCTACCCTCCTGAATAAAATATTATTTTTTTTAAAAAAATTAAAAAAATTAAAAAATTCCAAAAAAGTGTGCATGCTCACGGTTTCGCCTGCTTCCAAGGCAGACGTGATGCTTTGGGAGGGAGGGCGGAGCCATGGGGAGCCGCCCGTAGCTCTGCCCTCTCTCCCAAAGCGTCATGCCAGCCTCGGAAGCGGCGGTTTGGCCCGCTTCCGAGGCTGGCGTGATGCTTTGGGAGGGAGGGCGGAGCCATGGGGAGCGAAACTGGAGGAGGAGGGGGCGGGTGTGGCCTGGGCATGGCCGGGGGCATGGTGGAGTGGCCCCTCAGGTGATCAGTGACTGGAATTCCGGCCCTTGGGCCAGTAGAAGTTGGACAGCCCTGGTGTGTATTATCACACTCTGTAAGCATCATTCATCCCCTTAAAAACCTGTTGCTATTATTGTGTGTCTTGAAGTCATTTTCAACATATGGTATCCCTAAGGCAAACTTGTCACGGGATATTAATTTTGTCCAGATTTGTTTGGGGGGTTGCCTTTATTTTCCTCTGAGGCTGAGAAAGTGTGGCTTACCCAAGATGATTCAGCAGGAATTTGAATCCTGGCCTCCAGAATCATAGTCCAATGCTCAAAGCTCCACTACATAAGTGATGAATTTTGACATATAGGAAGTGACTTGTGTTTAATAGTATTACTATTGTAATTAGATGTAGGTTGACAGAATGCCAAGATAACTGCCTGTCCCTGTTACATTCATGTATTTGCCACAAGCACCAGGCTAACATTGCCTCTCGTCCAAAACTGGTTGTTCACATGAAGACACAGTGGCTGCATCTTCTTCATGAGATGAAGTTTGCATCTCCAGTGGCTTTGCCCATGTGGTTATGGGCGGACCGACTGCCAGAGCCTGATACAAACCCATCCAGACAGCAGGACTAGTGTCCAGATCAATTCCATTTAATTTCTATGCATAAAAGGGGGAAAAGGTTACATTAACAAACCAAAAAACCCACAAGAAATCACAGAGCTTATCCTAAATACATCATTGAGAAATCTTAGACCTAACAGCATATGAATTTCTTTTGGTTAACTTCCCAATGGGTTGGGCACCTTCCAGCAGGTACCACCATCCCTTCTGGTACAATGAGATCAGCTCCCTAAAGGGAAGCAAAACTTCAGGGTACTGGATTGACTGACCAACCTCTGCTGAATTTTAGGAGATGTGCCCTTTGTTAGGATTGCTACTGAACCTCTGTTGGAATCAGATTTTCATCTTGTTTTTTTGGGTTGTTTTTTTGGTGCAAAATCTTATTTATATTGCATTTTAATAATCTTTCCTAACAATTCAACTTCTAGCTTGTTTGAGCACTTTGAGCACATACATTTTAAAGGATTTTCTCTGACAAACAAATGAAAGCTTAATCCATAGGCATAGGCACTTCTGGTCTATCAGAAAGCAAATCAGGCAATAGGGCAGTGTTTCTCAACCTGTGGATCTGCAGGTATTTTAGCCTACAACTCCCAAAAACCTCAGCCAGTTTACCAACTGTTAGGATTTCTGGGAGTTGAAGGCCAAAACATCTGGGGACTCACAGGTTAAGAATCACTGAAATAGGGATTCAGTTGAGGTAGGGTTACACTCCCTGAAATCTCAACCAGACCTTGCCACAGTAACACATACACTGATCATACATTGATTGGATTATTGTAAAGCATTTTACATAGAGCTTAATTTGGAAACTATTTGGAAATTTTAACAGGTCCCAAAAAACCTGTGGCTAGACTGCTGACTTACAACCATATAACTCCTTTCTTGAAACAATGGTCCATTTCTCAGCAGAATTCTAAGTGCTGGTTTTGAGCTATAAAGCCATATATGGGTTGGAGCCAGGCATGTAGCCAGGGGGGGGGGGCTAAGGGGGCTTCAGTCCCCGTCCCCCCGAAATTCTCAGGGTGGTCCGCAAAAAGGCCTTACTGGTACATTATTTAAACTGTTATGTTTATTCATATCATGATCTGATCACCATGCTCATTATATCCCACATTAATGGGGTTATTGGGATAACAATACAAACAATTTGCCAGGGTAGACCCTCTTCCAGCCAGTCTCAGCCCCCCGAACCAAACTCAGCCCCCCTCCCCCGAATCAAAATCCTGGCTCCGGCCCTGGTTGGAGCCAGACTATTTGGAAGCCTATGTCTCTCTAAATGAGTCTCCTTGAATCTTGATAGAAGGGTTTCTTAGTAGCACTTCCTATGCTGAGGAATCCCCCTCCCTATTAGGTGTGCTGTTTGTAATATATAATATGTAATATGCAATTCCTGTGTTTTTAGAATTAATGTCTTAACATTGATGATTTATGTGTTGTTGAAAGCTTTCATAACTAGAATCACTGGGTTGATGTGAGTCTTCTGGGCTATATGGCCATGTTCCAGAGCATTTTATTCTGACCTTTCACCCACATCTATGGCAGGCAACCTCTTCCATAGATGTGGGAGAAATGTCAGGAGAGAATGCTTCTGGAATATGGCTGTACAGTCCAGAAAACTCACAGCAAGCCATTGATGTTTTAATTGGATTAACTGTTTAATACTTTTAATTTTTTTCTGAATTTGTTTACTTTGTTCTGTTTTAACTTATATTGTATGCTTCTTTGAGAAAAATGGGGTATAAATCAAATCAAACCAGTGAGTAAAATATTTAGAAATAAGCACACATTGAAACAAAGTGTGACACACAGACCTAAACAGCGGGCATTTTTTGAGTGACGTGGCAGACTGAGCTTAGCACAACTCTATGTTTCAAGGTTAAGTATGAGGAATGTATATTTAGGAAAAGGTGCTTAGGTTGGTACAAAATCAACAGAGCTTGGAAAAATTGCTTTTTAGACTACAACTCCCAGAATATTCCAGCCTACTTGATCCAAATTATCAAAACAGTATGATGATAAAAATGAGGACACATGGATTAATGAAGGATTAATATTTCCTACACACACACACACACGTGTGTGTGTGTGTATGTGTGTGTGAAGATATTTAAAGACTAGTTAATGCTGGATATGGGAACTAAAGAAACAAAAAATATATATTCTGAGGTGTGAAGTTGTTCTTTCCTGTGAAACACTGTGGCTTACATCAAAGCTCTGTCACTGCATGCAAAGTTCAAACCTGCCAGATAAATGAGACACAGCAGAAGGTGTCATAAACCCATCAGGGAAGAAATAAATCAGAAGCAGCAGAAGTCATTTTTAAAGGATTCACCTAGGCTAGGAATGGCTTAAAGCTCCTGACATTTAAAGTTTTAATTTTGCATGTGGAAAGATAAATCTGTGTCTGTTGCTTTTTTTAATGCCTGACTGAGCATTTGCAAAACCTCTGCGTCCTGAACTAAAGTGGTTAGCGAACATATAAGCTCAAAGATTAACATCCCTCACAGAGGAAGCTCCTTCAGGGTGTTTTCATATTCAGCTTTGATATATTCATATACAAGAATATGATTACCTTTGGAAATAAATATACCAGGACCAGATAACTCAACTTGTTGCAATCTGCTCTGGCCAGTGAGCTGGTTATATGTGTGTGACACCAAAACATGTCATGGAATAAACATCACTGAATATGGTTATGAGGCTTTACTTCTGAGTAATCATACCGTAAGTCAAGCAACTGGCATCTATTGACTAACCTGCATTATATACTAGCTCAAATTTAGATATTCCCAGGAATAGATTGGGTAACAAGTATGTCATAAGAAGATTAGCATGACTGGAGAAAGGTAGGTCAGGTAAAGGTTTCCCCCTGACATTCAGTCCAGCTGTGTCCACCTCTGGGGGTTGGTGCTCATCTCCATTTCTAAGCCAAAGAGTCGGCATTGTCCATAGACACCTCCAAGGTCATGTGGTGTGCATGACTGCATGGAGCGCTATTACTTTCCCGCCAGAGCGGTGTCTATTGATCTACTCACATTTGCATGTTTTCAAACTGTTAGGTTGGCAGAAGCTAAGCCTAACAGCGGGAGCTCATGCCACTCCCAAATTCGAACCCGCAACCTTTCGGTTGGCAAGTTCAGCAGCTCAGCGCTTTGACCCACTGTGCCACCAGGGGCTCCTGGAGAAAAGGACAAGGTTCATAATATAGAAGACACAGTTAGATTTGGTGACCTTACAAAGTGAATATTCTACCATCACAAAGGCTCTGAGACATTTTATATAGCTGACAAGATTTCTTGGTTTTTTAAAATTGCTTTATGGGGTCACATTTAAAGCTCTGACCCCATGATTGAGGATGGGTGACTGGGATGTAAACAGTGCTCTGGTATTTTGCATTTGATCGACTGCTCCATTCACAAATTAGCCTTTGGGAGCACAGAGGCAAGTGAAAGTTGCAGCTTTTTTATAGCATCCACACAGCCATACTTCTGCAATGATGTAAACTTTATTGAGACGGCATCTCCTTTTCTAAGACCTATGAGCACAAATGAATGTCTTCTTAGATGATAAAAGAAACCAAAGCAAATAAGGTGAAAAGAATTCTTCAGTGCAGTTTTTAAACTCTGGGCACATTTATATGGACAGGAAACCCCTGTGACAATTTCACTGTCTGCCTCCATTCTGCTGCAGCAGTCACCTTGCTGGACAGTCACCCTTACCTCAATGTTTCTGTTGCCATTGTTGCAGGGCTGCTCCAGCGCATTCCCAGACTTTGGCTAACATGAGGCAAAACACCATAAAACGGTCTTGTCCCATGTTGGGGAGTGAGAAGGCCCATGCATCATTCATCCAGGTCAATTCTTGCCTGCTGCAGGTTATATGGCCCATGGTGATATGTCCTTACACCTCTACAAGTGATACAATTATACACCTATGGAGAAAAATGAGGACTTCAGCCTTGAACATTCACCCTAAAGGGGCCTAAAGATAATCTTTATTGTCAATTTTTTAACCTCAATAGTTCAAATCAAAGAAGAAGAAAAAGAAAAATCCTTTCACTGCAGCCTAAAATACAAATAGGTGTATTTATTCTATAGTGGGTTCATAAATCAAAAGGAGTAACTGAACACTAAAATTAATGGCGGCATATAAGTCCGAATAATAAATAAATAAAATCAATAAAATATATGAAATCAAATTTTATATGTATACAGCTTTAACTTATTTTAATGTACATCTTCTAATATGATTGGGACTATACAAAAATCTTTCATGGTTTTATAATTTAAATTGTATCAAATTTAAATTGTATCAAATTATTGTATATTGTTTATAGAGATTTTTGGATATAGGAATATACATGTATTAATTGATAGCATACATTCCTACATTTTGCAGATGAAAGCTAGGACACACGAGGACATGAAATGCTAGACTTTGTTCAAGATGTCAAAAGTTTTTAATGAGGAAGAATGGAGATGTCAAACTTTTTTTTTAATGAGGAAGAACAGAGATATGAACAAAGGCAGTTTGCAGCAGTTTGCTTTTGCTTCAGCCAACTGGAAAGAACAAGTTTTTGCCCCTTCTCTCCCCTGTGCAGAGTGAACAGAAACCAAACTGCTTTTGCATTTTGAATTCAGTATGCAACAATTTAAGCAAGGTGAGGACAAAGGGGGAAAGTGTGAAGAGGAGAGAGAAACGATTGAAATTGTCCCTGCCCAACCTAGACTGTTGGCATTTATGGGAAAGCCATTAAAGTAATCTGGAAATGCTTTCACTTTTTAAAAAGTAGTTCCCCACTGAAATTTAGGACTTCAACAGGGAGAACCTAATTGCCAATCTCTGCATTATAAATGTGAATAGCAGCAGTATATTTCACTAATCTATACAATTGAACTACAGAGTTACTTAAGCAGATGCCTTACACACACTTTCTTGTTGGGTGCCTTCAAGTTGTTTCCAATCTATGCCAACTCTAATGCGGAACTATTGTAGGGTTAATTTAGCCAGACTTGTCAAAAGAAGGTTAGCAATTGCTTTCCTCTGAGGCTGAGAGAGTATGACTTGCCCAAGGCTACCCAGTGGGTTTTTGTGGCCAAGCAAAGATTTGAGCCCTTTTCTCCAGAGTTGTAGCCAATGTGCAAACTGTAGTAGCACTTACCAGAATGAAAATAACACACTGGAATTGCTTCTAGGGGCTCCTCCACACACCCCTATATTCCAGAATATAAAGGCAGAAAATCTCACATTATCTGAGTGTGGACTCAGATAACTCAGTTCAAAGCAGATATTGTGGGATTTTCTGCCTTGATATTCTGGGATATAGGGCTGTGTGGAAGGGCCCTTAGTAAACATCTATTGTAGGGGGTATCATTTTAAAACATGTAAAACCTAATAACCATAGCTTTCAAAAACACATTTGTGTAAGGAATAGAGTTTATTTCAAACAGAACAGCGATGTGGCCATTTTACTTTATATGAAATCTAAGTTTGAAATTACCATTTGAAAATTACTGACCTCAATCACTCTTCCATAATGCAGTGGTGGGATAGATAGATAGGTATATAGATATGCTCTAAATTATCTAAAATTTGCAATTATTTGAAAGCCTAATGAGTGGGAAATCATATAAAAGGAAATTAGAGAAAAATACTCTCATCCCTGGCTGTGTGCGTGCATGATCACATGCATGTGCACACCCTATTTAACATTTCAGAAAAATCAGAGGCAAAAGCTATTGAACCAATTGTTTGGCTGCTTTGATGTGATCACAGCAGCAGCTAATATGGATTTGTAAAATCAGGGAAGAGCTTTATAAAGAGATATAAATGGAGTTCTTTCTGAACAGAGCTGCAGTCTCAAAAAGGTGGTTTCAAAGACATCTAGTTCTTTAATTCCCACCTCCAGGGACAGTGTTTGATCCTCATAAATAGGCTGCATTATTTGAGTTTCCTCTACGATGGATGTGCAACATCGTTTTTCACTTGAAAGAAAGAATCAGTTCTTCTGCCTAATTACCTTTATGTCTTTGATGGATTTTATGCTTCCTTTGTACAGAAAAACACAGGAAATTTGCATGATGACAATAAGCAAGATGATACATTTGTTTTTTCCTTATGTGTATACTTGGCATTACATGGGAATGCAGAACGCACAGTATAATCTATGCCAGTAAGTTGTCTGTAATGTCAGGTGCCATCAATGAAAGCAAGGGAGAAATTGGGTCATGTTTTTGGAGATGATTCACTTTGTCAGGAAACTGACTTGATTAAAGGCTGGCTGGATTCCTATCATAGTTGTGTACTTGAATTCCTATCTAGTCATACTACTTTGTTTGTTGCCTGAAATCTGCATATTTACCCCAAACTTAGTATTTCAAACAATTTTAAGTTGGGCCTTCCAACTGTGTGAATTTATGATACATTGGTACCCTAAGCCAGTGATTTTCAACCTTTTTTGAGGCGCGGCAGATATTTTTACATTTACAAAATCCTGGGCCACGCCACCAACCAAAATGACACTCTGTTATTTTACTGTCACCCTCCCCCCTGATGACGCCACTGCTTCCGCCACCTCCCCCTCCCCCCGGGAGGCCCGCACGCAGGAGGCCCGTCAACAGCCCACGGAGGAGGGCTGTGATGATAAATAGGAATTGAGCACATGCCACCCCCAGCTCTCCTTCCCAAAGGGGTTCAGCCCTCCCAGGAGTGCCTCCCCCCGCACGTCCCTTTGGCTTCCCTGCTGTCACCTTGGGGCCAGATCTGGAAGGAACCAAGCTGGGCTGTGGAGCTGCACATCCCGGCCTCTGCTCTGCTCTGCAGGGAACCCGGAGTCCAGCCAAGAAAGGCCAGGAGATGAGGGGTTGCTCCCCTTCCCCGGCGCAAAGTGGCTAGAGGGCAGAAAGCCTCGCCTCAAGCCTCCGGGAGCAGCTCCCACGGACTCCTCCTTCCTCTCTTCCTCCTTGCTGCTGGAGGGGAGGAGGGCAGAAGAGTGCCCAGGAGCCAGGAAGCAGGAACAGCTGCAGCCCGGCCAGGTAGCCCTTGGCGCACAGAGGGTGGGAAGGAAGGAAGGGGAGAGAGAGAAGGAAGGGAGAAAAGTTCTGGATGCCGAGGACTCTCCCTGACTGAGGCCAGGCTGGCTGGCATTGCTGCTTCGGCCAGGAAAGCCTCATTTCCACTGTCTGAAGTTTCCTGCTAGGCTCTCTCTCTCTCTCTCTCTCTCTCTCTCTCTCTCTCTCTCCACTCTAATTTCCCATGGCACACCTGATGATCACACAAGAAAACAGGTAAGTACTGTTACTACTGATGAATACAAGCAATATAAAGGACCAAAGCAACAGTTGCACAATCAAGTGATCAAACAGTGAAATTCTTTAGTGACCTTACTCCCCTGAGTTTGGTCCGTGCTTGACTGCATGTTTGATTATTGATATTACTTTGGGTTTTGATAAAGCGCTCATAGGCGCGAAACGGAGCAGGAATCCGGTAACTTCCATCAACCCGGCTCCTCTATTACGAATTAACTGGCTCCACTTGACGGCGACTTCGCCTGGGATTGGTTCATCGTTATCTGGAATTATACCACTATATTTTGAGAACTGTATGGACTAATATGAACTTTATTTGGACCACTTATTGGACTGTATTCGTTTCAATTGACTGATGGGATTTACCCTAATTTGAACTTTGTTACACGAGCATTACTCATGTCGTGCGTTGGGTCTGTGAGTATAATTCCTTTTGAAATACACCTGATGATCACTCATGGCACACTAGTGTGCCACAGCACACTAGTTGGGAAACACTGCCCTAAGCTAACGATGCTAGATAGGAAACAGGAGAAGACATTTAATGATGGTGTAGAAGAGGGAATTTCAGTAGGCATTGATTTTATGCAACCAGGCAACAAATAACACTTTTATACAGACATTAAGAGTAGAAGAGCTGCCTTCAGTTTTCACTCTGGTATTTCTAAGCCAAAGTAATGCACTCCTCACAAGTTCATATCAGCAAATACTAGTTTGTAACAAAATGTAATTGTTAAAATGCCCAAATCTACTGAGAAACATCAACCAGTGAGAAGAGGAAACAAAAAGCATTTAATCCTGCCCAAGCTAACAAAGAACTCATCATTTTCCAAGTTGTAATGGATTGGCTATTTATATGGACAAATTCTGGGAGAAGAGACACTAAACAGCAATTGCTGCTACCAGATTAAAGGAAGAGCTAACACCTTGTTGCTTTATCTCTTCCTCTGTTGCACCCATGTAGAATAGTTGGAGATACATTAAGACCAACATACCTGGGGTACAGTAATACTGGTATGTTCTTGGCCAGACTGTAGTTATGTGAAACTGTGGGTATGACTGATTTCCATTAAATTACCTCACTTCCAGTCCTAACATACCATACAGTTACATTGAAGGAGCTAAAGGTTCCTCCACGGAGTTGTGTTGGAGGTTTACTGTGTCCTCCAACACAACTCCATTGTATCTTCTGGGGAAAGCATACCATAGAATCACCTAAAGGACCTAGAAAATGGCTAGAGGGACCATTTCTGTGAAACCACTGATAGAAGACCTGTGGTTATGGGGTCTTGATGGTAGTTATATACAGGAAAGATCAATTGGAGTTGCTCTTTGGCAGATCTAGCCAGTGGACCTCATTGTCACCTTTCTGCCTCATGCATTTAGTCCTGATATTCTGTCTATGTGGCAAATACTATACTGGGAGTGGGCTAAGGGCACACTGCAGATTACATTGGTCACCAAGGCCCAAGAGGCAATAGGTAATTGAGACCCAAGAGCCCTTTACCGCCACTGCCACCCTTTTCGAAATTTCTCCCTAGCAACCTCTAAGGGTGTAGATAGTATTTTACTCATGTTTTGGGAGCTCTTTGGGTTATTTTAGACTATCAAGAAGCCTTTTTAATTTCAATGGTACTACAAGATCTCCTTGCGTACTGATAAAGACTAACACAGCTACTTCTTTGAGTTATATAAGTTACAGGGGGACATACATTGTTGACTAGCTTATTCTACAACAATGCATGCAGATAGGAAAGCACCAAGATTGATGCCATATCCCAAAATTAACAACAGTACAATATTTGAGGTTGTTTTTTTTAAAAAAATCGTGTCTTGTGTTTTAGCTTTTTAATATAGCCCTGTATTTTAGCTTTTAGCCTAGATTTTAATGATTTTAATGTATTGTACTTTTATGACACTGCACCCCATTCTCCTTATGCTGGTCTATAACTGTAATAAAGAAAGATTTGATATTGGAAATAATTTTTAAAAATGTCCAAACAACTGTAACTGAATTGGGATTTGGAGGAGGAGGAAATTCAGTAAAGCCTTCCATATGGCTTAGTGGATTGAATTAGAGTTAGCACTCTATACAGAGCATGTATATTTCAACAAACAGTTCGAAAGAAGTATTGACTACAATATTAATAATAATAATAATACTTTAATATTTGTGAGTCGCCCTCCACCGGCGGTGCTCCGGGCGACTTACAACAGTTAAAACCCTAGGGTGAACAATGTACAACAGTTTAAAAACATGGAATATAAACAGGAGGGGTGGCTCAAGTAGTCCAGGGTACCGAGCCAGTCCCGAACGCTAGGCGGAAGAGCCAGGTCTTCAGGGCTGGGCGGAATCCAGATAGAGTCGGAGAGGCTCTGAGGGCGTTAAGAACACAGATATCTATAAAAGGACAAAAAAAGGTCTCCCTGGAGGAGGGGATACTCCTTTATGAATTTTAGGGAGGACATAGAAAACTCGAGTCCTAGGATATTGTTTTTGTAAAAATGTATATATTTGTTCAGAAATATAGCCTAAGTAACGTCCTTCTGTGCAGGCGGTGCAAATTAAGTATCGTATTTTGTTAGTCGGGTCCTTAGTTAAGGTTTTATAAAACACCTGATTCTCATTACTTCCCTTACTATACGAATTAATTGAGTATTCTCATGATTAATTGAATTGATACTTTTGCTGAAGTTTATAGCAACAGAACATTTGTGTATTTACAGTGTACAATATTAAGAAACCTGGTGTGGCAGTGGGTGTAAGTTTTAACTGAGAGTGGAAGAGCTATATATTTATTTTACATGAACAAAAGGAAAAAGACTAACCTAAAGTTTTTTAACATAACTTATATCACTTCCTTATGGATAAAAATTGGACAATACCCTATTAAACATCTTTCTTCAAAGCACAGCATTAATGAAATAAGGAAACTGCAATGGCTGATGACACTGATAAAGATAACATTGAAGAACCTTTAAAAATGCACTAGGAATGCTCAGTTGGTGAAAACTTAATGTACATGCTTGCCATCCTAGAGGTTGCTACAGAGAGAGAGAACAACCTATTGTCCATGTGTGTCTCTATTATTTATCATATCCTAAAATATATGTGTGCCTGTCATTATCAGGCCAAAGGTTTGACAGTTTAGGGGGCAATGTATAGTTATGAGATAGATATCAAGACATTTGACCCAGAAACAAGAAGAAAAACAAGGGCAAAATGTCAGCTGAGGAACCAGAATGTTAAAGATCAAGTTGGGAAACAAGGGCATGCCACAATAAATTTGGGAAACAAAAATTAGCTTGCAGAGAAAAAAAATAAACTCCCCCCACCCTAACTGCTTTTTTCAGATTATTAAGAATCAGAGAAGTAGTAAATTCACTGGGGGGAAATAAAATAAAGCTAAAGTCTTGAAATCAAGATTTCCCGAAAGAACAGATTGCAAGTAATGTTGTTTCTTATTGCACACGATTTCCACGGTTTTCTTTTTCTCTCCAGCCTCGGGCAGCTGCCTTCCTTGCACTCACCTATGACTGTCCCCACTGACAGCTATCATTGTGTAATCTTACAATTAAAAAAAAATAATACCACACACAATGCAAACACAATGTGATGACAAACAAACAACATAATAATGCATGCACAAGGATCAAGTCTTTGGTTTTTCTTATGGTCAGTTCCGGTAATACTTTCTATCTCTGTTTTAACTGAGAACCAAAGCATTAAGAAATGAAAAGTAACCAATTTAGACACAGCAGATGGTAAGAAAGGGTGGGAGGATACTATAGTATCATGGAACATACCGTTCCAAAATGTTTTCACTGGAAGGCAAAGCAAAAAAGCCCAGGACCACAATTTCTGTCTTGAATGGAATATGAGCATCATTAAATCTTTCAATGTAACTGCTAGGCATATAAGTGAGAGAGAGAAAAGCCAAACAACTGGATATGGAATTTGAAAAACAAGACAGATTGTGCATAGGGCCGGTGTACCTGAGGGACCGCCTCACCCCATATGTTCCCTCGAGATCACTGCGTTCAGAAGAGCAGAACCTCCTCCTAGTCCCCTCAATCCATTCCTGCCGGCTCTCTACTACGAGATCGAGAGCCTTCTTTGTGGCAGCACCATCTCTATGGAATTCTATGCCGGAAGAGGTCCGCGTCATCAAAGAACTGGCTCCGTTCCGGAGAGCTTGCAAAACATCACTGTTTCAACAAGCTTTTAACCTCACTGGCTCCTAAGCACTGATGTTAAGTCTAGAACTCTCAACTGTAGATGCTTGTAGATGTTTGGTTGTGTAGTTAGTACTATGTTTTATGCTTTTAGTATTGCTATATTAAACTCATTGTAGATGTTTTTGTATGTTTTATGTAAACCACCCCGAGCCTGCTGGAAGGAGCGGTATACAAGAATGAACAATAAATAAATAAATAAAATAAATAAATAAATATAAGCCACATCACAAGAAGTGATAAGAGCAATGCTGCAGTTAATGGTGAGGGAAGGGTTGGCTGCTGCCATCAGCACCTCTCTCCACCAGCAGAGATGGAATCGGACCTCAGCCCATTTGTTCCAGCATTCTAGCTGCAGCTGTAGGGGATCTCGACTAGGGCAAATGAACCAATTTCCCATTGGATGGCACTCTTTGTACTCTTTCCCATTGCTGCTGTCAGGTCAGGTTCTTATGTCTGAGTGTCTCATTCTTTCCACTGCCTTATGGGGACAATAATTCTTAAAGTGAAATAGGAAGAGATATATGTTTGTGGTTTCTGGTTTTCTTCCTTGAGCCATGATTACAGTCAGCAACAGTGCTTCCTCATTATCTATAGCAAAAGTTCAGATCCATGTGACTGCCAGCAACAGTTTCATTTAAAACACAATACATCTACCGCACCCCTTAAATTGGGCTACTGTCCTCAGAGGTGATACAGTATGCTGACTGAGTGTAAAATTCAAGCCATATTCCTCTTGGCTTTTTGTAATGTATTTCTTCCAAGCTCTGAATAGACCACCACGCCTCAAAATGTTTCTTCTCTGATGGACCTTAACATTAACACCTAAAGCAAATGTAAAGTATCTAAACTTTATACATTAACATAGTTGTAGGAAGCCAGCATGGTGTAGTGGTTTGACCCTGGGATCCAGGATTCAAATCCCAATTCAACCATGAATCCACTGGGTAAGTCATACTCTTTCAATCTCAGAAGAAGGCAATGGCAAACCTCTCTGAATAAATCTTGCCAAGAAATCACTGTACCTAGGTTTGCCTAGGATCATCATAGGTCAATACAACTCAAAGGGACACAGCAATAACAAACATTGCACACTGATGTGGGAGAGTGGAAAGAGGTTTAATGAGAGAGCAATCTTTACAGAAGTATTGGCTGTAACATCTCTAAAACATCTGAATTTATCTTTGTGGTCTCTTTTAGATCCAGTGCACGAAAGACATGACCATGAATGCTGCTTGTCAACCGGAGACCTGATTAAAATTGTTGGATTGAAAGTAACAAAGCTCCTTGCAACTAATAATGAAAATGATGATGACAGCCCATGCCCAACTACAGTTGAGTTGCCACTGAATTTTTCAGGTATGCTGTGGATCTTTCTTGCTTAGATAGCAGAACAAGATAAACAAAGGAAAACATTTTTTTTATTTATTTCATATTCTTCTAACAATGTAGAATATTCTTGAAATGTTTTTTTGCAGTGTGTCTGAGGCATCCTATCTCTCATCCAGGAGGTAATATGGAGCCATCGTGACTAATATTCCTGTACAGGCCAACGTAAATAGTAGGCATGGTTTCGAACCCAAAAATAGGGAATCGAAAATCTAATGGGGGATTTTTTTATTAGTAAAAGAAAGACTTACAAAAAAAATTCCAAAAATTTCTAAAATTTCACGTAATTACTAACGAAATTCGTTAGTAGTTCTAAAGTAGGCAAAGCAAGGAAACAGGACTGATACTGTTTTAAGCACAGGCAAATCAAGGGGCAACATTTCCCTTGGTTTCCTTGCAGGGAGATATAATGCATTAATATATTATTATTAATATTATTAAATACCTCTGGTGCAGGCCTTGCTAATCTGTAGAATTCTCCTCACTCCAGCTTTATCCCATTCAGTTTTACCATAGCAGTCTAGGACCTCCGTTTGAACTCTATGGCTTTTCTTGATTCTGAACTCTTCCTTCTCCTCTCTGTGCTCTTTTCACTCCTGCTGCCCTTCTCTCAGCAGTTCTTATGTCCTTCTACTCTGTCCTTCTATCTGAACCCCCTTCCTGGGTGTTTAAATCGCTTTTTTCCTCAGTCCTCTAGCCCTTCTAGGAGTCCCGATCTGGATCTCTCTATCGTTTCCGGCTCCTTTTTCACTTCCTGGAAGAGGCCTTTCACTCTAATTAGGCTTCAAGCATGGAAAGGCCCCGATTTGACTGTGAGTTATGTCTGCAAAGGTATTTTGGAGGGGGAAATTTTCCTGTTGGGGGGGCATCCGAAATATTTAATAATCTAAGGAAATTTTGGGCCCAGGGAGTGCGGAAAAGAAAGTCCACTTCCGTGATTGGCCTTGCGATCCATATAAACTTGAAAGTCCCATACATACGAATCCCTTCCAATTTCTTTTCATTTTTATAACTTTTTTCTCATGCCTAGTAAATAGGTTCAATTCTATTTTAGAACCACAATGTAGAGATCACCACTATATCTCAGCTCCAGGGATTCTTGGACAAAACTGATCTTCTGGGTCCATCACAGTCTGGTTTCAGGCCTAATCATGGTACGGAGACAGATTTGGTCACCTTGGTGAATGACCTCCACAGAGAGTTCGACAGGGGGAGTGTGTCCTTGTTGGTTCTCTTGGACATCTCAGTGGCTTTTGATACCATTGATCATGGTATCCTCTTGGGGTGGCCCTCCAGAATGGGTCTTGGGGCACTGCTTTGCAATGGCTCCATTCCTTCCTGGAGGGCCACACTCAGTCAGTGAAGCTGGGGGACACCTGCTTGGATCTCTGTCCATTGACCTGTTGGGTCCTGCAAGGCTCCATTCTTTCCTCCATGCCTTTTGGTATCCATGTGAAACCAATGGGCACGATCATCTGTGGAATGTCCAGGGTGGGGAAAATAACTCTTGTATGCCGGGCTTAGCACAGCAGGTTAAACCACCTGGTTGGCAGTTCAAGCTATTTTGCTTCCCTTGCCCCCCACCCCTACTTCCCTTGTAAATGTTTAATAAAAATTATTTGGGGAATTTTAAAAAATGGCAGTATATCCAAAATGTTTCAGTGGAAACCATCCCCAGAGGCACAACGACCCAATTTGTTGAGTATGTCCAGCAATGCAATCTCTCTCAAACTTAATGTGTTACTAGAATTTTTAAATGAGAAATATTCAAAATAATTTCCTGTAGCCCAATGATGGCTTTCACTGACACATATAGAACATTTTATGCATTTAAGTTTTTCTCTCTCTTTCCCCTACTGTACTATTTTGTGACTGATCCTTTTGTTTTTTCAGCAACTTAACAGCACCCTACTTCTTAGAAGAAGGAAATTACCAATTAGACAGAACAATCCCTTTAGAACCTTTATTTACTGTCTAACATTAAGATTTTCCCTAATTAACCTCTGCACAAAAAATCTGCCTGTCTACTCAAAAAAAGTAAAACATGTCCTCAAAATATACTAACATTTAAAACTTTTCAAAGAACAAACCTAATTAATCATTGCTTGACAATTACAAAGTATACATGTATGTTTTACCTACAATCTACACTGCCTATTGCTACATAATAAATATGGTTTTGAGGTGCGGGGAGAGAAAAGAAAAAGGCAGTCAGGTTTACAAGCCCTTTAAGGACAATAAACTTATTTGGTTCCTTAAAAAAATAAACCCACTAACCACTTCATCAGACAGGGCCTTTTTAGGATTCTGGGACACTTCCCCCACCAGCCCACCTGTCCATCACACAACATCACTGGACTTCCAATGGAGGCACCGCCCACAATTGGAATGGAAACATCTTAGAAAATTTGCCTCCAAACACCGTAACTGGCCTGTTTACTGCTTGCTTCAATGGAGTGAGCAATGGATCCATGCCACTTTGGCGATGCTTCCCTTGTGTGGTGGCGGCAGCGTAGCTATGACAATGTGGCGCACAGCACTACAACCTTCATCCCTGCTGTTTCACCATGGAGGGGAGCCCCCTGTGTGATTAAGTCCATAGTGATCTTGGCTAAGTCACACTCTCTCAGGCCTCTACACTGTCATATAATCCAGTTTCAGAATGGAGATTAACTGCTTTGAACTGCATTATATAAATCCACACTGCCATATAATCCAGTTCAATGCAGATAATCTGATTCAGAAGATGGATTATATGGAAGTGTAGATGGGGCCAGAGTCTCAGAGAAAGAGAATGGCACACTCCCTCTGAACAAATCTTGCCAAGAAAATCCTGGGTTAGTGTCACCATGAATTTGAAACAACTTGAAAACAAATAATACCAAATGTAATGTGGTTCCCAACCTTTGGGCTTCCCAGAAATACCAGCCATCTTAACAGCTGTTAGGAACTGTGGAAGCTGAAGTCCAAAACACCTGGAGGCCCAAGGCTGGGAACCAGATATCAATACAGTAGTTTCATTTTCAGTTCCCTTGTTATTGAGCCCTAACATAGAATAATAGAATCATAGAGTTGGAAGAGACCTCATGGGCCATCCAGTCCAACCCCTTGCGAAGAAGCAGGAAAATTGCATTCAAAGCATGCACACACACCGACAGATGGCCATCCAGGCTCTGCCACATTCCAAGGCAGAGAGTTCCACTTCTGAACATCTCTCACACTCCTTTCTTGTAGTTTGAAGCCATTGTTCCGCATCCTAGTCTCCAGTGCAGGAGAATACAAGCATGCTCCCTCCTCCCTATGACTTCCTCTCACATATTTAGACATGGCTATCATGTCTCCTCTCAGCCTTCTCTTCTTGAAGTTAAACATGCCCAGCACTATAAGCTGCTCCTCACAGGGTTTGCTCTCCAGACCCTTGATCATTTTAGTCGCCCTACTCTGGACACTTTCCAGCTTGTCAATGTCTCTCTTCAATTGTGGTGCCCAGAATTGGACACAATATTCCAGGTGTGATCTAACCAAGGCAGAATAGAGACGTAGCATGACTTCCCTGGATCTAGACACTATACTCCTATTGATGCAGGCCAAAATCCCATTGTTTGTTTTTTTTTTTTACCGCCGCATCACATTGTTGGCTCATGTTTAACTTGTTGTCCATTAGGACCCCCAAGAACTTTTTCACATGTACTGTTCTCGAGCCACATCTTTTTGACTGTAGCTGCACCTTGTATTGAATCCTTTTTTTAAGGCAGGAGGATGCAACTTAAACAGGTCCTTGGGCCAATTCTGTGTTGGGGGAGCGGGGGGTGGGGGGTGGTACATAGATTGCAAAATAAAAATGAAACATAAAACAAAGTCAGATGTAGGTTTTGAAAAATGAGAAGATTTGGGGAATTGCTTTTAGTATAAAATCATGCAGGGATGCTCTCTGACCTATTTAAAAAGCAAATTGCCACTTTGTAGGTGGTCTGGTGATACTTGAAGCCCACAAGAACATCAGAACCACCAATAGCCCTGTGTTGAGCATCCTTGATTTCAAACATTTACTCGATAGCTATAATAATTTTGTTGAGGTACACTATCTTAGAACTGCAAGATACCTGGACTTTTTAATACTTTCCAAGATGAGTTTAAAAGTCTTATTAGTAGGGTTTTTTTAAACCTAAAAACCCTAGATTATTTGTTATAATAATAAAATAATAATAAAACTTTATTAATATATGGTTCTATCTCCCCGAGGGGTAATCAGGGCAGTTTCCAAGTAACATCACCAAAACATATAAAGTAAACAGCATAACATAAAATTATCACAATAACACATGTATATTACAAATAATCCTGCCTGTTCAGAGCAATTAAAAAACCGGGCCAAGGCTAGTGCAAACTCAATTGAGCTGGGAATTAAGTACAGTGCTATAACAGGCCAACAGCAATAGCAGGTACGGGTCTGTGGCTGCTAATTTCCAGGGCCTAGTAGAGGGATGACCAGGCAATAGGTAGGAAGTGCAAGGCCATATTCAACAATGTTTGTTATCAGCAGACAGGTAAAGACCAGCCACCCTTGCCTCTCCCCTCTGTTCTTAAACCTCCCCGGATGGTTGAATCTTGTGTGTTCCTTAACTTGTTTTTACCTTGATCCTTTGTCACTGGGGCTTTTCCTTAAGTAATGAACAAAAACGGGTGTGGAGCTCTTCCACATTACTAAGTTATAGTGCTATAATTTCACTTTAACTGCCATGGTCCCATCCTATGAAATTGTGGTGTTTGCAGGTATAAAATGATAATAATGATAATAATAACAACAACTGTATTTTCCGGCATATAAGACGACTGGGCATATAAGACGACCCCCAACTTTTCCAGTTAAAATATAGAGTTTGGTATATACTCGCCGTATAAGACTACCCCTCTTCCAACGCACACCAAATAAAAATTTATAAAGCATCAGATTTGATTTCAATATGGTTATTTTCCTATTACTGTACCTCCGCCTCTCAAATCTCACACATGCGCACCTGCGCCACTTCACTGCAGTCTTCAGGAGTGAGATCTGAGAGGCAGAGGAGGAGGTATGGTAACAGAATACAAGGGCAGGTCAGACAGGTAAAAGAGGTGTGTTTTTCTGGGCCCAGAGCCACTCTATCTCTTTTTTCCATGCCCCGGGTGCCCCGGATGCCTGCAACTTGCTCCACCCTTCACTTATACCTTCCCAGTGAGGCGCCCCTTCACCTTACCATCGGGACTGCATTAAGTCCACAAATCCTGATGAATGAATGTTCTTCTACCATACTTGTACAGCATCACCCTTAATGCTTTCATACAGTTGCTGCCTATGGCAGGGACATGGCCACTGCCATTTTTGAACTCCCCCTACCATATGCGGCAACCACAGATTCTCTAATCCGGATTGGAAGTTTCAGCACCCGCTCTATAAGACGACTCCCGCGTATAAGATGACCCCTGACTTTTGAGAAGATTTTCTTGGGTTAAAAAGTAGTCTTATACACCAGAAAATACAGTACTACTATTTTAGTTTTATACCCTGCCTCCATCTCCCCAAAGGGACTCGGGGTGGCTTCCATATGGCAGTGTGTGCCTAAAACAATGCATAAAAATAAACTCAGAATAAAACCAAAGGTAAATAAAAGTTTAAGCTCAAAAACAGTGCCCCATAACTGTCATAAAACATATCCAACTTTAACCCTAACCAGGGGCAGGAAATAGGATGGGACAAATTTTAGCTAACGAACTAGGGCATGGGATGAAAGTGCAGTTGAGGAAGAGCATTTCTAATTACCAGCCAGAGAGCTCCTTTGAGTAGCGCACCAGACTATAAAAATCAGGATACTTAAAGTGGAATCATAATGCTGTAATTCTGTAGTGCAAAAGAGTTTACGGTTCTCTGCCTTTGACCTACTTTTTGACCTTAAATAAAACAATTGCAATTTTAATCCCACATTTGCTATGAAAAAGCAGCTCTCAAACATCTCTAGCAAACCCCAAAGAAAACTATTTTCAAACAAAATAAGCAGTAAAATAATTAAAACGCTCACAATAATAAACAGTCTATGACCTATACATTCAAAATATCCCTTGTTTTCATAGGATAAATAAGCATGACTCAGTTTGAACTTTCAACTAATTAGAATTAGTTCCTACCATCTGTTTGACTAAAGTAGAGATTAAATTAAATTCACCAGCTCTATGGACTAAACCTTTCAAACATTCTGATTTTGTTTTCTTTAATGTGATTCAGCATTCTCATTCTGAATTGGAGAAATCAATGATATCTGTTTAATTAGGAAAGCCTATCTGTAGGTAGTGGCTTTGCCACGCTTGCTTGGGACTTTGCTCCAGTTGAAGAATGTGTTTTTTTCATGTCAAGAGTTACTTGAGAAACTGCAAGTCGCTTCTGGTGTGAGAGAATTGGCTGTCTGTAAGGATGTTGCCCAGGCAATGCCTGGATGTTTGATTTTTTTACCATCGTGGTGGGAGGTTTCTCTCATGTCCTGCATGGGAAGCTGGAACTTACAGAGGGAGCTCAACCCGCTCTCCCTGGATTTAATGTCGGTCAGCAATCCTGCCAGTTTAACCCATTGCTCCACTGGGGGCTCCTTGAAGAATGGTAAAGGTGGGGCATCAGGGATTGAAGCCAGAACGGCTAGTATATTAAATATGTTTGTAGTGATTTTTAATGTAATGTTTTAAAATGTTTTAATGCTTTTTAATGACGTTGATTGCATGGTGTATTTTAAATTGTATTGTGGTGTTGCGGCCTGTAGTGAACATAAGAACATAAGAAGAGCCATGCTGAATCGGACCTCAGCCCATCTAGTCCAGCATTCTGTATCACACAGTGGCCCACCAGTTGTACACGGGGATCTCGAGCAGAAGGGAGGGCAAAACCCTGACCTGCTCCCGACCCCCACAACCAGTACCCAGGGAAATCCTGCCTACCTCAACCAACTCCGAGGTGGCACTTGAATGTCCTTTTCAGTAACTACCGATACACTTGGTATCCATGAATCTGTCTAATCCTGCCTTGAAGTTGTTCAGGCTGACAGCTGTCACAACCTCTTCTGGAAGTGAGTTCCATAACCCAATGACCCTCTGGGTGAAGAAATATTTCCCTTTATTAGTCCTAATTTTCCTACCTTGGAGCTTCAGGGAGTGCCCTCTAGTCCTAGTGTTTTGTGACAAAGAAAATAGTTTTCTTTATTCACCTTTTCTATCCCATGCATGATTTTATACACTTCGATCAAGTCACCTCACCCCAATAGTGCTGCGAATGTATGTCGTGCTGAGTCCCCCTTTGGGGGGTGAGAAGCTACGGGGTACAAATACCACAAATAATAATAATAATAATAATAATAAAGATGCGACAGAGTTAGGAATAAAGAAGCAGTGAAGACATAGAATTGGAAGTCCATGTTATGAAGGCAGACAAGAAATAAAGTGAACTTGGGATTAGGTAATGTTAAAAAATGTGAAGCCATGTTATAGTGGTTTGAGCATTTAATAACTCTGGAGATCAGGTTTCAAATTGTTTCAATTCCCCACTCAGCCATGGAAACCCACTGGGTAACCTTGGGTGAGTTGCAAAATCTCAGCCACAGAAACCCTGTGCATTACATTCACACTTTGGTTTTTCCGCCCTGCGCAAAGAGAAAACGGTGAAGAAGAACCGTGGGGGAAATATCACACCCTCCATTTTGTGCAGTTTGAGGAGGAAAAAATATAACACCATTGCTTTTCATAGCAGCATTGCTTTGAAATGTTACTACGTGTAGTTGCAGCCATAGTAACTTGAGCAGACACATGTTAGCACAGAGTCACATGTTACAATTTAATCACGTCCTAAATGAAAGCCGGCTGCTCACTTCTAGAAATGTCTCCTTGAATCTTCCTCTAGGAGAGAAAAACCCTATCCAAATGTACATATGTACTTAATTTTTCTTTTCAGTACAGTTCTAACAAAACAATTCCAATGGGTATGATTAACATGGAAATAAAAATGCCCTTTAGGCACTGCTGTTGCAGAAGCTCCTATATCTTGTAATATTTCAAAGTTGCAATTAGAGCTCAATAACCAGATCCTGCTACTGCCTAAAGACAAACTTCACGTGTCTAGAAGGGTGACTATCCATCATACCCACATTCGTCTTTGTTTTTCTATGTCTCTGATAGATCTGCCTATGCAAATTAATACATTGCCTATTAAAGGTTGATTAATGTGAATGGTTTGGCTAACTGCTAATGTGCCAGTATTGTCCCATGCTGTTTGGCGATTCCACAAAGTCATACTTGCGAATTTTAACACTGGCTGAGTCTAAAATTGGAAGAAACTGGAGCACCATTTTTCTTGAAGGCCCTTTTAAACTGCATAGAACACTATGATTTCTGTTTAAACTGCCATGTATGCATCCTATGGAATTCTGGGGTTAATTGTTTGGTGAGGTAATGGAGCAATGCTGTCAAACTTGTGGCCCTCCATTGTTTTTGGACTTTATGTCCCAGAATTCATTGTCATTGGATAAGCCGGGAGTTGGAGTCTGAAACATCTAGAGCAGTAGTTATCAACTTTCCTAATGCCGCGACCCCCAAACATAAAGTTACGTTTGTTTCTACTTAGTAACTGTAATTTTTCATAATGTAAATATCTGATATGCAGCAGCAGGATGTATTTTCATTCACTGGACCAAATTTGGCACAAATACCTAATATGTCCACATTTGAATATTGGTGATGTTGGGGGGTGGGGGTTGATTTTGTCATTTGAGAGTTGTAGTTCCTGGGATTTATAGTTCACCTATAATCAAAGAGCATTCTGAGCTCCAACAACGGTGGAATTGAACCAAACTTGGCACACAGAACTCCCATGACCAACAGAAAATTCTGGAAATGGTTTGGTGGGAGTTTGGGAGTTGTAGTTCACCCACATCCAGAGAGCACTGTGGACCTCAACCAGACTTGGCACAAATACTCAATATGCCCAAATATGAACACTAGTGAAGATTGGGGAAAATAGACCTTGACACATGGGAGTTGTAATTGCTGGGATTTATAGTTCATGTACAATCAGAGAGCATTCTGAACCCCATCAATGATAGTATTTGGCCAAACTTCCCACACAGAACCCCCATGATCAACTGTGTTTTCTGATGGTCTTTTGTGACCCCTCTGACACCTCCTCATGACCCCCCCCCCCAGGGGTCCCGACCCCCAAGTTGAGAAACAATGATATAGAGGGCCACAAATTTGACACTTCTGCAATGGAGCTTTCTGGTTCAGAATTCTAAATGCTCCTCTAAACTGCAAATCCCAGGAACCTATAGGATGGAACAAAGATAATTAAAGTGAAATAATAATGCTGTAACTGTGTAGTGTGAATAGGACTTTTAGTACCTGCCCATCCCCAATTCCTCTTATCACAGTGGGGATTTTTTTGTATTATAGTTCAGGACTGGCCCAAGAGCGATCAGACTAGCAATATAGGTAATGCACAGAACAGTTGCATCCAGCCATTAATTTCTGTCCACAGTACACTTTCATGAAGTTCCAGAGTGATCCTATAGCTGGATTGGGCTGGATCAGCCCAATTCCCTGACCATGGCACCAACAGAGTACTGCTGGATTACCACTAGTTAGCAGCTCCCTAACAGATGTTTACTGGCAAGATCTCATTTCTGGTGATGTCATTTCGGGCATCAAGCCATGTAACCAGAAATGTAACATCATCAGCAAGCCTGTGGGAGGAAATTGCTTGTTGGTAGCCAAAATGCTCAGGGATACTCCTGAGCTGAACTAGAGTAGCTTCTGGACCCTTTATATGAGCTTTATATTGCAGGTAGGGATGCAGCCTTCATGGAGTGGACGGAAGGAGAAAAATGAAATTGTAGCATATCCTAGCAGGAAAAACAATTATTTCTAACCATTCGAAGTTTAAAGGTATTAACAGAACAAGATGGAAATATTTGAGAGATGTCAGTCCCATTGAAATCACCCATAGGTTCATAGGTTCGCAGCTTGGGAGTGATTCTGGATTCATCGCTGAGCCTGGAAACCCAGGTTTTAGTGGTGGCCACTAAAATTCCTAAGAGCGGCTCTACAGGCTCCCAGATGTGTCCCTAACGCTACCCTGCGATTGGAGACAGGCTTCGTGAAAGTGGAAGCAAGAATATGGGCAGCTATTCTCAATTACTGGCTACACCTATGCTTCTCCCCATGTGGTCTTGCCCCCCTAATCATGAGAGACGACTTCCAGTCCACATGGATTAAAACAGTAGCAGCAAAGATCGCAACGCTAGGTTTCTCCCAAGGACAATTGCTAAGCATGAGATGGGACCAAGCCAAGGATCTTATTAAGCAGCAGATCCTGGACATAGAGCGCCAATCTGACCTAGCCTGTTCCCCAGCCTTCATTGTTAGAGAAGCCACTAGATACCTCACTGTCCCCATGGCATACCTAACAGACCTGGAGGTGCCCAAACACCGAAGGGCTTTTACCCTGGCAAGATGCCATGCCCTCCCATCGGCTGTATTGGAGGGGAGGTATCAGAAGACCCCCTTCAAGCAGAGTCTATGCCCCTGTGGGTCTGGTGATGTGGAAACAACTGAGCACGTGCTTCTTCAATGCATGTTCTACAGAGATCTTAGATCCAATCTCATTGGACCATGGCTTTTAAAGTACCCGGGGCGCAGTGAAAATGCTATTCCACCCTGCTGCTTTCGGACTCTAACACTGCAATGACTTACAGTGTTGCTAAGTTCTGTGCTGCTGCCCTTAACATCAGACGGGTGATGATTGACATCGTAAGGCAACAATATCCTGTCTTTTAAAATATATTTTTATACTGATTTCTAGTCTGATTTTAAATAACTGTTTACTGGGGAATTGTCCTTCTCCTCTTAGGGCGCATGTGCCCGCTTTGTGCTGGTCTGTGACCGTAATAAAGTTTTGATTGATAGTGGTGGCCAGGGGAGCTTTCGCACAATTAAAACTTGTGTACCAGTTGCGTCCATAACTTGGGAAGTCAGACTTGGCCATGGTGGGCCACACTCTTGTTACATTGTGAATAGATTACTGCAATGTGTTCTATGTGGGGTTGCCTTTGAAGACTGTTAGGAAGCTTCAAATGGTCCAACAAGTGGCAGCCAGATTGCTAACTGGGGCGGTGTACAGGGAGCACACAACTCCTCTGTTACGGCAGCTCCACTACAATACAGTTTGCTACCAAGCACAATTCAAAGTGCTGGCTTTAGTCTATAAAGCCCTAAATGGTTCCGGCCCAGCTTACCTATCAGAACGTATCTCCCTCTATGAACCACCTTGGAGGTTAAGATCTGCTGGGGAGACCCTGTTCTCGGTCCCGCCTGCATCACAAGTACAGTTGGTGGGCATGAGAGACAGAGCCTTCTCAGTGGTGGCTCCTTGGCACTGGAACTCTCTCCCCAGTGAGATTAAATCAGTGCCCACACTCCTGGCCTTCAGAAAAAAAATAAAGATGTGGTTGTGGGACCAGACTTTTGGCCAGTAATGCAATGCAAAGAATAATCAAGAAATACATGCTATGACAATCAGAATGGTCACTGTGGACCATATTTGGATCATGTGATTTTAATATTTATATTATATGTTTTTAATGCTTTGTCTTAGTGTTTACATGTTGTATATGCCTATATTTAATGGTTTTAATGATTTTAATTTATAGTTACATGTCAATGTTATTAAGTTATTGTGATTTGATTTTATTGTATTATGTTGGCATTGAATTCTTGCCATGAATATGTTGTAAACCACCTTGAGCTTCCCCAGGGGAGAAAAAGGCATTATATAAATATTCTACATACATGCATACATACATGTTTTTATGTCAGAAAAAAAGAAAACATTTTCAAAAACCTATTAGCTGGCAGCTGCATCTTCACATTCACAATTTTAGAAATAGTCTGAGGATCTTTACAAATATATGAAAGCTGGCAAGAGTACAACATTATATCCAGACTGAATGAAATTCACAATTTATTCGTTAACAGTGTAATTTGTCGCCAATCAGGACTTGGAAGTTGACTCTTGTTTATCTTAGGCCATGTTCTTAGCCAGATACAGATGGTGAATGTCCAGCAGCACTAAAGAGGAAGCAGAATGTGATGGCCCAGTCTCTTCTTCTGCTGCTAATTCCAGTCCTCTCTATGCAAGTCTCTTCTACTGTTGAGAAGCTCTCCATATGAGCATACATATACACACACATATACAACTACTGAACATGCATACTTCTGTGAAAAGAAAATGTGAAATATACGAGTAACAAGTGGTTTTGCACACTTATTCTTATTATTTACAGCATTTTTATCCTGCCTTTCTCAGCCCAAAGGTGACTCAGAGTGGTGTACAGATTGGCAACAATTAGATGCCACAACAAATATACATACATAGATATCAATTAAAAACTTTCAATATCACATAAAAATCCATATAAAACCATTAAAATTATAATCATCAATGTCACTTGCAAATATCTCATTCTTTTTAAAAATTATAATTTTCCTAATTTTGTACAGGTTTCTTGAATGCTTGAATTACATGGGATCTGCAAGAATTAGACATTTGAATATGGTTTTAGTCTATATTCATTTGATATTATTGGTTTTAAAATGTTATTAGAATCAATTTGAGTTATAGGAAAATAACGTATAAATATAAAAGAAAACATTGTATACTTTTCAGCATTTTCATAATTGTAAGGCCATTTTATCAAATCCAAATTTTCTTCTAAAGGTCTCTGCAAAATTGTGGCTGATAAAACACCTTATGCTAACATTGAAGCAATTGTGAGAAGTGCTTTGATTACACCAACCCAGCAGCCTTGCTTCTATTGCTCTAAAGCGTTACAGACCGAAAACTTGACCATCAAACCAGGTGAGGCGATCATATTCAGCTCTGTGGAAGACAGCAACGAGGTCTTGACTGTAAATTGTGGAGTCATAAGGGATTCCCAAATGCATGCTTTTCTACTGCCATTTTCACAAGAAGGTGAATTCTATGAATGTGAAGATAACCGGATTTATACCCTGAATGAAATTGCTCAATGGAAAATCCCCAAGAGCAGAAGCCGGCGTGTGACATTCACTAACACCTGTGACACTGGGGAATCCACCACTTTCCATCATGTGGATTTTAGTGACCTGACGCCAATTTATGAAGTGCAAGCAGTGATGAAATGTAAGTCAATGAATATTATTATCATGTATTTCTGCCTTTTAGTAAGGTATTCAGAAGTGACAGAAGTAGATGCCCAAATTCTAAGATTCTAAACATGTGACTGTAGACAGATTACTCATTCCCAATCATGTGCCAGTCTAAAAAAAGGGAGTCATTTTGGATTCATACATAAGTCATATTGGAGTCATAGGTCACTGCTTGAGCCATCACAGCTGCAGCTTTGGGGAGCCACTGTCACTCAGTAGTTGACTAGATGTGTTGCATATAAATGGCAGACTTGGGGAAAATACTTTTAAAAAGTATGAATACAGTGACAAATTGAAATCTATGGGTAACAGAACATGAATAAGAGAACAGGATGATGCTTTGGGATGATGCCACTCTCTAGCTGTGCTTGGCTTCCGAATATCATATTTATTATTAGGCATTTTCCAAAGCTCTGGTAAGTGGCCTCAGGCTCAGTTCACTGCAAATGAACTGAAAGTTGATTGGATAGTTGTCAAAGGGAAAGGCATATTCTCGTGTTCCTAAAGAGTTCCTACTAGTAAGTTACCAAATGGAATAACGATTCACTTTATGTTCATCTGGATAACTGGTGTGGACATGGTACAAAAGTGGGAAATAGTATTTAAATGCATAGCATTGCATACCTGTTGTTTATTTTTATACAATACTTGTTAGAGTTCATTTCTGAAGTAACAAGTAGTAAGCGATATAAGGATCAATGCAGCAGGGAATGAGCCAAACCACCTGGTCAACTTTGTGTAGTTACACCTAGGGTGGGGCAGCTGCAGGGGGAATAAAGGAACCAAAGTACAACTCCTTTGTGTGGGTTGTTGGAGGTTGGGTGTAGGTCATTGGAGTGGGTTGCTGAAGCTGGATTGTTTGAGAGGTGCATTTGGAGGAGTTTGCTGGAAGGAGTTCGGAGTTCCACAAGGCTTATGTCTCAAAGAGAACATTTGGACTCTGTATGTATATATGTTCTTTTACAAACTCTGCAAAAGACAATGACTGAGTTTGTTTCTTGTTCAAAGGCAAAAGGCTTCCACATCTTTGAGTGTCTGCATTCATCTTCATTGTGACAATACTTGAATCAAGCATTAGTTCATCCATTATAACCACTAGATGTAAGTCTGTTTTGGCAGCCATAATTATATTTCTATATCCAGCAGTGTGCATCTGGGTTGGGAGCGTCTCTCCCCTATTGCAGTGTTTCCAAAAACACAATTTCAAAAGTCTACAGAAACTGGTTTTCCTAGCCCATCCATTCATAGGTGGATGCAAAAGGGAGAGAGGACATCCAATGATGGCATAAGCAGCTTCCAGCAAAAGTATACAATTGAGTCCTGGCTTTAAACTACTGTTTCAGACTAAAGTTGAGGTCATACGGCTGAATGTTTCTACGTAAACGCTCTCCACACAGGAAAATGAAGAGAAATCTAGCTATGTGCTTGATAGACTAAAGACAAATCATTAAAAAATGACAGTTCTGTGTTGTATTATGATTTAGAGTTAAATACGTTTTCAGTGGAAGCAGCAAGTAGAGCATTTCCCTTTACTTTTCCTTAACCTTTATCCAAATGGGGACAAATCCTTTGTTGAGCATATAACAAAAGATATCTATTTTTATACATTCATTTTATATAATATTTGAAATAGGTGTAGGTAGGATTTTTAGTGTATGTATTTCAAGGAGTTCCGGGCAGGTTTCAGGTGGTTTTCCTATGCCTTCAGAAAGGGTCTCATCCTGCCAAATGCTCATTCTTTTTATGTGCATGTTCCTTCATGCAATCTCTTCCCACCCTTTCTGCCCTTTTGTATTTTTATGTATATAAGCTGCAGGGGGTGTTAAACGTATATCTCACAAAATATGAGATTTGCTTCACTGTGGAAACAAGAGGTGGTTGTGGAAATGAGGAAAGGAATCATTATTTGGTATAAATGTGTATGGCAACTCATATCTATGTTCAAACTTTAAAAAATATTCTCATATTACAAAGTGATGGTTGATTGGAAGGCCCAAATGTACAGGCAGCACTGGGTTCCTATCTGAATTTGGAAGATAAGCAGGTTCAAACCTGTTTAATGTTTAGTTGAGAGACCTCAAAGGAATACTGAGTGTTGTAGGTTTTATTTCAGAGGAAGGCAATCACAAAACCATCTCTGAATATTCCTTTAAGAAAACCTATGAAATTCATGGGATTGCCACAAGTCAATATGTGATGCGAAGACAAAACAGGGACATACACTATAATTCCTACTTTACTTCATAATCTGATGTTGTACCATTAAATATTGCCCTACCCTCCATGCTATTTCTGTGCGAGGAAAAAGAAGGAAGGTAGAAAGATGGAGGGAGAGAAAGCACAAGTTTAGAATATCGTTAACTTGACCTGGAAGTCTGGGAGGAATTAAGTATGCATTTGTAACTTCAGTGATGCCTGAAATATTGCTTTTGAGAAGAGGATTGAAAGGATTTCTACCATATAGACATATTCTGGAATCTTTGGAGTCGGGAATCATGCAGATGTTTCAAGGTCATAAAATGAACAGCAAATTTTATTCTATCAATGGATACTTCTAGATCATGATTTATTGTTCAATCACGCTCTCTGGTTCATGGAATGGTTTTTTTCCTGGAGGTCATGAAAAAGAGTCCAGACAACACCATCTGTCATGTAGTCTTTCTGTAATTTCCCACAGCTTTCTCTTATTTTCATTAAGGAAAAAAAAGCTAAAGTAACTCCAGCAAGAGGGCAATTCCATTTGATGTAGTAGAGATGTCCACATGGAGTATCCTATAGCATGGTCCAGAACATGGAGTGAGACACACACACACACACACACAAAGAGAATGAGCTTTCTGAAGATATACTCATGTATATTCTAGACTGGACCTGCTTCAGAATTAACCTGAACTGCCATTGCTCAATGCTATGGAATCCTTGGATTTGTAGTTTAGTGAAGCACCAGCACTTTTTTGCAGAGAAGACTAAAGCACTTGGAAAATTGCAACTTCCATAATTCTATAGTATTGACCCATGGCAGTGAAAGTCGTACAAAATGGCATTAATTCTACAATGTAGATGAACTCCTAGAATCATAGAATTGGAAGAGACCTCATGGGCCATTCAGTCCAACCCCCTGCCAAGAAGCAGGAAAAATGCATTCAAAGATGCATTTTTAGCCATTTTAATATTTTAATATTTTAATACTCTAGTAATGCCTTGCTAGCTGTGTAAGTCGCCCGGAGCACACTTGTGCAGGGCGACTCATAAATAATAAAGTTCAGTTCAAAGCACCCCCAACAGATGGTCATCCAGCCTCTGTTTAAATGCCTCCAAAGAAGGGTTGATATCCAGGGCAGAGAGTTCCACTGCTGAACAGCTCTCACAGTCAGGAAGTTCTTCCTAATGTTCAGATGGAAATAAATAAATGATTCTGGCCTTATGTATATGTTCTTTTCTACCCACCGAGAAATATTAGGAGATATAATAGCCCACATACTGTTTGCAAGAACAATATACTGCTTTATAGTTCTGGTTTCTAATGCATGTTTCAATAGTTTTCTGGCATCTCTATGTGTTTCACCATGCCTTTAACGTATAAATTGCAGTGAATATTTTCCAAATTTCTTCTACAGAGTTCTATAAACAACCTCTGTTGATATGATAAGCAAGTTACTTTATGAACTGTGAACAATAAATTTCTACACTTTCTTTTCTTATGAAACACTATTAGTATGAGATGGCAGTATCAGATATAGCATACATTCTATTACAAATAAAACAGCTACTGCTAAGGAGTCCAATCGATATTTACTTATATACACATCAGCAGCATTGAATCAAGTGCCGCTTATCAAAAATATGTGTTTGCTACAACTATTTATTTTTTATCAGTCCCAATTATCTTGCTTCAAGGGTCATCACTAATATAATCATGGAGTTCTACAGATGTGTATGGAATTCACACACATACACACAGTAACTTGAGAGTATATTTTCCCTTTGATAAACACTATCTGCAAGTTACTATAGCCGTATTCCAAGTATTACAAACCCATGTGGACTAGCTACTCCTGTTCCTTGGCGAAGGATCTTCCTGTAAACAGCCAGGAACCCATTTTGTTAGAACTACCATGAATTGAAGAAACTTTTAAGATTCTTCTGAACAGTCACTTTCCACATGTAAAGGTGATGGAAATAATGGCAAGGTAGACAGGACTGAAAAAACTCCATCTTCTCAAATGTTATACACAGATTCTAAACAAACAATCTCTCACCTGCTTTAACAAGTTATTGTAAGGATTAATGCATATATATTATTTTGAATACTTTGGCAAATCAATTCTACAGATACGATGGAGACAAAGCATAGAAACTATGTGTCAAAATGGAAAAGAGAGTAGAAATGTGGGTTTTTTTTTACTTTTTCCATTTCCATCCAAAGTATTTTTCATCCTTTTCACTGGATGAAATGCGAGAGAGTAAAATTACTCTGGTGTTGTTGGGTGCTTTTCTGTGTGGTTGTCATTTCCAACTTTTAGAAACCCTAAGGTAAATTAATCACTATTTCTGTGCCCTGCTTCTGATTTTTAAAAGATGAAAGATGTTCTAAGGTAAGTAAATGTCTTTTTCAGCAACCTTCCCATGTTTAAACATATCTACAGGAAGCATTTATATATTTTATATAATACCCATTGATTAAGGGGCTGTGATGGCACAGCAGTTTAAACCTCTAGGCTGCTGAATTTTTGATCAGAAGGTCAGCAGTTTGAATCTGTGGGACAGGGTGAGCTCCATTGTTAGCCCCAGCTTCTACTAAACTAGCAGTTTGAAAACATTCAAATGTGAGTAAATTGATAGGTAGCACTTTGTCAGGAAGTTAACGATGCCCCATGCAGTCACGATGCCCACATGACCTTAGAGGAGTCTACGGACAACGCTGGCTCTTCAGCTTAGAAATGGAGATGAGCACACACACACACCCGAGTTGGCTACAACTAGACTTAATGTCAAGGGGAAACCTTTACCTCTACTATCTCTTTATTATGTATTACATTATGAGTTCTTATAGTATTAATTTGTCTAAATATTATATCTTTCTTTTCTTTTCCAGTTCAAAAAGAGATTGTTCACTTCCTTTCTGATTTAGATGTTGAAGTTAAAGACGTAACAGACTGCTACAATATTAACAGTTTCCTTCAACCATTATTAGTGAAAGATATTTTGGAAAGAACAAGTGATGAATTTCCTATTGTCGTTGCAGTGAGTGAAAGTGCCATTGAAAACAAGCAGTCATATGATTTGTTGCACCCTGGCAGAGAAGTAATAATTTACAAAAAGTGTCAGGAAAGAAGAATCTTAGCATCTGAGTTCAAGGAAGAGTCCTGTAAAAGACACTTTTTAATTCCTACCAGCTACAAAGGGAAGTTCAAAAGAAGGTCCCGGAAATTTCCAACTGCGTATGATTTAGAAATAGCACGGGATATGAAGGAAAAGCTTCATGTCATGGCTACCAAAGCATTTGTGTCCCTTAATGAAGATCTGTGTTCGGTTTCTGTTGGAGATGAGTTTCTAATTCCACAGCTCCAGACAAATGAAACAAGTCACCCGCAAAAGAAGATAGTAGAGGAGGCTTTGGTTTGCGAACAAATTGTGTTGCTAAATAAAACCCACAAAAGTGTACTTCTTCCAATGTGCATGGAAGGAGGCTTTATTGAACTCATCCATGATAAAAGGCAGTATGAACTGTCAGAACTTTGCAGAGATTTCTCCCTCCCATTCAATGTCAAAGTATCAATAAGAGATCTTTCAGTTCAGGAGGATATTTTAGCAGCTATCTCGTCTCTGCAGCTTGAAGAAGAAATCATTGATTCTTTCTTATTAATCAGCACACTCAACAATCCCACAGAAATATGGGAAATTCCTATACATCGTTTAAATATGTCATTCCAGTTGTTGAGAAAGCATATAGAAGATACTTTGGTTTCCCCAGTAAAGTCTGTTGTCGAAGAGATTACAGAAGAACAATATTGCATGATAAGAAAATATGAGAATAGAACCACGACTCCCCCACCCAGACCTCCTAAAGCCCACACTTCAGAAGAACCAAAGTCCTATTTCCTCCCTGTTTCGGCTCAGAGTGTTTGTGTCACACCACAATCTCAGAAGGTAAGAAAAATGGGGCATCTTTGTTATATCCATAGACAGCAATTGCTTCCCCTAACCCTATATTGTTTCCTGAAATCCCAGGGTTTTGTCTGTAGGCAAAACATATGTTCTATTGCTGAACTATGACCTTTTCCATGACATGAATGCAGTTCATTTATGGTGTTAGGGCTATGAAACCCATATAATTAAATCAAGTGACAAAGCATATTATAGTGTTACAGAATATTACAGAATATTATAAGTGCAGTACCATATAGAGTTTTGGATTTGCATTGATAATGAATATGAAATGCACTTGGGGATATTATAATTGGCAATCCAGGCCTTGCTTGTAAATATTATAAAAGCATAAATGCTCTTAACAATTTATCTCCCAGTTTTAGTTTTTTCTTCTTCTTAGTCTTTTATAATGAAACACTTTAGTATTTGTGTTGAATCACAACTATATTTGTGTTGAATCACAACAAGAGCTCACTATTAAAGGATAACATTCTGAGAAGAACCATGAAATTGGAAGAAAATGAAATCTTTGAATGTAGACAATTGTTAATTTGAAAAGCAGTAACTGAACATGGAAGTTAATAGCAAAAATAAATAAATAATGAGTGTACTAGCAGCAGACTTTTTCTTAGCTTTTACACAGCCCGAAATATGTAAAGTTCTGTATCAGTTACATGATAGAACCTCTCTTTAAAGGATATGTGAGAGGGCATATGTAAAAGGCATATGAATTGAAGTTTCAGGGCTCATCTATACTGGACAGTTTAGCACAGTGAAAATGCTTCCTAGAGTAACTCTGGATGTTGCACACTTGTGTTGAATCTGGGGTCATTGTTCAGACAGCCTGGGAGTACTTCCACTCCACTAGGGTTGTGTGCATTTCCTCGTGATCTATGTCCGAACCACCCTCACTATTCCTAGCTCGCCATGGAGATTAATCTACATTCCTGGCCATAATGGGCACTTCTGCCAACATCAGAATGAGACACCCGAATGACTAGAAAGAAGAAGGGGATTGCCGACTCTTTCTTGATGGTTGTGCAGGCATCTCATTTTGAGATCAGCAGAGTGCATGCAATGGCTAGGAGATTTGATGAAGTGCCATGGCTGACTAGGAGCAGCGGGGGCGACTTTGTCCTCTTCCCCTGTGCTGTTGAGCACAGCTAAAAGATAGTGACACTAGTGTCCAGTCTGAACAGTGGATCAGGTTGAATTGGACTTGATCTGACCATCCAGACTGTCCTGAAGGTGCAGGATACTTTGGAACACCCAGAAAACTCAGAGGTATCTATTACAATAAGATCCGGAACCAAATCAATGAAATTGTGGGGAAAATGAAATATTGGGTTTCATAACTTTTAGTCCATGATTATTTGCCTATTGCTTGAGTATATTATGTAATATGTACAGTGGGTATTTGTAACCTGATTATTTTTTTAAAATGATGAAACAAGGATCCATTTCCTAAGTAAAATAAGAAGGCATACCAATCAAGCAGTTTTCTATTTATTCCTTTGTTTTTAAGTGTGTTTATACCAGCACTCTGATAAGAACTATTCATATTTTATGTAACTTAATGGACTGCATAGCTTTCCAACCTCAACATGCAAATGTGTGAGAAATGTACCATCCAAAAATGGTAAACAAAATATCTCATTGGATATGGCAAATGAGTAGTTTTGCAATTGATTATATAGCATGGTAACTTCTCACATGATAAATGGCCACCTTTAGCTAGAAATTCATGGAGAATCAAGACTAGTGCTTTTGAATGTACTTCTGCCTCTGGGTTTTGGATTTTTCTGTTTCCAGAATCTTGTACTTCTCATTTCTTTGGCAAATCCCTGTTCCTCAGATGAAGCAAGGTGAAGGTTTAGCTATAAGTCATTAACAAGGATTGGCTTAACATCCAGATATTGCTATATTACAGTCCTCATGGTAACGTGGCTCTGGTACTAAGGCTGCTGAGTGTTGAAGTCCACTGATATCTGGGAGACATTCCACATTTCCCATATTTTTCGTCCTTGATATACTAGTTTCTTTTTTAAAATCAAACCTAATTTTAAATTTAAAAAATGCAATTAAACAAAGAATATGGAAAAGAATAAGCACAAAACAACAAAAGAAGGAAAAACTCTCTTGGACAAGATATCTGTCACTGAAAAGGAAGATCAAAGTTTTAAAAAATTGCACAATTCTGACAACAAAATTTAAGGATTAAAATACTATTGCAGCCACTGATATATTTTTAAGTGCTGAAAATGTTTGACATGTGAAATCTTTAAATCTCTACTTAGTCCTTTCCTTCCTTGAGTAGAATACAAATAGTAGAAACATTAATCTTTTATTTTCAAGTGAAACTTGTATTGACCTCCTGATATGATTAGTATGCAGTCTTTTAACACAATAAATCAAAGGCATTGTGGAAGTGCAGTGTTTTCCCTGAGTGTAAATGAAGCAATTAAAGTTTGCTTTGACACAACAAAAGAGTTCACTAACAATGACATTATTTTGAAATTCAACATGTTTACCAGTGGTGAAGATGAGTGCTCCATAAATCCCCTTCTTAATTATCTGCTTTTGAATCTGTGTATTCTAAGGGGTGCCTGCTTTCAGGAATCATGCTTCAATTTCATTAAAATTAAAGTTGGTTTACAAGCATCTCTCTGAAACAAGATACACAGTATGTTTTTCTCTGCCAGTGCTTTATTGTTAAGATGCATCCACCACATTACAATGAACAGAAAATGAGATATACATGGTTTAGTGCTTGGTCTTTTAAAAATGTAAATAATATCTCCAAAATATCAATCACAGTGCTATGGCAGGACATAATATTTTCAGCCTCAGTAAAAGTTTTAAGCAGTACAATTTTTAGAAATGTTGAAGGCTTGGTTGGGAAGAAGAATTTCTGGATTTTGAGGTGGGGAAATGAAAAAAACTTACAATAGTTTGCAGACTGAAAACATAAAATGTGTTATATAGAATCAGCCTTCCTTATCCACAGATTCTGAATCCATGGATTCCACCATCTGCAACTTGAAAATGTGTTATAAAATTTTTAAATACTAACCCTTGATTTTGCCATTTTATACAAGGGACACGGTTTTACTTTGTCATTGTATATAATGGAACTTGAGCATTCACAGATTTTGATATCTGTGGGTTGGAGGTGGGGGGCTGGAACTAAACTCTGGGTATAATTGTACATCATGAATCATAACACATTAGTAACTAAAGTTTATTGATCAGTCTACTGACCATATCAACAGTAAAAGACAAAAACAAGAAAATACACAAATAGACACTAATCACTGTCCTAAAACTCCTGTAATAGTGAACATACATTAAAACACAATTAAAACTTAAATTAAAAGTTAAAGATTGTACAATTTTGACATACAGTTTTCAAGTTTGTGTATATAAAGGTACAGTTCAATTAAAAATAATGAGATTCTGGTTTGTCTTTTAGAAGTATTTGAAATATTTGTTTCTCATTATAAATAAAATCCTGAACTGTAAGGATCCTTTTCGATTTTGCAGCTTTTACAAAGACTTTAGCTTTATCTGCCAAAGAGTGTTGGTGCCTCACCAAAGAACAACTCCCAGGATTCATGGCATTGAGCAATGGTAGCTAAAGTAGTATCAAACTACATTAATTCTACCGTGTAGATGCACCTGTTGTTTGCTATGAAACTGATAGAAAAGGTTTAATGTAGAAATTGGTATTGTGGCTTTCTATATATAGTTAGACTGTAAATATATTTGAATCATTCAAAATTGTTCACTCTTGGTGTAAGCAATATCCCCTGTATTACATAATGTCCAATAACCCTGGAAACTGAAAACCAGGAATGCATTAAGGAGAGCATGGCTTTTCATTGGGACAACATTTCCTATTCAGAGGCTTTGAAACTGTCTACTGTTTCTTTCCTTTAAAATTCTCATGAAGCAGTAGCTGCCAGGAGGAAAAAAATAGCTTAGTGTGGAAATAATAAGTGTTTTCAAAAGTATACAAGGCAGACTTTGTACAGCTTTGCCCTACCTGTTTGGGTCAGGATGGGTTATGTTTTTTTAAGGGATTAGATAAAAATGCCTGTGAATAAAAGTTGCTGGGGAGCAGCAAAAGCTGACAGTTCTGCCCTCCTTTGTGTTTTGCTCTTGGGCTTCCCATAAGGCATTTTTTTTGCTGCCACGAAGGGAAACAGAATGCTGTACAAGAGAGGCCTTTGATCTGAGCCAGGGGGGCTTTTCTTGTTTTCTTCTTCTTTTTAGGCTGAAGCTACAGCTATACTGCCACAACCCTTTGCTCGCATCTTAGCAGATCAAGTTTAGGAACAGGATCAAACTGTCAACCTGTTTGCACAGCAATGGCAACTAAAGCCAGACCTATGATTATACTGTCTGTTTATATGGAAAATATTTTCTTGGTTTAAGTGGACAGGAAAAGAAAGGAGGTAGCACTCATTTTTCTGGGCAGTGCTGCACTTAGGTTTGTTCTCCAACCTTCCCCTTGTTGCACAAAACAAAAAATCAAAAATATAGTAATGCTATGTATCTTCTCAACATTATCCTTTCTGCTTTTTAAGAAAAATGACAATAACAAAGCAACAGCTCAAAGGGAGGTGTCTTTTAATAGACATGAGAGCTGCCCAACCACCATTTCATCATACCTCTGAAATGTGAGAACTCCAAAGAATTCAGCAGAGTCAGATTATCTCTCCCTGTTTTTAATCTTAAAAGAGATTGGATTGTCAATGGATTTATACAGCGGTCTCAGAGTTCTGCTCAGTGATGGGCACATCTTTTTTTTCCTTTTAAGCATACACCCCATGTCTATTTAACTGAAGCGAGAGTTTGACATCCACATAGAAAGAAAAGAGATTCCCCTCTGAGTTATTTTGAGAACCTAAGTGGGAATTAAGTGGTGCTGATGCCATATGGCAACTGTCTGCACACCAATGAATTGAACTTTCAAGGATTCTATAGAAAACTAGCTAAAATCACAGCCAGTATTTGAAATCGGGCTGAACAAAGTGTAGTGCCAGTCTATGACAAAGCTCACCACAACAGTGCTGACAGAAAGCAATCACTGAAATAATTACTCCATGAAAACAGGATAAAAAATACAGTTGCACTCACTGGAGTACATGGAGTTTCTGTTTCTGTTTTCCATTAAGTGTTGTTGTTGAAGTTACTAGAAAAATTACAGACCCTGTTATTGTCTCATAATGCTAACAAAATGAATAACAGTATTGTGCAGTCATGTGCACAGTGAGGCACCAAAATGAATTACGGGAACATAGGTTGAAGGCATTTAATTTACCAGTGCTTTATTTCAATTTACTAATGCTACTGCTGTTGCTTCTTGTATATACAGTATGTGTGTGTGTCTTTTTAATGCAGTGGTTCTCACATACGAAAGAATTCAATTAAGGAACCTTTTGAGAAACACCACTGGTAATTTAGTTATAATTTTAGTTCTGAATTTTGTTACCAGTTTTTCAGTAGAGAGAGCTATTGCTGTGGCATTTGACATTGACTTAAAGCATGCGTGGGCAACTACCTCAGTTCTGGTACTGCACATACCCTGCAAAATTAGCCATATTTTATCCATAATGTAGGCCCAGGGGGTTAGAAAGAGGCAATGGTAAGACCGTTGCTGAAGAAGCCGAATTTAGACCCTTCGGCTCCCTCCAACTACCGACCTGTGTCAAATTTGCCTTTTTTAGGCAAGGTAATTGAGAGGGCAGCAGCGGATCAGCTGCAGCGGTTCTTAGACGACACAGCTGGACTTGATCCCTTCCAGTCTGGCTTCCGTATTGGGCATGGGATGGAGACCGTGCTTGTCGCCATTACAGACCAACTTCGCCGCCAGCTGGACCAGGGTAGATCAGCCCTGCTTGTTTTGTTAGATCTAACAGCAGCATTTGATACAGTAGATCATGCATTGTTGACCCACCGTCTAGCCGCGACTGGGGTGAGGGGGACTGCCCTTAAATGGGTGGCCTCCTTTCTCCAGGACCGGGGACAACGCGTGGAGAGGGGAGGGGAGGTCTCCGGGAGGCTCCCATTAACTTGTGGGGTCCCCCAGGGGGCCATCCTCTCTCCTTTATTATTCAACATCTACATGCGCCCTCTAGCCCAGCTGGCCTGTGACTTTGGTCTGGAGTGTTATCAGTACGCTGATGACACCCAGCTTCTGCTGAGAATGGACGGCAGGACGGACACCGTACCCGATTGTTTCCACCACTGCCTTGAAGCCGTGACTGGATGGCTGCATTCCAGCTGGTTGAAGGTGAATCCGTCGAAGACGGAGATCTTGTGGCCTGGTCGCCCTGGGCTGGATGAGTGCCAGTTGCCTACCCTGGATGGCGAGCAACTTAGCCCGTCATCCCTCGTTAAGAGTCTAGGTGTTCACCTGAACCCTTTGCTCTCCATGGAGACTCAGGTCTCCATGGTCAGCAAAGTATCATTCTTCCATCTCCGACAGGCTAGGCGACTGGCGCCCTACCTGTTCAGGGAAGACCTGGCCACGGTGATCCAAGCGACGGTCATCTCAAGGCTGGACTACTGTAACGCCCTCTACGTGGGCCTTCCTTTGTTGACAATCTGGAAACTCAAACTAGTGCAGAATGCCACTGCTTGCTTGCTGGTGGGAGCACCGGTGAGGGAGCACATTACTCCCATTCTATGGCAACTGCACTGGCTTCCTATCGAGTACCGAATTGCCTTCAAGGTGTTGGTTTTAACCTTTAAGGCCCTGCACGGTCTAGGGCCTGTGTACCTGAGGGACCGCCTTACCCCGTATGTTCCCCCAAGATAACTGCGCTCAGAGGAGCAGAATCTACTAGAAATTCCATCAATCCGCTCCTGTCACTTATCCACAACTAGGCAGCGTGCCTTTTCTGTTGCGGCTCCTACCTTGTGAAACTCCCTTCCACCCGATACTCGTGCGATCCGAGAGCTTGTTCCCTTCAGGAGAGCATGCAAGACTGCCCTCTTCGTACTCGCTTTCGGCTAATCCCGGAAATATTTTATGACCATGTGTTGAGTTTTATAATCTGTAACCTATGGTTTTTCATATTGTGTATTTTGTTGTTTTTATTGAATCTGCTGTTGTAATCCGCCCCGAGCCTGCAGGGAGGAGCGGAATATAAAATCAAATAAATAAATAAATAAATAAATAATCCCACATGTTGCCTATTTATTTCCCTAAGGGCTTATTGCACAAGGGAGGCAAACTGGCATTGCACAAAGGAGGCAACCCCCATTGTATGACATCATGCACATCCTGCTACCAGTTTGCCTCCTCCTCATGATTAACCCATCCACTCTATTTATGGGCAAAACCATGGGATAGCAGCTTCATGCAATAAAGGCCCACATTTCCATCTTTTAAAAACTCAGATATAGAGCAAAATATGTAGCCATTATTTTGATCAAATGACAGTGGGTAGGTTTCATGCACCTATTCTATCCCTCTCTCCCTTTTCAGAAAATGTTTCTAGAACAGATTGTGTGTTGCACAAGTACCAGAGTCAGAAGGACTGGGTGTGAAAGGAATGGATGAGGTGGAGTTGTAAAGTGGTGAAAGCTCTGGGTACAAATCTATATAGGGTTTGGAGAAGTTCCCTTCGGCAGAAGTGTTTGAAAGAAAAGGAGGAGGAGCACAGTAGGACCCATGATCTGCTTTGAGGAGACAGAAGTAGGAAGAGATTGCAAATTAGGCCAACCTGAAAGCAAAGGAACTCAACAACATGATGACAACTGTTCTGATTGCAAATGGACTATATCAGGGCTGTCCAACAGGTGGCCCTGGGGCCATACACGGCCCCCGAGCCCCTTCCCTCCGGCCCCCTAACTTGTTTTAATAAAATACAAATTAAAAATTAAAACAAAAACAAAAAACCTACTTCCGGGTTTAGGCAAGCATCGCGAGACTACGCCAGCCACAGACGGGATTTCGAGGGAGCTGCCGCAATCTTGGGTCCCGCGGGATTTGCGGCCGGCCTGGGCGCTCACCTCCTCCTCCCTCGCGGCTGCTTCCAGGCCAGCCCCCATTCCCTCAGAGAGAGGGAGGAGGGGAGTGAGGCAGGGAAAGCCCCTCCTGGCTCCGTCCTCTTCCTGTGGAGGGCCCTCGCTTCCCGCCCCGCAGATGGGAGAGCCGCCGCGCCCGGCATGAGCTTGGCCTCGGCTCCAGCGGGGCTCTTCGGGGACGGCGTCGTTGTTGGCGCTTCGGCCCTTTGGCGGGGCTAAGGAAGGGCCTGGCTCGAATCAATCAATCTAGAAACAGTGGGACGTTGGGTGAGGGGGGGAGGGGTCCCTCAGCAGCGGTTTCCTTGGTGACGCTTCTTTCCCCTCCTCCGCGCCCCCTCCCCCTTGTTGTGCTGCCTTCCCCCGCGTGTAGGGTGCAACGTGGCTTCCTTTGCGCCTGCCCCCGTGGCTTGTTTTCCCTTCAGGGAGGGAGGGAGGGAGCTCTTTGGGCCTCCCCCCCCGCCTCTGGGAAAGGAGGCCCCATCAAGCCCTGCGACGGCATTGAGGTGTTTGGATTTTTTTTGGTGTGTCCCAATTTGAGTGTGGACTCAAATAACTCAAAGGTATTAGGAAACATTCCCCCAAATCCACCAGTGTTCCCATTTGGGTATATTGAGTATTCATGCCTAGTTTGGTCCAGATCCATCATTATTGGAGTCCACAGTGCTCTCTGGATGGAGGTGAACTACAACTCCACAACTCAAGGTCAATTGTAAGTAAATTGGAGCCGGGGAGGGGGCGGAGCCGGGGAGGGGTGGGGGCGGAGCCAGAGAGGGGGTGGAGCCGGGGGCGGAGGCAGACCCTTCGGCCCCCAGGTGATCAGCGACCGGAATTCCGGCCCTTGGGCCCGTAGAAGTTGGACAGCCCTGGACTATATCATGTTCTGATATTTTCTATCCCAGAATTTCCAGTGTGCATGCATAGTAGCATAATATTGCTAAAGTACTTCAACATTTTAATAAAAATTAAAAAGGTGTCAGTGGAAGTTTTTGTAAGGCAATTTCTGAAATGATTTATAACAAGGGGAGGAGGAAAGGGGCCTAGGGTGAGAGAAATGTGGGATTTTCAAGAAAGAGCTTGAATGCAAAAACATGAATATGCAGGTGAAATCCAAAGAAAAAGAATGGGAAAGTTTCAATACCTCCAGGGGACTTCCCTTTCTTGAAAACCCATATGTCACCACCATGTGAATACATTCCACTATTTTGCAAACATGGAGCTAACAATACAGCCCAAGGACGAGAAGTCACCTTAATATCTGCTAGAGTTAGTGATTAGTATAAATAAGATATGTTAGAACTTTTTGTTGAATAGATTTATCATTTTGATTTTTTAGTGTAACTTTTAGTTTGATTTTCTTTTTTCCTTTTGTATATAATGTAATTTTGTCATTCTTTGTAGTTTTTGGAATTTATTGTGATTTATTGATTACATTTATACTATTGCTGCTGCTGTGTGCCTTCAAATAATTTCCAACTTATTATGACCCCGTTATTGGTAGGTTACATACCTGTGACCATCTTTCTTCGAGTGAAGCTCTGTGAATCCACACTTATGAAGTTTGCGCGCCGCCAGCGGGCTTCAACTGAAACTTTCCCAGTTTGAAAAGTTTTGGCGGTAGCCCCGCCCCGCCGGCCCGGAGGGCAGCAAAGGCGCCTCCATGCGCGCCCACCCCATTCCTACGCCACATTAGCAACTAGGAAAGGGTGGTTTGAGAGAGTGGGGACGGCCGGGCGGGTTCGTGTGGATTCACAGAGCTTCACTGAAGAAAGATGGTCACAGGTATGTAACCTACCATTCTTCTTCGAGCTCTGTGAATGCACACTTATGAAGATTTACCGAGCTAAGGTAAAGGAGGTGGGAACAAACCAGCCACTTCTAGAACAATGAACAGGTTTATTACAACCACAACGCGAATAAATAACACATCAATCATATAAATATGAGTGGAAGGCATGCTCTCACTTGTAAACACGGTGCAACAAGCACCATTCATGTCAGGCACACAGGCCTCACAGCATAAGTGCAACAAGCACCATTCATGTCAGGCACACAGGCCTCATAACAGTGAGTGCAACAAGCACAACTGAGAACATAAGTGCACAACTGGTGCGACTTGAACCCGTGAGTGGGTAAAGCGCGCTTTACCGGTAGACAGTGCCCCTACCTGCCAGCACCCATGGGCCCGTCCGTGCCACTGGGGGTGGCGCACCGGGGTCCGTTGGCATTGGGACCCGCACAGGCTGGAAGGACTCGGAGGATGAGTTGGAAGGCCCAGAGCAAGATTGGTCAGCCGTACCTTTGCCCAGTTCACCTGTAGGGAGTTTAGCCTGGGACCTCGAGTGGGGAGCATTCTCCCGGGAAGGAGCGGACCAGGTGGAGATGGGAGGCAGCGAAGCAGATAGCGGAGATAGTTATGAATTCCCAAATGGCCGAGGTTCCCAAGAGCTGGCCGGGCAGCAGATGGAGGCTAGCGGCTGGGAAACTCCGGGGGAGGCTGCTTCTCAGGAAGATAGCGATACTAGACTGGAAGAGCGGGGCCGTTCTCACAACAGGCGCAGGGACATAGAGGAGGGCAGGAGGAGCTGGCATCTGTCCCTAGACCGTCACCGTTCGGAAAGTAGAGACTGGAGACGCCGGGCCCTAGATCGTCGGGGTTCCAGGCCGAGGGATTAAGAACGGCCCCGTGGGAACTGATCGTGAGTTCTCCGGCCACGTCTTTCCTGAATAGGCGCGAAGCGGAGTGGGACCACAAGCCAGCAGTGGTCATTAAGCCTTGCCTTGCCTTTGCCTTGTTTCTTGAGCACGCAGCGGTTTGCGGCACCTGCCCCTGTTTCCTGATTTGCATTGGATTGCGAAACCTTGCCCTGTTTCCTGATTCGCATTGGATTGCGAAACCTTGCCCTGTTTCCTGATTCGCATTGAATTGCGGAGCCTTGCCACGTTTCCAGCTTATTTGCTACGTTACTTTGGACTACTTGCATATTGCATATTATTGGACTATTTACTCTTTGGAACTGTTTTTATATACTCAATAAAGTAGTTAGCCTTCAGTACGTCTCTGTGTGTGTGATTAAGGGGCCCGCTACGTCCGCGATCGTGACACTACCCGGGGCACGGCACACACTTAAACGTTAGCTAGTGCAACTGAAGGGGATCGACCGACCATAACTGTCGACCGAACTGTGCATAGAGGGGAGAGACAGGGCTGCCTACTCGGCACCACCCCGAGGGCCCTTGGGGTTAAGAATCGACCTACCAAAAGCCGCCTCCCTTCAAACAGGGTGTCTACCGGTAGTGTGATGTGAAGGTGGAGGGGTTGGCCCAGATGGCCGCCCTACAAATTTGGTCCAGGGGAATCCCTTGGAGAAAAAGCGGTCGACGTGGCCACTGCCCTCGTCGGCGACCCTTGACCCTAGGGGACACGGTTGGCGTGCTATCTGATAGCACAGTTCAACCAGGGAAGCCACCCAATTCGAGAGTCTTTGTGACGACACCGGCAAGCCCAGCTTGTCGGTGGCGTAAGAAACAAAAAGTCTAGTCGACCGACGGTAGTTCGCCAATCGGTCCCTGTAGACCCAGAGGGCTCTCCTGACGTCGAGAGCTCTGGCGTCGAGTCCGTGTCCCCGGGTTGGGGGACCCCATGTCCGGGAGCACAATGTCGGTGTTCACGTGGAACGGAGAC
>JARBWK010000003.1:134277573-134364810 GCA_030556195.1 Anolis apletophallus | reverse complement strand
GTCCAAAGAGGGTTTGCCTTCCTTTGAGGCTATAAGCCTTGCTGAAGTCAATCCCCTGGCTGAACAAAAAGTTGAACCCTGGTCTCCAGATGTGTAGCTCAGTGATCAAAGTACTAAAGCATACTGTCTCTTGTTTACATCATAGCAATCTATTATGTCCTACAACCATTCCATTTTGGTTATATAGTTGTTATAGCTTCTTTTATTGAACGCCTTCAATTGAGAAGGCTCCCCCCCCCTTTCTTTCTGGTATTTAGAGATAAGTCTCAGTGCCAGCTTTTAGGCAGAGACACAGCTGTAGTCATAGTAAGTAATATGTTGGCAAATTTAGAGACACCTGTTGAAAATGTTTAGATAGTGATAAAGAACAAAGTTGTGGGGGGTTTTTTTTTAAAAAAAAGACAGACAGACAGACAAAAACCAAAAAAAACCCAAACAGACCTGACAGGGACAACCAAAAATCCTAGTCATTTAAGCTGGCCTGTTTACAAGTAAAAACATTGGCTGAAATGCTGCACATAGCCACAAAAACCCACCTTTGAAGTGTTGCATCCTCCCCACCAAATGTCATGGTGCAGATGCCTAGAGGCATCTGTAGGTACATTCAGGGGACCTCCTTACAATCTATCAAATGACAGAAAAATAGCAGAACATTTCTCCCCTGATCTATTCTCCAATGAAGTGGAAATGACCAGAGAGCCTGTGTTGCTAGGAAGATAGATTGGGAAAGGATTTTAATCATTGCACAGTTAATAAATAATTCTGATTATGCAAGGATTAAAAAAGAGGGCTCCAATAACATATGTTGGACTTCTACTAATGTATCTGACTAACATGATGCTAACTGTTATCTTTCAGTGTGTGCACATCTTACTGTTTTGTTATGAATCACAAGATGTTTATAGTTTTAATGGGAGTCATGCAAACAATCAGGTGTGAGGCAAGAATTCAAAAGTTAGATGGTCTTTAGAAGCCTATATTCATAGTTTTGTATCAAAGATGTTGATATTTCCCTTTTCAAACCCACATAATAATGTCTGAGCAGTCAATGGAACACCTACCTCTAAAGTCAGATCCAATTAGAATGTGAGTTGGATCCACAGAGAAGTTTACTAGAGATTAACAGGCAATATTTCAGATCCATGATGATTAAGGCTTTCTCACTTGTGATTCAATAGCAAACATCTTGCACGTTATTTGTCAATAACTTAACACCTTGGCATTTTCTTTTGTCACAGATTTCTGGCTTTCATTCTTAATCAGTCTGAATAGCTTTCTCAGCCTAGCAGCTTGCTTTTTCTTCCCCCACCCCACTGCTCCATTTTTGTGGAGAAAACAGGGCTTCCTGTCACAGGAAACCTTTTCAGTTGAAGCAAGCGACCTTAAATGGAAGATGTTTCTGAATTTACATCAACTGTCATTGCCTGAGAGCAAGTTATTTTATTTCACTGCTACAATTAGGCCAGTCGTCTTCTGTATGACAAATCATGAAATATGACTTGCAAGCACACTTTTAGGCAGAGAGAGAGAGAGAGAGAGAGAGAGAGAGAGAGAGAGAGAGAGAGAGAGAGAGAGAGAGAGAGAGAGAGAGGCTTCCTGCCATAGTCAGGACAAGAAGCCAGTTAGGGAAAAGGATCCCCAGGATCCTCAGCCATCTTAGAAGATGACAAACCTCATTTTAAAGTAAAATTTTCTATGAAAGCCCCTACCTCCTACTGAGAAGGAAGGAAATGGTCTCCTAGTTGCATGCAAGGGAGCAAACAGTACTTAAGTCTTTTGTTTACTCCTAATGAATGGTGGATCTTGCCATCCTGGTTCACCTTATACTTGTTTGGCTTTGTCTCATGTGGCAACTCCATTTTTTCCATCAGCGGATCCATCTAATAGTCATTAGAAGACATTAGTACATGGTGACAGAGGTCACATTCATATCCGGCCTTTGTACACAGATCCTTGTTTCCTGCAGTCATCATTTTGAGCATCTGGCACCTTCTCTTTTGAACTTCTCACAAGACCATGTTTTGCCACACCCAGAGGTGTTTTCTTCTCTCCAGGTCACTCCAACCTCCAAGATAGGAATAGGTTACATATAGCAGAGGAGTTAATAAAATAGAAGAGAGATTTCCATAGGGGCAAAGCTAATGCAGTGATCCCAGGGTGAGGAAGAGATTTCAAAGAGAGCCCAGAGTAGAGAGAAAAATTTCAGAGAATCCAAAGGGATCTTTCGCAAGGTTCCAGAGATACTTTCCACAGAAGTAAGAGCAGAAGAAATCTCCAAAGTCTCCTTCATCCAGACCCTGCTTTTCAGCATTAGTTGGACTGTTTATTTGTTGGGGTTTTTTTAACATGAAGCCTCTTTACTGACAGCCTCCTTAGGGCGCTTCCAGACATCACAGATTTTAAACAGGGGCAAAAAATCTTGGGACTTCAGAACAGCTCCACATACAGACCTGTTGGTCCTGGGATTTCTGCCTTTGTTGTCCAGACTTGATGCTTTGTTGCGAGATCTAGAGGCTCCCAAGATGACCTCTGTGAGATTTCTGCCAGAAATTTTGGTGTTTTGGGTTTTTTTTAAAAAAAAACTTTGTGGATATGCAAAGGATTGGTCATATGAATCACTGCAAAAGTTCTGTTCTTTGTCCTAGCCAGATAAACTGTATCCTCCAGACATTTCATGAAATAGCTTCCGCACAAAGAAAGGTTACGGGGAAGACCACTTTTGCCCAAGTCAGCACTGCACAATCAATCAGGAACACTTTGAAGTCAGGAACAGAACATTGTCATTATTGACACTTTTTAGAGTCTGGTTGCCTGGTCATCTGTCTGGACACATTTGATTGTGTACTTGTGGTCTCAAACTACAGGCTGCTGCTCCTGGGATATACATGGGTGTTCCTGATTGCTCCTCTTGTGAAAATATGTACAACATTGACTAGGGGGGCACAACTTTGTCCTGGCCAGAGAAAATGTACCCTCCACCTGTTTCATGAAGTATCTGGTACACAAAGTTTTTGCTTTCTACTTAGGTGTCATCTTCTTTTTTGGAACCAACCAATCGGGAACAAACATCTAAAACCCTGGAAGTAACCCAGATTAAAAATTCTGTGATTTTCAATTGCAGGGACAAAGAGACATGCAAAAATCCGCATATTCAGCTCAAAACCACAATATTACTGCACCTGGAAATCATGTTTTTTTTTCCATTTTGTAGCTATTGCTTCCTTGTTTACAGGAAACAGCATCTGGCCACCTTCCTGTTTGCTGTGGAAGCTCCTGGGATAAAGGTATTGTCTGGACGGGCCCTTAGATTGATCAGGAGTAGTTTTATTTAAAACAAAAGCTTGTTGGGTTTCTACACTAGCTTTTCTATCTTGTTAGTAAAGAAAGAATTTTTTTTGCTTTTTCTGTCTCTCCCCCTTTTTGGGATCTGTTTTGAGTCATTATTAAATCATTTAGCCTCATAGATCCTGTGTAGAGAGTGTTGGGAAGAGTTTTTCTCCCAAACCAGTAAACCCAGATATTGCTCTCATCATCTACATTTATTCTGCACATGGCAGTCCTGTGTCTTTCTACATACAGAACCTTCAAACACAGATGTTCTTAGGCTTTCCAAACCACATGCAGGGCCAGTTCTATCATTAGGCAGAGTGAAGCAACTGCTGCAGGCAAGAAATGCTGTGACAACAGTAATGACAGTCTGCACAGCTGTTTCTCCTGAGTGCCAGTTGTTTCTTCTTTTACAAAGAACTTCACTGATCCTAAACATGGGCCTTCGAAACTGCCCAGCCGTACCATTTAATAGGAACAAAATGGATAGGGAAGACCGCTTATTCAAGCAACAAAATGTTTTAGACCAGTCTTGGCAGCATGGCACAGTCAATAAATGTGTGGAGAGGTGGAATGGTGTCACTGTGAAATTATGTAAATTGCATAAACAGATATTATGCATGCATGTATGCCCTGAGGCTCCTTGAATTATCCTGTACCTCTTTGCCTCATAGAATCATAAAATCATAAAGAGTTGAAAGAGACCTCGTGGGTCATCTAGTCCAACCCCCTGCCAAGAAGCAGGAAAATCGTATTCAAACCACTCCCAACCGGTGGCCATCCAGTCTCTGTTGAAAAGCCCCCAAAGAAGGAACCTCCACCACACTCCAGGGCAGATAGTTTCACTGCTGAACAGCCCTCACAGGAAGTTGTTCCTAATGTTCAAGTGGAATCTCCTTTCCTGTAGTTTGAAGCCATTTTTCCACATCCTAGTCTCCAGTGCAGGAGAAAACAAGCTTGCTCCTTCCTCCATATGACTTCTCCTCACATATTTATACATGGGCATCATTTCTCTTCTCAGCCTTCTCTACTGCAGGCTAAACATGCCCAGCCTCAGTTTAAAGCAGGCTTGGCAAATAGCTTAGTAAGGAATTTTTTTGTTGGTGTTGTCTGGATTCAGGATTGAGGTTAGAAATGCATTTAGTAAAGCTTTTCAACATGGACACATTTTGTAGACTCTTGTCTATGGGTTGTGTTAAACATGCAAGGGCTGTAGATCGGACCAGTAGATTATCATGATTTCATTTGATTCAGTGGTTCTACTCCAGTTTGTCCATCAATTAGATTTAGACCATTCTATCCCACCTTTACACACTTCACTGTGTATTAGGGAGGCTATTTCAGCTAAGAAGTACTGACTGGCAGAAGGAGCAGTTATACAAGGTTGTTTCTCAGGCAACCAGGGTTTTTCACCCTGGTTGCCTGTGTTCTCTCTTTGACCGGTCCTATCATGCAAACCCACTGCACTGTATGTAGTTTAAAAGTGACTCACAGAAGCCCAACAGCCATAGTACACTACTCATCATCTTCAATGAACTGACAGACAAAATGCAAAACAGAAGAATACAAAATGTAGGGGAACAGTACATTCCAACTAGTGCTCACATACACTTAGTACTCAATATTATACTCATTCAGCTGTCTAAAGTGATATGCATAGAGGTCTGGAATTCTTCTATGAGGAATCAGGGTTACAGCACCACATCTACAGGCTGAGGAACCTGGGATTCTTATATCTGAATGTACAAGAGTTGTTTTTGAAAAGGCAGAATATAGAGTGGGCTCTTTTTTCTTCAGTTCCTCAACAGGAGTAATGTGTCCTTTGAATATTCTGGTGACACACATTAGACACATTTACTCTTAGGATCTCGACTGCTTTTTTCATGCAACATGCACTATGTACAGAGATGAAAGAATAACATAATCCTTTGATGATGAACCTGCAATGTTAGAAAGTTGGAGTTTTATAGTTCTTTAGTACGTTGCTTTCATCACTTTTTCTATTTTGTCTTGATCATAGAATGGGGTCATATAGCATCCCAATATAAACAGCTTCAGTTTATATTGTCATTTGATGTTTTTTGGGGGGGGGGGAAATCTTGAGGATAAGGTTTCTTGTTTTTGTTGTCTTCTTGTTCAGATTGATTATAATAATAGTTCTTTTTGTGCCTGCATACAAGTCACTGAACAGTTGTGTTCTGGATTCTGAGCTTCTTTCTATCATTCGTTGCTTTTGTTTCTCATCTGTCCTTTACTATTTGAATGAGGTTCTTCTTTCTTTTTGCCTATAGATAGTATATTATATCTGGATAATGTTCCAGGTTTCAGTTCTGAGCTGTTCTGGAGGTTCATCTGCCTTTTAAGCTTGGTAGTGCTTGTTTCTGCTAACAGAATTGAGTTTGCCTTGGGTTCTATGCTGATAAACAATTGCAGAGGAGAAGCCACGTGTACACAGGCAATGCTTGTGCTTGCTTTAGATGGCTACTATATGTTTTGCTGTTAATGCCCAACTCATACAAAGCTGTGAATGAATACATTGTGCACCTGGGTCAAGACTAGCTTCAGCCCCCCCCCCCGAAATTCTCAGGGTGGTCCGCGAAAAGGCCTTACTGGTACGTTATTTAAACTGTTATGCTTATTCATATCATGATCTGATCACCATTCTCATTATATCCCACATTAATGGGGTTATTGGGATAACAATACAAAAGGTTTGCTAGGGTAGACCCTCTTCCACCCAGTCTCAGCCCCCCCCCCCCGAACCAAACTCAGCCCCCCGAATCAAAATCCTGGCTACAGCCCTGGTTCTGATAGTTTTGAAGGGAATCCAGATTGCATGAGGGAGCATCTAACCTGGTCTAAAAGGACCCACCTTGGCTTGCACTTCAGCCAAATCAGAAATATATCTTTCCAAAATGCTGCTTTGACCCAGTGGTTTGAATCTATATATCTGGAGATTACCAGGTGGAGAACTCTACATTACAGAGCCATTTACTCCATCTTCCTCGAGATCTCGCTTCCAAGTGTTTTTTCCTTCATTGGTACTCTTTTGTATCGCTTCCAGGCATCCTTTTCATTTTGCTATTCAAATTAACTTGAGTTTGTCAAATGTCTTGAGACTGTTAGCTGCATCAGTTATTATCTTAATGTTCATTTAATCCTGTTCCAGTCACATTCATTCTATTATCAGCTCTTTTTACATCTGTTATTAATTCCCTACAGGAAACTTGCATCATTTTGATTTTGTGCTGACAGTTCTCTTATACCCAGCATCTGGGCAGCTACAGTCCATCTTGCCTCTGCTGCATTGCATTTCAAAAAAGTGTCTTTGTAAACTTCACAGACATCTTCCTGTTCTCCCTTATGAACTGGCTAAGGCATATTTATATTTATTTCTCTGGGCTGCTCTGTGCCATTGTGACTTACTAACCACTGCTTTCTTTCTGCTACATTGGTTTATTTACACTTGTTTTTTTTTGCCTTCAGGTGAGTTCCAACTTATGGTGACTGTCAGAGGGTTTCCATGGCAAAATTTATTCAGAGAACGTTTGCCGTTGCTTAGGTTGAGGGTCAGGCTCGTCTACGGCTGTATGGGGATTTGAACCCTAGTCTTCTATGCCCTAACACTCAAACCACAAACCACATGCCAGCTCGCCCTTATTCATTTACAATAAATAAGGAAATTAGGGAGCCTGCATGATATTGTAGTTTAGACTTACTTAGAATACCGGGAATGTGGTGCAGCTGGCTAAGTGTCAGCTGCATAAGATCTCTCTGACCAATAGGTCATGAGTTTGAGGCCTGCCCAGGTTGAGGTGGGTGCTCGACCTTTAAGTGTAGCCTGCTGTTGACCTTTGCATCTGTCAAGTAGGAGATAAAGGTACCACATTAAGTGGGGAGGCAAATTTTGACTGAATTATGAGACCATTAAAGAACTCCAGGAACGCTGAGGAATGTGGAGGGAACAACAAGAGACACTGGGAACTCTGAGAGATGAGGAGTGCATCAGCTCCCCCTGGTGGCCAGAGTTTGCCTTTGTTCGTCTATATGTGTGTATGTGGAAACAGCAGGGATTGTCTGCTAAGTATGAGTCCCCTTCGGGGTGAGAAGAGTGGAATATAAATAAAGTAAATAAAATAAATAAATAATACCCAGGTTAGTAAGCCAATATTGGCCACTGGGCAATGAAATATCCAGGGCTGATAGACGGGCTCACAAAGCAAAACCACCCAGCAGGTTTTAAAAATGGTTATCACGGGATCCTGAAGACAGGACTTAAGTATGTAAGGGGATCAGGTAGAACAGGGATGCTCATTAGGTAGCTCGGGAGCTACTAGTAGATCTTCGGCCCTCTTCCAGGTGATCTTCGGGCCTCACCAGCCGAATGGGGCGCTCTTGCCATGCGCGCACACGCGCTCCTGCTGCTGGCTTTCGCTCTTGCGGTGCTTCTTTCACCTGCAGGGCATTGCAGGAAGAAGGAAGCACAAGGTGGGGCCTCTGGAGGGAGCACCCTGCCTCTCTCTCATCCAGAAGCAGCTGTGCAGCCTCCGTTGCCGGCGAGACAAGCAGGGCAGAGCGCTCCCTCTGGCTGCCCCGCCTTGTGCTTTCTCCTTCCTGCAATGCCCTGCAGGTGGAAGAAGCACTGTGTGGGTGGAAAACAGCAGCAGGAGCACGTGCGGTGGCAAGAGCGCGCGGCGGCGGGGGCAGATAGATCTTTTGGACTTGGTTGCTTTAAGAGTAGCTCGCATGCTGAAAAAGTGTGAGCACCCCTGAGGTTAGAATGTATGTAGTAGCTAAAATTAAAAAATGAACTCTTCAGAGAAATGTCTTATATCAGATGGCTTTCTTCTTTGTGACAGCTATTTGATTCATAATATTGCTGTGGCTGCTGGGCAGCTGCTCCTGTCATTCATTTTGTCAGCAAGATTGCCAGTTTATGACCCACAATGCCTGATAGATATCTCTGCAATGGGAGCTAATGGTTAAGAAAAAGCATATATCTCACTTGAATGTTTTCAGTTGGAAGATGACATCAGAAATTGAACAACTGGTTTTCTTGTATCTTAAGGGCTAACCCATTTCTTATGGCATAGGGAGTCCTGGAATACTAGGTATCTGATCTACTAGACTCTTGCCCAGAAATGCCAATGTGTTCATTTCTAATGCCCAAGAAGATATGTTGTTGTTGTTGCTGCTGTTTGCTACCTCTTGGAAATACGCTACACCTTATCTCTGGGTATGTGGTGCTGTGTGAGCAGATAAAGTGCAAGAGAAAAACACGATAGAGTGATTGCAAAATTCTTGGTAAGGGATTACATACTTTTAGTATGAGGTGGACAAATTTTTGCTTGTAGCACAGATACAGTCTCCATGTTACTTTTACCCTCTTTGATATCCCATGTGCTGGGAGAAAATGGAAAAAAATATTGAACTCGTGGATGCCTATGTTCCTATGAGCAAAGATATTAACTGAGAATAGACTGTCACTGCCATCCATCTTGAATTTCCAGAACTCAAAAGAAACCTGAATTGGCTTATTTTACTTTTATATTTGGTTTTACAATTTTGTTTTGTTTACATTTTGTAGTCTCTGGAAATCTTTGTATTGTCTCTATGAAATGCTTAGTTTATTTTCTCTTTCTATTTTATTGAATAACCACAAAAACATAACAGTAGAATATGAGTGAAGAATCATTTTTCTGCCAAGGTTTATTTGAATATTTATAACATTATTTGCAGACCATACAAAATTATCAACTTAAAAATTAACAGGCGAGCGGAAGTGAGGGGACCTTGGCCATTGGAGAGTAAGGGCTCCAGGGGAGGAAAGGCACACTTGGCCCACAGGAGGACTGGGGAACCCGGGTGGGCCAAGTCACCAAGTTTGCAGGCTTAGAGACCCTGACAACTTCTCGCGCAGTATTGCAACATGGTTAGAGGGGTTGAAAGGGAGCATGGCAGCCAGGCAGGGAGGAAGTGGAAGTCAAGCCACAGGTCTTCCTCTGAACCAAGCAATGAGCGAAGGAGAGAGGGAGGGAGGGAGGGAGGGAGGGAGGGAGGGAGGGAGGGCAGGCAGGCAGGCAGGCAGGCAGGCAGGCAGGCAGGCAGGCAGGCAGGCTGACTGGCAGATCAACTGCTCTCTGGAGCTGAACAAGGACTGTGCTGCCCAGAGAAGGGGTGGGGAGCAGCAGTCATGGATACCACGGAGGTAGACCAAATGGACTATATATGGCCCATGGTCCAGATGTTCCCCACCCTTGCAATAGAAGATTACACTAACTGGGTTTTAAACAATGTTTCTTTTTTTAAAAAAAACCCCAAGTATTTGTGTACTTTGAGTGACATGTATTAGGTATCAAACTTGGCCCACCCAACTTGCTCACCTCTGCTTTAGTAGAACATGCCATATCATTACAAAACTGAGAGAAGCCTTGGGAATCTCTAGAGCTCTTAACTGGACAAATGTTCCAAAGAAAAACAAAACCAGGTAATAGGTTGTTGTAGTTTTTTGGGCTGTATGGCCATGTTCTAGAAGCATTCTCTCCTGACGTTTCACCTTCATCTATGGCAGGCATCCTCAGAGTTTTGTGAGGTCTGTTGGAAACTAGGAAAATTGGGTTTATATATCTGTTTATAAACCAGGAAATAGTGGGCCAGAACTCATTGATGCAGGGATTCCTTTGTAGCAAGGAGGAAGCACTATCCAAAATCTGATCCATAACCTGCAAATAGATCAGTGGCTTTGGATAGCTCCTTTACATCTCAGATAGAAACCTGGGGTGGATTCGCCATTCCATTGGCATGAAAGATAGGAGCCCCATTAGTGCACATGGGTAGCTTTTACTGCAGTTCTTCTGAGTCTACTACTTAAAAAATATATAAAATGCACAAATTCATAGCTAGAGATAGTGCTTATATTTTCAGATGGCACTTATCAGGGAAGCTGTAAATGACCTCCAAATGGCATGAAAATTATCTCTTAGCTTCTAGGCAAATCCTAAGTAGTATAATACTTCCTGCCACAGAAGTCAGAAGATCCTCTTTGAAACAGCAGGGGATTGTAAAGATGTATAAAATGTAGTTTGGATGTTCCTTTAAAACTAGGTATAAAAGACTCCACCGCAGCCCACCTTTTGGATGAAAGACTCTGCCTGTCAGAAATGCACAAGGGAGGTATTAAAACAAAGAGGAATACATGTGTCTTAGTACTGGAAAGAAATTGTGCATTCAACAGGAAAATGATTGAACTAGTACAAGTGAGTATAACTGAGAGGAGGAAAAAGGGCAGGCTTGTTATGTTGTTCTCAGAGACGGAGGAAAAAGTAAAAAGACCTTGGGTGATTTATTTGTTGTGGCACAAAATAATCTGCGCTGGATGATGACATGATGATGGACCAGGAAGTATTCAGAACTTGGAAGTAACTATTTGTGAACAATTAGGGCTTTATGTAATTTTACTCAATAGAAAAAAGTATTGTAACCAAATGAGGAATAAGACTTTGTGGCATAATTGTAACTCTTAGCGGTTGTGAAGCTGCCCTGAGTCCCCTGGTAGGAGAAGGGTGGGGTAGAAATAAAGTAAATAAATAAATAAATAAATAGTTGTTTTGTTTTATAATTGCAGCTTTTTGACACAAAAAGAGCTATTTACAAGTCAAAGTAATCATGCCCAAATTTTGTGCAGATAAATCCCAAATTGTGACTGACTTCAAAAACTCTATGGTTTTCAAAGACTTTCCTTCAGCAGGAAGAAAATTGCTAAAATTACTTGCTTCCTCCTTGAAGAAGAAAATTAGTGAAGTATATTCCTGCACGCACTTTTTTTTTTGGAAAAAGTAACTAAACCTACTGCTTTTATTATTTTTGAGAAGGAGAAATGCAAAAAAATACCTTTTACAAAAGCAATTATGGTAGCAAGCAACTCTTAGGGGCCATCTACATGGATCACAAAATCAGGACCTGGTTGGATGCACTGCTGTTTCATACCAGCCCCAAATTCTGCCAAGGTGTTTTCAACATTTTCCTTCTGGATTATGACAGCAGTGGGAGCAAAGTCCTGATCATCCACTCAGGTTGAACCTTTATCATTTCCATTGCCACAGTGACAGCCATGGAGAGCCAGAAAACTCCTGGCTGTTGCTGGGCACCTTTACTAATGTCCGAAAAGGCACCTTCAAGAAAACTCCAGAGCAGCCCTCGACTTTTCTTAATGCAGGGTAGAACTTTGGACACCCAGGAGCAATTTCTGGTTGAACATGGGGTATCTGACCAATGTAAACAGTCCCTAAGTTGTATTAAAACTACCAGTTTTTCAGAGCAACTCTCCACACACTGAATAAACCCACAATCACACCTTTTTGGCAGGCTGTTTCAAGAGACATCAGCAAAAATGATAGTGATATATAGTATATTTTGTACACATAAATAGTAACATACTAACAAACAGATTAATTCAATTGTGTTTTAGATTAAGTTTGGCAATAAACAAAACTGATTAAGAGTTAAAAGAGTTAAAATAAATAAATTAACAGGAACAATAAAGAAGTTTTAAGAAGGGAAAAGGGGGAGAATGCAAGAAATACAAAACAAGGCAGAAAAGCACAAGAAGATGGCTCAGGAAGATAAGACTATTAGGCTTAATAGAAGATAATATTTTTCTCTGATATAGAGGATATATCAAATTTGTAAAACTTTACTATTATAAGTAATGAGTGTTCGGGTAACAGAAACAAAGAATTGGATGTAACACAATAAAATGTTATATAATGTTTTTCCCCTTTCCCTGTATACCATTTTCCTCCTACTCATCAATTTACTAGATATTTGTTAAAAACAATTTACTACTATCACAAGTATCCTACCCATCCCCTTTCCCTACCATAACCTCTGGAAAAAAATATTTTTAATGATTAATAAAAAAAACATACCAAAAAAAGAGAGGCATCAACAAGATTACTACCATTTTAATATTGGTTAGCAGATAGTATTTATTTACTTACTACTTACCACTGTACTTATACCCTGCCCTTCTCACCCCCGAAGGGGGACTCAGGGCGGCTTACAAACTATGGCAATAATTCAATGCCAGATTGAATTGTGATGTTTGTGCATGGTGTCTGAGAGGGAGTGAGATTTCCACTGTCCACTCTTCATGGTAATTGTCATCTCATGTGAAGATAGGTTTAGCAAGGTTTTGAAGCAGCACAAAGACCTCCTCAGCAGAGATGACCAAGGGAGGCACTACAAAACATGATAGTCTTATCATGCCATCTTCAGTTTCCTGAAATTTTCTGTGCTCAGCCTCTGCGAGTTTACATGTATTGTGTCTGACTCTTCAGTTAGCTTATCTCCACTTCCCTGCTCATGATTAGATTTGATATTTTTTAATTTAGGAAAGCAAATAGTAATTTCTATCTGGCTTTGTGGTTTTACAAACTGAACCATCAAAATCTGCCATTAACATATTTATCACATTTATATCCACAAGAGAGTGATGAAGGCATTTCAGGAATTAAATGATAAGATAGTTGTTGCTCCCTTGTACATAATTTGTATAGGAGACTATTTATTTCAAACTTTGTATTCTTACTAAAATGTTAAGATTTCTTGAGGGAGGGAGATATAAAATTAATCAAAATCTTAGAAACAAATTTAAGTAATAGTAATTAATAGAAATAGTTGTAGGACAGCTTTGAAGGAAGCCTTTTAGGGGTTTAATCTAGGATGACCATTGTCACCAACATTAAAGAAAAGAAGAGAGTACATATGTCAATGAGCACAAGAAAATACAGTTGGCCCTCTATACCCACAGATTCTGTATCCATAGATTCCACCATCCATTGCTTGATTTTTTTTAAAATCCCAAAACCCCCAAATCTTAATTTTGCCATTCTTTATAAGAGGTATCATTTTACTACACCATAGTATATAATGGGACTTGAGTATCCATGAATTTTGATATTGGTGGGAGGGAAGAGGAGGGAGGCAGAACCAAACTAAGGTTGTGCAAAGCTTTGTAAAGCTGCTTTCTGGATAGGTAAGCTGGGCCAGAACCATTTAGGACTTTAAAGGCTAAAGCCAGCACTTTGAAATGTGCCCGGTAACAAACTGGCAGCCAGTGGAGCTGGTGCAACAGAGGGGTTGTGCGCTCCCTGAGTGCCACTCCTGTTATCAACCTGGCTGATGTCCGTTGGACCAATTGAAGCTTCTGAACAGTCTTCAAATGCAGCCCCACGTAGAGTGCGTTACAGTAGTCTATACGGGATGTAACCAGAGCGTGGACTACCGTGGCCAAGTCAGACTTCCCAAGGTATGGGCGCAGCTGGCGCACATGTTTTAACTGTGCAAATGGTCAGCGATGAGTCCAGGATCACACCCGGACTGTGAACCTGCATCTTCAGGGGGAATGTAACCCCGTCTAACACAGGCTGTAACCCTATGGCCTGTTCGGCCTTTCGACTGACCAAGAGTGCCTCTGTCTTGTCAGGATTCAATTTCAATTTGTTCACCCTCATCCAGTCCGACACAGCGGCCAAGCACCGGTTCAGGACTTGAACAGCCTCCTTAGTAGCAGGTAGGAAGGAGTGGCAGAGTTGGATGTCATCTGCATACAGATGACACTGCATCCCGAAACTCCGAATGACCTCCCCCAGCAGATTCATGTAGACGTTAAACAACATGGGAGACAATATTGAGTCCTGAGGAACCCCACAAAACAATGGATGAGGGGTTGAACAGGAGTCTCTCAATAACACCACCTGGGAATGACATTCTAGGAAGGACTGGAGCCACTGCAAGACAGTACCTCCAAGGCTCATTCCCATGAGTCTTCCCAGAAGGATACCATGGTCAACGGTATTGAAGGCCGCTGAGAGGTCCAGCAGAATCAACAGGGGCACACTCTCCCTGTTCAGCTCCCAGCATAGATCATACACAAAGGCGACCAAAGCTGTCTCAGTACCATGCTCTGGCCTAAAACCAGACTGTGCCGGACCCAGGTAATCCATATCTTCCAAGAATACCTGGAGTTGAGAGGCCACCACACGTTCCAGGACTTTGCCCAAGAAGGGGAGATTGGAAACAGGCCTATAGTTGACGACTTGAGTGGGGTCCAGTGATGGTTTGTTCAACAGCGGTTTTATCACAGCTTGTTTTAAGCTGGCTGGACTGTTGCCTTCCCAGAGGGAGGCATTAACCACCATGTTTACCCACTTGGCTAATCCCTTTCTGGCCTCCTTTAGAAGCCAGGATGGGCAGGGGTCCAGGATGCATGTGTTGCCCTCATTCCTCCAAGTATCTTGTCCACATCCTCGGGTTCCACCAATTGAAATGAATCCATCAAAATCAGACAAGCAGGTGCTCATGTTACATCCTCAGAGACTGTCGTTAAGGTGGTGTCCAGACCTGAACAGATCAAAGCGACTTTGTCCTCGAAGAACCAAGCAAATGCTTCACAGTGAGCTGCCGAGTTGTCAGGGCTCCCATCCTGGATGGTGGGATGCAATAGGCCACTGATAACTTGAAACAGCTCCGCCAGATGATTCTTTGCGAACGCAATATTGGCTGCCAGAAAAGATTTCTTTGCAGCCTTTATTGCTGTGCTATATGCCCTTAGAAAGGCATCAAGGCATGTTCGATTTGGCCCACTTGGATCCGAATGCCACACGCTCTCTAGGTCCCTTTTTCTTCACTTCATCACTGCCAACTCCTCATTGAACCAAGGAGCTGGTTTAGCTCAGCTACTTGAGAGCGGCCGTTCCGGAGCAATCATGTCTATTGCCCTAGACATCTCCCCATTCCAGACAGTGACAAGAGCATCAACAGGATCACCAACCGAGGGGGCAGGAAATTCCCCAAGAGCCATCAGGAATCCATCAGGATCCATAAGCCTCTTGGGGCAGATCATCTTAATGGGTCCTCTACCCCTGCGGAGGTTAGAGGATGCAGAAGCAAAACAGAAGCCTCTAAAACGTTTCACAGAAATTAGTAAAGATTTGTTTTGGAGAATTTTTTTTCAATGTAACATACTCTATAGTCTGTAATTGTCTGGGGTAGGATGGGGTGAGGGGGTCATATGATTGTCAAGGGCAACTGCATGCTCTTTTTTCCTTGTCAGTCAATCAGAAGAAGAACCAAGAACATCACATGGCTTTCTGCAAAGCTGATGGTCTCCTCACATGCAGAATTCTGGGAAATATAGTTTAGGGTGGGGTCTTTTGAATACTCTGATACAGAGGTCCTCACCTTCTCAAATGACATTTCCCAGAATTCATCTTGCACCAGAAGAACAGACTTATCACATTACAGCCTCAGTGTGATAAGACTGAAAGACATGTGTGCTCATTTTGTGGTTTGTTAAAACTTATAGTAGTCACTTTTTGATAATTCTGTTTCTTGCTGTCCCTGCATATCCAATCTATAACCTCCCTCTATTGAAATTATTTAACCCCAAACTTATATTATCCAAATTCCCATACTCCCTCCCTCTGCCCCCAAACCCAGCAAGTCAGACATGCCAGATACTACATACCTGTCTGCCACCTCTGACAGGACAAGTATTTCACTTTATAATTATGCTTACTACTTATAAGTCTCATTGATATGAAAGTGATTTAGGTTAATCAAATGTACTTAAAATGGGGGGGGCTTTAAAATCTGTGGATAGACTGAATGTTCTGAAACTTGGCAGGCTTGCTGCCCTGCTCATGTTGTCTCACTGTGCCACAATTTGAGGGGATGCCTCCTGTAGTTCTTTAAAAATATTTTTTCATTGAAAAAAACTTTTAAATTACCTCTAAACCAAACCCAACTAGATACACTGAGTGCCCATATTTTTAAAATCAGCTCATTTTGTAGAGGTCTGTCGGGTGTATTGGCCATACACTCTGAAGTCATGTGAAAGGCAGTTAGTTGGGGGAGCTATATTATCAAATTATGTTCTATCTGTGTCAGTCTTTCTCAATATGACTCATGCTAGATGGATATATTTGTTTTGGCATATATTTGCCATGGTCAACCTATTGCTAGATTTGCTGCCAGATATCTTCGTACTATGAGCCAGTGCTGTCATTAGCAATGCAATGGTCCAAAAGACTCAAGGATGGGTAGCTGCATTTTTTACATTTTTATTCACTTGTTATTTTGTCCAAGACTTACTTTCCAAAAGGAATATAGCTAGGAAAGGAGAATAACAGAAAGAGAAGCAAGAGCAAGTGGGCTTCATATTTCTGTTAAAAGTGGATCCTGGATTTTAAAAAGAAGAGAGAAGTGGGGCCCAGTCAATTCTATGCCTTGGTGTCTTTATGATGCAAGGTTTATTTTGTAGTCTTTGGGCACATATAAATGATGTGTATTGGTTCTAAAGGGCTCTATGCTTCTTTGGCACATGTTGCACATGCTGAGCATATTTCTCTTCCTGTCTGTATTATGGATTGGGAATATTGATGAAAATTTTTAAAAAGATTTTATCAGAACTGATCATTTGTTTTTGTGCCAATATAACTCTAGGCAAGTGAGCGCAATGGTGGAATAATCTATTGCTCACAATGATTCTATGTGCTATTAATGGGCAACATAAAGTGAAATGAACTGTGGCCTGAATTTTTCTTGGCTTATTATGCAGTAAGAGATATATACATGTTTATAGTTCCTGCTCCAAAATACCTCCAATAATTTCCAGTTAATGATTTTAAAGCACCAGCTGGATTAATCTATTGCTTAGCAAAGCATGGGAAAAATCAGGCAAGAAAAAAAATCAAACATACATTTTTTTAAAGAAAGACTGCTGCTTCAGTGTGCATTATTATATAGGCATTTGCCCTTTGTGATGAGGTTCTGGAACAGTCCTTCAACAAAAAAAGAGAAGTTTAGCTTTTCTGATCTGTTTCTCTCTTGAGGTTATTTTCTAAAACTTGTATTTTACCCCTAGTGATTTACACCATTTTTTTCTTTGTACTTCATACATTAGTTCAGATGGCTATGGAATACAAAGATATTTGTTCACATGACCATTCATTTTCTCCATTGTGGTTTTCCCATGTTAAAATAATATAATTGATATTAGTTCATGGTGCATGGGTTTGGTTACATGTAGGATCACTGAAGGATATGACATCAGGTCATACTCTCCATGTTTCTGGGTAATATGCAGAGGGGAAGGCATCAGTAGCTGATGTGAGTGATAATTTGCAAATTTTCCCTTGGGAGATATGCGATAATACCTTGACTTATACATTACCATAGAATGGGTATTAGGAATATGTGGCACCACATACTTTCTTTTTCAGTTTTTCCCAACCTCATGAAGCTGATGCATCAAAGCTATCAATATAGATAAAACTTCATAATAATAGGGCAGAGATAGACAATCTGCAACCTTCAGGCCTCATGTGAAAACAATGCAATGAACACACTGAAAATAGGATAAGGTGTAACCAGTCAAGAACTGTCAGGCAATATATGCAAAATATACTATATTGATAGCAAGAGGAAACAGAGTGGTTTCCTCTTGCTATCAATATAGTATATTTTACATATATTGCCTGACAGTTCTTGACTGGTTACACCTTATCCTATTTTCAGTGTGTTCATTGCATTGATTGCACACAGTCCCCCCTTGTTGTTACTCATGTGAAAACACACAGAAATGTAGATTTTCATAGTTCCACAGTTAGTTTCAGACAAGAACTTTATCACAAGGTCCCAGCATTCTACCACATTCACTGACTTTTGCAACAGTTTCAGACAATTTTGAGCAGTCATAACCTTCTCGCAATTTTCCAGTACAGTGTTCCCTCACTTATTGCTTGGGTTAGGTTCCAGGACCTCCTGCAATAAGTAAAAAAACCATGATGTAGGGATGCTATATTTCTTTTAATATTTCTACATTACTTTAGTTGTTAGTTATATACTATTTAGTTGTTAGTTATATACTATGTTTATGAACATAAAATAAAGTGAAGGAAAGGAAGAAAAGGCCCTTCAAGGCTGGAGGGAGGGAGGGAGGACTGAGGAGGGAAAGCGCCTTGGGGAGCGGCAGCGGCGGCAAAACCCCACAAAACAGTGAAAATACCATGATTGATAAATTAATTTTTTTTTAAAAAAATCCACAAAACAGCAAATCCACAATAAGCGAACTGCGAAGTAAAAAGGGAACACTACTACTTCCACCTTGAGCTTTACTGTGAACATCCATGAAGGAAACAAACTCAGAATAGTTGCTTAGTATTGTCCAATTACTAGTGCAAGGAGTTCTCTCTCTAGAAATGTCAGTAGAACCTGCAGAGGTAAAGCTATAATTTATAGGAAAAGGCATTTTCATTAAAGGGGACTAAGTTACAGTTCTATTAAAATAAAGTGAGCCAGACACTTGATTATTAGTTAATCAGTGTCATTTCTTTTTATAAGTAAAGCGAGCAAAGAAGAGTGGTTACAAAAATGCAAAACATGGTGCAGTTCTGAATCAGTCAGTCAGCAAAATGTGTAATAAAACATGTAGAGCATATTTCTCATTATCAAAGAAAACATGCTCAAGTAGCTTGAGTGATTCTACTTACCATTTGCTCTTTGTATTAGAAGAGTAAAAGATAGGCAACGTTACAAAGAAAAAAAATAGATATAAAAGCCTGGGAACAGAGAGACTATTTAGTATATTTTCTCTTACTTTATCCTGACTTTGTGCTACAGAACACTGATTGACACTAACTTTATAGTAGCTCATCAATTCACTTTGATCTACAAGTAAGAAAGAACTTGAAGAGTGTGTCCTCCTAAATTTCTAATGTGATGAGGGGAATTGTCATTTGAGTTTGAAGCATGACGCTTAACCACCCACCTTCTCTCACCAATACAGAAAGAAATAATTCATGGACTTACTTTATGTGTAATGGTTCCGTCTAGGTGAAGCCATCACATATGCTGACAATCATTTGATAATCACAAAGAAAACTTTTCCAAATAAATAAAACAACATCTTTTTAGAACTTTTTCAGGGCCTTCATTCATTATTTGCTCATTTAGCTAAGGGCTTCTCTTCTTTAGGGCAAGCAGGATATTGCCATTATTCACACCAGAGAGGCACCTGTCCTGAAGTAATAAAAGCTCCATCTAAAACATTCATTCCCAACCTTTAGTCCTACAGGTGTTTTGGACTTCAGTTCCCACAATTCCTAACAGCTGGCAAGATGGCTGGGATTTCTGGGAGTTATAATTCAAAGGTTGAGAACCACTAGTCTAGAAAAAAGGTGGGCAACTGTCAAAGCATTGACCCCAGGGCCACGGGGAAGTTTTACTTCTCTTGAGCCCAAAGCAGCCTCCCCAGTCCATGATAGAATTTCCTCTGTGTCACTTAAGAGGTGTTGGGGATGTTGAGGGAATTTCTTTTCAAATGTTTTTTTCAAAAAGTTACAAATGGCCTAAAGGGTCCACATACTGCCCACAGCCCGAACTTCCCCCATTTCTGATCTAGAATAATAATAACTCATGTGAAGGTTCACTTCATGCACAAAGCAATCACCTTTCACATCTTCTATGAAGAGAACTCTTGGGCACATTGGATGTCTCTATACACTGCTTCACCTTTTATCATCTAATACTGTACATACTCTGGTCCTCTAGAAGACATTTTCTTTGCTTATCTAGGACTAGACTGACAGCTGTTACCCAAATGATATTTTCTTCAACTGCCCCAAACTGTGGAATAAACTGCCAGATTTGATGGCTGAATGCACTGTCCAAGTTTAAAATAGCACTCTGCACTAGTATTTTCTGTCTTTTCTTACCCGGATTATTTTAAAATTATGAATTTTAAAGTTTGTATTGGTAGTTTTAATATGTATCATGTATCATTTTATATGCTCTTTTAACGATGTAATGTTTGCTGTTGTTCTGCCTCAATCTATTGGCAAAGGCAGGTATGCAGAAGCAGCAACGACAACAACAATGCCAACTTAATGTAGCATTTGGCACAGGCCTGCACAACCTGTGGCCCTCCAGGTGTTTTGGATTTCAGCTTCCTGAATTCCCAATCATTGGGCAAGCTGGCTAGGGCTTCTGGTAGATGGAGGCCAAAACATACAGTATGTCGAACCACGGGTTGTACAGGCTTGAAGACTATGGTTCTGGAGACCAGGATTCACCTTCTTTTTCTGCCATGAAAACCTACTGGGTGACCTTCAGGAAGTCACATATGACCTCCTCCCATGAGGGGGGAAAGCGGGAGAAAGCAGAGGGAACCATCTTCATTTGCTTTGCGTTTCGTGCTTTTCCATGTTGTTTAAAAATGGATAATTGCTATTTTTCCTCATCAAATGTGTTACTCCTATTTTTAACAGCAATTATCTGTTCCAATTGCCTTCATAAAATATAATGGAGACATCTGATGACAGTTGCAATCACCCATCTTTCCCCACTTCCAAGCAAATTGAGAGGTCTGCAGTTGATAGCTACTGACTCCAAAAACTCCCGTACCAAAAACTCCCGTACCAGAGTTCCATGGGCAACCCTCAGAAGCAGTCTTGTGTTGTTAGATGGCCTCTGTGGGACTTCATTTTTAAAGTGCCTAGAAATGGAGGAAAGCCTACATGTGATGAGGTCCATAGCCTTACCTTCAGAAATCTCCATGACATAGTTGCTTTGGGACGCCATAAGTTTGAAACTCTCCCTCCCCCCTCTTTCTCTTGTATTCTTGCTATTGTATAAGTTTGTGGAGGAATGAGTTTAAATGTTTTCTACCAAGAAAGTTCAGGTTATTCATATGCAGGACTAATCTATGTGTATCTAAGCATCCAGCACATATTATTGGACCTGACCAATTAGGTGTGGGTTAACTACTTGCTAATCAAAGCCACTTTCCTTTGATCATGTCATATTTAAAATCCCTTTGATAACTACAGGGGCATTGCCCTGTGATATGCAGAGCAGTTTCCAACCAGCCAGAAAGTTTTTCAAATAATGTCAGGTCATACTTCCATGTTTAGCAGAGAGCTAAAATGGAGAGCTTGCAGAATGAAACTAACTTGCCAGATTATAGTACTTTCACAGTTGTACTATTGTAAATATCAGCCAGTAATTATGAAGGGAAAATAGATGATTCCCTAGGGAATCATGGGCAAACTATTTTCTTTTTATAAGTGCTTTTGAATGTTTATGGTATTCCATTAAAATGGAAAGTGTATGAAGTTTGACTTTTAAAAAAGAGCTCCTTAACGTCTCAGAATTTTTATCTATTATATGGATAGAATAGTACTCCATTTGGCAGATTATTTGAATACATGGGGTTGGTAGTGAATGGCAAATGTAGTCAATAGGATGAGAAATACTCCGAGATCATTAACAAACATTACTTGGATAGTAGGGCAGACATCTTGTCATTGATAAGCTGCTAAAACATAGATACATATAGTTATTAGCCATGATAATTTATTTCACATGGGAGAACGAGCAGGTGCTTAAAAACTCCTGATGTTGCTGATGCCATTTTGTTTCATTGTAGTGTTGTCAGAGAAAACATGGTTGGTGTCTGGGCCTGCATCACGGAATGGTCCATATCTCATTTTTTAAAAATTGGCTAGCCTGAAACAGGGAAATGTGTATTTGTTCATCTCATCTAATCAGAATTAATTCACTATTTCCTTAGCTTCCCTCCACCACAGCTTCCCAGTTCAGCCCAGTTATTATAACCTTTGCATGCAAACTGGCCAGTTATCAACAAGGTAAAACAAAACTATCTTAATTCATAAAATCTATATTTTATGTTCTCTTTAATTATAATTTCTCTTTTCCTTCTTATACTTTCCACTCACACAGGATTGGGGTGATGTTTCATAATTTATCTGCTATTTGATCTACCAGTGCTCAGAGACAAACTTGAATCTAGTTAACAATTTTGTCCTGCTGTTATGCAGACTCACATATTTTCGAGTCTTCAGCAGAGGACAGGAGGAGAAGGAGGGAAAAAAAACCTCTCCTAGATTGGATCTTTTTATGACAACTCGTTGCCTGCAGTGAATTTTTACTCTTGAGTTATGGACCCCTGAAATAAAGAGTTTAAAATGGAATATCTTGGCTGTGCTAATTTTCCAATGAGTATAAAACAGAAGAGAGAGACATCTAGTGGTTTCCTTTACATTGCCACAAAGATAATGTATTTTGTCAAAGAAATAGTAGAGTTGCGCCTCCATCTGTTTATCTTTTCACATGACAAAGTAAGCAATTTAGGTGCATTTTCAAAACTACAATGGGAGTGTAATTTATCATTTATTTGTTTCTTAAACAGAGTATGCAAAAATCAAATTTGTGCAGATATGGGGAATTAAAACTATCTTTGAAAAATTGCAATAAAATACTGACCATAAAACAAATTAAAATATACAGTATAGCTGTTAAACCCCACAACAGACATTGAAATGTATAATTAAGAAGGTCATATCTTTCCTGAGAACTCAAATCCCAAAGTAGAAGAGGTTCAGCTAGCAAGTATAGCACCAATCATAAGAAGTTTGAGTAAATGTAATAGTCATGCAGTAAGAGGAAAAATACTTGTATGGCTTTTAAAAGAACGGATAGAGAACAGGAATTGGGAGGACTAATTTTCTTCCCAAAAGGAAGCAAAAATAATTTTAACAATTCTTCTGTCTTAAATGAAGTCATCAGAAACTGTGCTGTTTTCAAAAACAATATTAAATCATTAAATACTAACTAACAGAAACACAATAGGCATCTGTTCACCCAGTCCTAAGTATGATGAAAGAAAAAGAAAAAGCTAATTATTCTGCCATTATAGTTCCAACTACATAAACTATTAATCAGTAATAACTACAGATTACATTGCTAGAGTTCTAATTGCTCAAAAAGTACATGAATAGTTTCCAATTTTTCAGAAAATCTGCCTTATTCTTTAGAAATGCTGTTACTTTGGCAATTTGGGCACCCTCAGCAAACCTTATCAATTGTCAGTGCTTCAATATATTACCAAGTTTGAGAAAATGATATTCTTGCTGCTGTTGTCATATATTGAAGAAGTGATCCATATTTATTGTCTAATTCTTTACATGTGAAAAAGCAGTCTTTCCCCAACACTGATTTTTGACATTTTCAATGGTTTATTTTTTTGACATTTTTGACAGGTTATATACTAACTTATACAGGTTTTCTTTTAAATTTCTATACAAAATGAAATATTTGCACAGAAAATGCTGTTTTCTGTGCAGAAAATAACATTTTCTGTACAAAACAGCATTTTCTGTACAAAACAACCATATGCATTTAGTGTAGATTGAGTCCTGGACTATGAGAATTCTCAGTCATCCAGGATTCTTCTCACCAGTGTTTCTTGATTCTCAAGAATCACATTTTTTTCAAATATTTCCAAAAATTATTTCAATTCCTAGTAGCAATAAATGGTTTTTCTTGGTGACAAAGTGATGTAAGCAGAGGAGTACTCAATGGATCTGTATTTCAATCACTTATTTTTCACTTATTCATCTAATTAATTGAGATAGTTTAAACAGATAAACAAACAACGTTGCAAAAACTGGGTTAGTGCAAACTAGCAGAATGTGCACTAAAATGGAAAGGAATAATGTGCATTGGGACCACCCATCCAAACAATTAACTGATGCAGTCTGAGCTGTTTGTGATTCCGAGGGGGGGGGGGCAGGTTAGAAATGTTGTATTCCAATATCTTACAAGTTTTGACAAGACTATATTTCTGGTCACCTAATGAAAAATTTATCACATTGAACTAAATAGTTGTATCACGACAACCACAGCCAAAAAAATCTTCTTCATTCCCATCCCTGCTCTGCCCCAGCATAACCTAACTATGCTTGCTGAACTCCTGAATGAACAAAGTTGGAGATGTACCCTGCAGCACATCATTTTCTTTTTGGACTAATGTGGCTCGAATGTGTTGTCACAACATAGTTGCTTTCTATGAGATTATCACTTTGGACTTTTGTTGAACCTTCTCTTTAAGCATGACTAATAGGTACTCGGCGCTGAAAATATTCATGCACATTTTATTTTACAGTTCAAGTTCTCCAGGAAAATAAAACTAAAGTACGACTGCTGTCTTGTATGCTAATAAGCCTGCACGAGGATTCCTTGTATTGTCAATGGCCACACTGATTACTTTTAGTTACATATATTTTCATTTTCACACTGCCCAGTGGACTTGAAAATGAAGGCTTGATATCATCAGTCAAAAGTCATGCATTGGAAGGGATGGACCTTGTCAGTGCCTACAATGTTTCATAGTACTCTTGAGAGCTATTATGCACAATGTGTACAAAAAATTGCAACTTTGTTGACAGGTCGAGCAGGAAAGCCATTGTGCATAAACTGAAGAACAATTGAAGAATAGGGTTTTTTTCAGAATGAAACAAGGCAGTATTGGCTTGCTGTTGTGTTGTTTATATTTCTGTCTAAATTTTCACGTATCCTCAAGCTTTTCAAACACTATATTTTAAAGGCATGTGAACTTCAGTTATAGGACTCATGCAGTTAGGCTATATTTCAGAGGAAGGAACTGGCAAAAACCATTTCTGAATATTCTTCGTCTAAGAAAACCGTATGAAAAATATGAAGTTCTATCAACAGGTGAATTGAAGACATAAAGAGACAGGCATCTAATTAATAGTAAGCAGATGCTTTGGGCAAAAGCATAGAAGCTTAGCAAGATCTTTTGTCTTTTTGATTTAAAAAATTACAACTTTTTTCTCTGACATATGTAACAAACAGCTGCTTCTAGTTCAGATGCAGCCCATAGGTGACAAGTTCCTTCTGCTGTTTTTGCAATTAGCAATCAGCAAGAAGGAATAAGAAGCTATTGAAAGACTGGGACTTTGTGGCACGATATTGAGTTCTGCTCCAAAGAACAAGTAACCGTTGTACTGAGCTGTGCTTAAGTAAGAAGGAGCTTTGGGCTGTACATTTGGTCAGAGAATATTCAAATGGGTAAGAATTACACCTGACACTGCCCACTTTGTTTGACCCTACTCCCTGCCTTTAGTTTCAAGGAAGCACTCTGAGTCCCTCTATGAGGGAGAGGGGGCAGGATATAAAACAAAGTAAATAAACAAACAAGCAAATAAAGCACCCACTAAACCACTCTTAATCTGGAATTCAGCCTCTTGTTTGCAAAAGGGTTTGTGCCTCTCTTTTAAGGAATGGAGCAGACAAGATGTATCTTCTCATAGATCGATGTTCAGATGTATCTCTGGAGTATGAATTGGGCAATCCTTGAGTTGGAGGTAGACTTTTGAGTGAGTGGCAAATGCAGCCTTTTGGACTCCCACTGAGCCTCCCATCCTCAAATATGTTTTCAGCTCAAAAAAGCAACTTGTGTTTTTAAAACCACCACCACCACAACAACATTCCCCACAAGTTTCCTTTCTGCAACATGAGAAGGGTCCCCCAAAACAGCAAGAACCCACCCTCCAGACAGCCATAAAGGTAGACAGAGTAATGTAACATCATGATTGGTTGCCCAAAATGGCAGTTGTCATTTCATGGTGTGTAACTCACCATAGCACCAGGGAACACCCAAATCATACAACCCCTTCAGCAAAGTCTCCAATCTTGGATTTTTCTCTTTTGTCTACGCTTTGAATGCTGCTCTGGTTTTGCTTTATAATTTTTGGAAACATTTAAGAGCAAAATGTATACTCAAATCTATGCTGATTAAATATCTCTCCTAGCATGTCTAATCAAGTTCTGGTCCCCCTTCTTGCAAACTGAGAACAAATGATGCTCCTCTCTAACAGTGATCTTGCATTGCTGTATCAAGAATGCCAGATTTCTATCTGAAACCAGTGCTAACAATCTATCAGTTTACTGAATTGGTGTAAGGCAGCATCTTATGTTTTGATATGCGGTAGCTTAATGGATACTGGATTCATTGATAATGTGTGACAGTTAATGAAAAGATCTTTACAGTTGCCATCCTGGGTTTTTGAAAACTCCAAAGAACTCACCAATATCTCCTTAAAGACTGCCATTAAAGATTTATGATCTGTGTCTTGTAGCATGGGTAACTATAATAAATGTACTTCAAAAGTGGTAATGCAATGTCCAGTACTGATTTTTCCAACAAATGGGCCATTCTCTTCACTAAAGTAGTTTGCAGCCATATAACAATGTATCACTTCTCTCTGGGATTGTGCAACTACATCAGACTGTTCAATTTCAGTCTACTTACTTTTCTTCAAAGCAATATATGGCTCTTATGCCCTCCCTGTACAAAAATCATTCCATAATCTTCTTTATCTACCTATTTTTTAAAGCTATATCAACTGCAGATATTCCTCTTTTAAAATATATCATGCTACCATTCTGGAATCTTCTCAATATTTTAACTAGAAGTCAATAAATAGGCATTGTATTGTTTGTTTAATGGTTACAACTAGACTTTGTAAATAATATAAACTAACTAACCTTCAAAGGTAGTAACATGCATATGTGTGAAGATGGGTTTTCTAGAAATTTGGTCAAAAGAAATGTGAGTTGACATGGTGGAAACTATTGCTGCAGTAAGCTTTTCCTTTAGCTACCTTGTGGCTTCAGCAAGTCTGGGATATGCCGTATCAGCTGTGTTTAGATGAAATGCGAATGTTATGATTAATAGTACAGCCTTCCCCTGGGCTCGCATATTTTCTCTCTCCTTCTGTTATTTGGCTGCAATTGTGATATTTGAAATGTATACTTTAGTTTCCCAATGAAAGAGTTTAGTAACTTAACCAAAACTGTACAAACTGTGGTTGATAATATTGTTGAGACAAACCAACTTCATCAATGATGGTTAGCTGAATTCTTATGACATTGCAAATTTCACTTATGATGTAGGAAGTGGAACATATATCAAAGGCTTATCTAGTCTAGCATTCTGTTCATGTAGTGATCCATAGAGGTGTGCGAAGTGACTGAAATTTGATTGGTAATTCGTTTTGGAGATTTGGATGGTCCCCACTTCATTTCATAAAGATTTGGAGTAATCCGAATCTCCGAAGCTTCACAATTTTTTCATTAAGATTTGTTCCATTAACAGTAATGGGGACAATTTTGAGGCTATCAGGATGACACTTGGTGCACTTGTAGACAACATTTATAACTTTAAGCCTGCAAAGTTTCAGAATGTTTTGGTCACCCTCTGATTTTTAGGAATTTAAAAAAAGTTTTTACATTAAAAAAATTCCAACAGGTATCCCCTTGAATTTTTGCACCATGAGACAACATAAACAGAGCATTGATCCTGCAACATTTCATAAACTTTAGTTCATCTATTGGTTTATATGATTTTTTAAAAATAATTAATTAAAACTTTATTTTCAAATCATAACGCAAATTGTTTCAAGGACCCTAAAGGAATTGTGCCAAGTTTGAGAACAATTAGTCTATCCACACAACACTCCAGTCTATCCCTGTATATATATGTATGTATATATGTGTGTGTGTGTGTATATATATATATATATATATATATATATATATATATACTGTGTGTATATATATATATACTTATAGGCAATAAGCACGCACAATAAGCTGATATAAAAGGATTAAAGAACTGTGGGGAACTAAGGGCTGTAAAGTTTTGGGAGGTAGTAAGAAGAAAGAAAAATCAAATAAAAGTTTAAGTTTTAACAAACACACTGAATGATCAGCACATGACTTTTTTCTCTCCTACTAACTCCACAAAGAAACACAGATGTTGAGGGGAGGAGACCAGCTCTGCAGAAAGCTGTGTGATTGGCTCTCTTCTTGTCTCTTCTTTTGATGGTCTAGCAATGGAAAAAACCCACAAGCAACTGCTATTATCAATCACCTCAGCCCCCTCCCACCCCAGACAATTATGGAATATGTTATATTGAAAAAAACACAGCTTGAAACTCTCTGAAACAACAAATCTTTACTAATCTCTCTGAAACGTTTTAGAGATGTCTGTTTTGATTTTTAATGCTTCAGAGGGGACCCGGTATGATTAGTTATGAAGTATTAACAAATCATACAAATCTCCAAAATATGAAGTTTTGCACAGCCCTAGTGGTCAACACAAGTCCCAATGACACTTGTAATCAAATACATAAGTGAAAATCTATATCGTTATATTGTGGTGTAGAGGGGCAAGGTAAATGAGCCTTTAGGGTTAAGCTGTGGTTATATTCAAATATGGTCATACACCATAACGTTATAGTACTATTAGTCTTCTTTACATGCTGTATCTTTCAGACTGTTAGTACAACTTCATCTACTCTCTCTTACTCTCTGACTTCTGCATAAAGATGTGACGTGGACACTTTCCAGATATTATCGATATGCTTCATCTGTAGCTTCCAGTTAAATGTTCTGTCTTATCTTCTTATGTGCTAAATCATCTCATTAGTTCTTGAACTATTTACCTTACCATCAATGGAAATCTTATCTTCATAGCTTTGGGTTTTTTTTTCTTCTGCAGATGCTAGAGGGGCACAAAATGTAAAGCTATAACTGTTGATTTAAAATGCTTTGGCACAAATCTCTCATTGTGGAGTTCTTTATTACACTGTAGCTCTGTAGGATTAATGACCACAAATCCCAACCATCTTATATTATGCGCAAGCTCACTGATTTTCTTCACAATTCGGTTTCACCTTTTCTTTAATTAACTTCATTCAGTTGGACTAAATTCTGAATTGCACCCCTAATTAATTACTTTCTAATAATTATACTAATTTAATTACCTAAACTTTCTTTTAAGGTCAATAATTGTACTTGGCTTACTTTTAAATATTGCAATTGTTATGTTATTTTCTATGCCTAATGCCTTTGAGAATCATCATAAGTCAGCACACATATACACAATGTCTTTTGGAAACTTAGGTGGTAGAGACTTCAAAAAGATTTGTCTTGACTGATAACATTATCACCGTATTTGTAGAATTTTTTTTACAGTTGAGAAATTTTCCACTTGGCATGTCTATTAAATAAAGTTGTGTTTGTAGATTACTTAAGGACAATTCAAAGTGAGAGATTGGCCAAATATTATGGTGATTACTGTGGAGAGGAAGAAACCATCTAAAAGAGAAAAACAAATCTAAAGCAGAAGAGGGCAATGTTGGCTTTGAAGGTTTAATTCTTGTTCTCGGTGATAGGTTGGCTTTGAAGGTTTGATTCTTGTTCTCCCACTTCCCCTGTTTTACTGTTGTTTATTTTGTACTGTGTTTCCTAATGCTGTGAGTCGCCCTGAGCCCCGGGATGGGGCGACCAATAAATCTAAATAAATATAGAACAGGGATTCCCAAAAGATGGATCAAACTGCTTGGGAAAAGTTTGTGTGTACATCATAATACTGTGATTCAGAAATATGACAGCTTGTGTTTTGAAGAGTCTCTTCAGTCAGAAGATCAGCATATACCTGTCTTCAGTAGAATTGCAGATAATTTATAGTGGCATCATGACCAATTACAGTCAAACATTCAAATGCCCCTATGTTCAACAAGTAAAGCATGGATAGGAAACTCGGTAAGTTTGGCGGGGGACCTTTCTTCCTTAGTAACCCAGGGGTCACACAGAAATCCTATTTTGTTGTGCTGTTGTTTTTTTAAGATGCAGTGAATCTACAAGCAATTTGAAAGGAAAATCTCTGAAACTTCCCGGATAAACAAATTTCTTGGGGATTTTTTTAACCAGCAAAGGCACAGTCTAGGGAAGTTAGGGAATGCAAAGATACATAGGGCCACATGCAGCCCCAGGGCTTCTTTTGCCCAGAGTTGAAGTAGTCACGCACATGCCAATCAGTGGAATTGTACCATTCAGGTATATAGGAGACATAATTAGGATTAAACCCAGCTTCTTACTCTGATGTTTTCCTTTTATGATTAATGTTTATCTGAATAGATTACACTTGCATAATAGGGTGCTGGATTTGGTTGTAGAACCACACCTCCAGCACTTGTTTATCTCTGTGAGATGGTCTATCCATTAAGAACACTGGGCCCATGACAGCAAAACGAGTAGATGACGTCAAGTGTCAGAAAATGTTAATTGAATGAACAATCACATTTTTCAAGATAACAGTATTACAGCTTCTGTGCTATTTCCATTAGTTCTTCTGATGTGTGTGTTTGTGTTTGCACATATGCATCTGCCTTGCACATATCATTCTTTGTTTCTATCTTTCTCTGTGTGATTATGAAGCATGTGCATGCATATCTGATCCTACACCTTGATTTTGGCTATCATGAATGAGAAGGCAGTAATTGCAAGATACTGTCAGCCCTCCATATTCTATAGGACTCTCATGAAAATGAAAAACCTTGAATAAAGAAATTCTTTTTTAAAAAACTGAGAGAATACTTTTCTAAGAATTGTAAGGTTTACTAGTATGAGTCTGTAGTTAACTTCCACTGAAAACTGAACATAGAATCATATAGGAGGATGAGATTGCTATGGAGGTGTTCTCCCTAGAAATCTTTAGGTTCTCCAGCCGGACCATAAGTCACACAGGGAGACCTAGAGATTCCTAGAAAGCCCCTTTTAGTCAACTCTGCAAATGTCAAGTCAGCAAAAGTCAAAACTGCAAATGTGGAAGGTCAATGTATGTGTGTGTGTGTGTGTGTGTGTGTTCTTAATGTTCATTTTAATTGCTACAGCTGATTGAAGGATTTTCTGCCCTGTGTGTCAAAACAACTTTCCTGGCTTTGACTCCATATGCTGTTCTGCCTCAGTCAGAAAAATATCTTGGGTCACTCCTAATACATGCTTGTGTATGTGTGTGTTGTACATCTCACATCTACCAAATAAGACTTCCTTAAGCTATCAAACATACACTAATGATAAAGCCGCTGCTAGAAACCCTATCATGATTTATTCTTTGCCTAAGAAAATGCTATGATTGACCTTCCGACAAAGATAGGTCAATCAAACTCATCATAAAATGTAACCATTGTTCTTTCTACATTCATTGCTGAAAATATAATTTTTTTACTGATCGTGTGGATAAATTAATTCTTCTGTCTGGTATCAATTTCAGGGTCTCTTGGGAGATGCCGCCAAAAAATGGCTCTCAGACCAAGACACTCCACCTTTGGGATTACAGCTCAATTGTCAAAGTGATTTGGAGAAGCAGCAGAATGAGAAGGATTTAGCTGAAAGACATAAATTACAAAAAGGTAAGATGATGTAAGATGATCTTACACATGTAAGACACCAGGTCATGTCTGATCTTGAAAGCTAACTAGGATCAAGCCTAAGTAGTATTTGGAAGATAGGTTATCAGGGAACAATAGAGAAAGGCAAATCACATCTAAGTTAAAAATCAACAGTCAGCTTGAAGACACATACCTTACTTTAGGTCTTCAAAATCTCCCTTCCACATTTACACATGTTCTAAATTGTTCTAAACTTATTTTAATCTCTGCCATACTTTTATTTAGGGCTTTGACGTTGCATGCAATTATTGCAGTACTACTCAGCAGAAAAGGCAGAAGGGTATTCCAAATATGCCCTAATTTAGCATCTCTTAGATGTATGGAGCTTTAGGGACATGTTTTAAATGTAATATATAATTTGTTGTATTGTTGCTAAAAACATAACAGGGATTTAAATTATGATTGTGGTTGCAATAGTCAGCCATAATGAGATGCATTGGACAGGGTGTTGCCATCTAAAAGGTAACATTTCCATGCTCTGGTACTGTATGTACTGACATTCAGATTTGGAAAGGTCCCCTGAATTTCAAAAGTAATTTGTTGTAACATGCAGAGGTCTGCTTCTGGGAAAATAAGAGGGCTTATAGAGAACCCACAGGTGTACTTGTATGCCACTCTGTAATGTGACTTAGAACAATACAGTAGTCCTTAGGCCTTCTATTAACTACAATTATATTGCCTCCTTTATTTTTAGGTTTATCAAGGAGCATGCTTGTGAGATGCGAAGCAGACAAGAAATCAAAGGCTGGATCCGACTCTAATGACACAGATGAAAAAGTGATTGGAAGTGTTCCTAAAATGAAAGCAACACAGTAAATGTAAAATAAATAAATAAATAAATAAAGCAACCTGTTAGTGAATAGTGTCAGAAAATGTGGGCACCTTATGAGCACAAATATGATTTATAAATGCAGTGATATTGCTGCATTTTAAAATAATCATCCAGACTACATAGAGTACATTGACACAAATCATTATACTCTTGGTTTTAAAGAGCGGGGATCCTTTCATACTACACTATTAATAGTTCAACATGCCACTTTAACAGACATAGTAACATCCCATGGAATTCTAGGATTTGCACTTTTGGGAGATGAATTTTGATTTTTTTTTGATTCTGTAGGATGTAGCTATGGCTGTTTAAGTGGAACCATAGCATTTGAATTGTGTAGTGTGAATGGGTCCTAGCTAATCTGTGTTTTTCTTTTTGTCTTCAAGCTTATGAAATTTTAATTTGACACACATAGCCCTAAATTCTGTTTTAGTCTTGATGACCAATTGAGTCCCTTGGATTTAGCAACATATTGAATCATTATTTAACAATTAATTGGTCAACTTTAATTAGAATTAAACAGCAGGATGCCAGCTATGGTTTGTGACTGTGCCATCATGAAAGCCACAATGTTCCAGTGATGTAGCTATGGCACCAGAAAGAGGAAGTTTATTTATTAGTGTATTGGATTTATTCCTAAGTTAACGTGGTGTTCTTTCCATTTGACTTGACTTAATAAACAGAGCTATGGTTTACTATTATATATGGATGTGTTGGCCATGTAAATATATAGATGAGAAAATTGAAGTTTCAAAACTGTCTGATTTTGAGCACATACGAGGGTTGGAACTTTAAAAACACCATGCAACAAAACCAAAGAATGTAGTGTATACCACACGTTAGTTACATACCTGAGCAAAAAAGACTCGCCCTTCCTACATCACTCATATGCAGAGTGACATGAAGAACTGAGCCTCGTATTAGCTTGCAGTCTAAAGTAAGTGTTGTCATGATGTTTTTGAAACAAGGACAACGGAGTTGGATAAAGATTGAATGTGCCAGAAGTCGTACAGCACGACAGTGTCATCAAGGTCTTCAAGAGGCTTGTGGAGAATCTGCATTGCGTTACAGAACAGTGGCAAGGTGGGTAAAAGCCTTCAACGAAGGATGCCAAAATGTGGCAGACATGCATCAGCTAGTGTCAGCAAAGTGGTAGTGAATGCTGTGATCAAGGCCATACAATTTGTGAGCTGGTCTGAAACACAGGATACTCCCCAAACTTAAGCCCTTGTGACTTTGACTTAATTCCTAAAATGAAGGAACCACTTTGTGGCATTCACTTCAGAACTGTTCCAAAGATTCTTGTGGCAGTAGATCGCTCCATTCAAACTATCAACAGAACACGTGCTGCAACAGGTGTCCTATGACTTTCACATCATTGGAAATGGGTAGTACACAATGTGACTATATTGAAGGACTGTAAAACCTGGTGGCATGTATCACTTTTGTATTGTATGTAAATAAATAGTTGCCACTATAAAAGTTCCAACCTTTGGCCTTCCTTGACTCTCTGGACCACTCACTCACATTTCCCAAATTCCAGTACTCAAATTCTAAGCCATACAGCCACTCCCTGTTCATAAAAGAAGCAGATTGAATTGGCAATGAAGTTTACTGCTACTTATTTTAATATTTATATCCTGCATTGTGAAATGTTAGAGTGGCATACAAGTAAAATTAATATTAGCAAATTGTGTGTGTGTATGTGTGTATCTCTCTCTCTGTCTCTCTGTCTCTGTCTCTCTGTCTCTCTCTCTCCTCTCTATATATATATATATATATATATATATATAAATCCCCATTTGATTTTAGAATCGCCATTTTGGATTCGAAACCATATTAGGCATGGTTTGAATCAAAATGGCGATTCTAAAATCAAATGATTTTTTTATTAGTAAAAGAAAGACTTACAAAAAATTTCCCAAAAATTTCTAAAATGTAACTTAAGTACTAACGGAATTCGTTAGTAATTCGTATGCCAGAGCATGCGCATTCCAGATGGTTTTGGCCTACAACTCCCAGAAATCCTAACAGCTGGTAAATTGGCTAGGATTTCTGGGAGTTGTAGGCCAAAACTTGAATAAACCACACTGAATTCTAGATGGGACTCTCCAAATAGGAAGGAGGGAGGGAAGGAGGAAGGGAGGGAGGGAGGGGTTTTCTATTCTTGGAAGCAGCAAAAGAAAAGGAGGAGGAGCCCCCCTCGCTGCCCTCTCTCACCCCGATCCTGAGGGAGCGAGGGCCCAAGTTTGCCCAGGCTGAGAGGAAAGGAAGAGGCCTGAGGCTGTGAGGAATGGTGGGAGTTGAAGTCCAAAACACGTACCTGGAGGGCTGAAGCTGGCCCCTGCGATGGGGCATGGCAGAGCAACGGGGAAGAGAAGCATCTGAGAGGGGCAGGGAGAGAGAGGAGGAGAAGCGCGTGTGTGTGTGTGTGAAGCTGGCCCCTGCGATGGGGCATGGCAGCAGAGCAACGGGAAGAAGCATCTGAGGCGCAGGGGAGAGAGGAGGAGAAGCGCGCGCGTGTGTGTGAAGCTGGCCCCTGCGATGGGGCATGGCAGCAGAGCAACGGGAAAGAGAAGGAGGGGGGGGGAAGCGTGGAGGACTACACTTTCCAGAATGCATTGCCTACCTAGCAGCAGCGTCACTTCCAGTTCCCCATAGAAATGCGGGAAAAAGAAGAAGCTGAATGAAGGCGGGAAGGAAATGAGGGGGAGAAGACAGGGAGAAGTGAGTACCTAGTACAATAATTAAGTATTTATTACGATCATAACGCAAATTGTTGGCCTCAAGGACTGTAAAAGGAAGTCTACTTCCGGGTTCGCGGCAGCGATCCATAAAAGCTCAAAAGTCCCATTACATACGAATCTCTTACGAATCCTTTTAATTTCCGTTTCATTTTTCTCATGCCTAATATATATATATATATATATATATATATATATATATATATATATATATCTGATGTTGAACACAGTTTAAGAGGATCAAAAGGGTTTAAAATGCTGTGCAAAAACATTTGAATCAGCTAAGCAAACTAGGAGAAACTAATAACCTTTTCACACATCCGACAGTGGTGCTTCTCTTTGCCTTGAGATGTGGAGAATCTGACGACCCATGCATTGCCTCACCTCCCCTTGCCTTGCCCGCCAAAAGGGCAATCACACGGGGGAAGTATAGAGCACATGTGATGTGCATGGATTCCCCCCTTGGGATTTGACAACATGTTGCCTGGGCAGCTAAAGTATGTTAAAAGGGGATTATTTCTGGGTTTTTGTAAGTTTTTTCAGGCTATATGGCCATGTTCCAGAAGCATTCTCTCCTGATGATAGACCTGCATCTATGGCAGGCATCCTCTGAGGTTGTGAGGTTGTGAGGGAATATTTCTCTTTGAAATCTTCATGCTTCTTTTCCCAACAGTACCTTAGCAGAATGGATCATTAAAATTACTAGGTTTGCCCGTGGGCTCGCTTTCTAATTATGACATTTGCTCTTCTGGCATCAAACTCTCCAAACTTTTTCCGTCTGCCCTTTAAAATTCTGTCAACAGAGAGCAAGCTGTACTTTATTAGCCCTGTTGTTTGAAGGCTTTAGCAACACATGAAAGCCAGAGACCTTTGCTGTCTCTCTGGAGATTGCTATCAGAGTCCTGGATTATGAAACCATCCCATAAATTATCGTTTTCAGTGTGGGAGGCAACACCACAGTTCTCTTAGATCAGCCAATAAAGAAAGGACGTTCACACTGCTTTCTGACCTTCAAAATCTCCTAACTACCATTAAGTTCTCATTAAAAGCATAACTCTATGTAAAGTGTATAAAGGGAGAAGATATTGTTCATCTAGGAAAGGTTTAGGATGTGAATGTAGGGAAAATAGGTATGAGGGGGAGAGAGAGCAAGGGATGAGACATATCATATGCCTTTCAATAGTTCCAATTAATTTTCTGTCATCCTATTTTTTTCAGCTGCTTATAAAATTCTCCCTCCCCCTCCCCCCCCCCCATATCTTGCTTTTCATCTGTAAAACGTTGGAGATTATGGCATCATTTTACCTTTAATCATCATAATTCAGTCAAACCTGAAATACTGTTCCCTCTGAAAGCAATTTATATAAAGTGTTCTTTTAAAAAACTTGTCTGTTTCCTCAGTGCTGTATTTTTATTGCATTTTAAATTATTTGTTCTGCATTCCAACTGGGTTTTTTTTTTGGGGGGGGGGTGTCAACCTGAAAGCATTTTGGTGGAAAGTTATAATTTACACTTAATAAATAAATTATTAAGCATTATGGAGATTTTCAGTAATTAAAGCCCATACGACAATGGGAAATCTTTTTGAATGGTGTTACACAAAGCATTAACTCTTTCTACCTTGCAGTACTGGTACTTTCTAATCCTGCAACTGTGGGGGTGGCAAAAAGGGGAGTGCCCTGATATTCTTTACTATAAATTCACTGCTGCACATTGATGTATGTTGTGCAGTGATGCAGATCACACACCAATGTTCTTTGCATACTTTGCTGAATCTGCTACATAATAGCAGCACTCTACTCCAATATGGATGTTACATAACTGCATAATTATAGTTCTCATAGACACAGGTCCATTTACAAGGACATAAAGCACCAAAAGGATTCCAGACAATATCTAATGGAGAAGGTTAGCAACAAACCATATACTTCTTTAAATACATAGCAAGCAATTCTATGTTTTGTTTTGTTTTACTCTGGAAAAAGTATATAGCTCCAGATCTAGATCAGGACTCAAGTGTGGAGAGCTAAAGGACTTGTGGTCTTATTTGCAACCCTGCTCACCCTGCAACTGAAACACAGGCACGCACGCAAGCACACACACGTAGCACACACAGATAGCTGTTGCGGGTAGCTAACTCTTTCAATAATGTATGTTTAACTCATCAACAAGCAGGTGCACATGTTCAATGGATGGGTTCAAGTCAGGCTCTACATGACTTAGACTTCTGAGATGTTAGGCAGAAGTACATTCAAGACACTCTAGCACTAACTTCTTCCACTAAGATTATAGTAGTTCAAAAGTCCAAGTGTAGTCTGTCTGCTGCTTTAAATTGTAGTGGATACACATAGGAATAATCTGCAAAGTGATTCCATTCAGTTCCTAATGAAATCATTGGGACTAAAGTCAAATTAATGAAAAATTGTAATAATTCTTTCAGTGGGTTTCATGAACTTTTTTTCTGGTTTTAATCCCATTGATGTGTGAAAGCCAACTTCTGAGGCACATTTGTTAGGATTATAGCTAGAAGATTCCAAGTAATTCACAGATCAAATCCCCAGATATGCTCTGTTTCTGTACTAGTGAGGAACTCTTATATTCAGTTCTCTCTTCCTAAACTTCTGGATATATTCTATGATATTTTCTCTAGAACGCTGTTGACCAAAGAATCTGCTGTATGAAGACTTATCAAATCCACTGTTACTCCTTTGGTAGAGTAAAAGGCTCAAGAAATTATCTATTCAAACCTGCTTCAAAGGAAAGAATGTTCTGAAACAAGAACAATCATTGGGTAGTAAAACCACGTATAATCTGAGAAGCATCTTTCCGTTGAGGCTTTTAAACAGAGGCTGGATTGCCATCTGTCAGGACTGCTTTACTTGTGCTTTTCCTGCATAGCAGGGGGTTGGACCAGATGGCCCAAGTGGTCTCTTCCAACTCTATTCTATGATTAAAATTGAAATAAAATAAAGATAATCGAAATTATACAATATTGCAGAAAACCTAAATTCAGTTGCCAGTGATAAAACCTAAAGTGTCTTGTTTTCATAATTAACTCCAGATTATGTTGTCCTGGCTTGTGATGGAGTATTTTTGACACAAGCTTTTAAAAAAATCAATACTGACCAAAATTATAAATTTGGCCTTCCATATCCATAAATTCTACATAAACAGATTCAAGTGTTTCTCAAACTCTGCTCCTCTGGGTGTTTTGGACTTCAGCTTCCAGAAATGCCTGCTATCTTACAAGCTTTTAGTAATTGTGGGAGCTGAAGTCCAAAACATTTGGAGGAGCACAGTTTGAGGAACTCTGATCTACATCTTTTTGCCATTTTATACAAAGAATACCATTTTACTATGTCATTGTATATAACAGAACTTAATCATCCATGGATTTGGGTATTCACAAGAGGCTCCTGGAACCAAACCGCTGTGGATACCAAGAGGCCACTATATTCACATTCGTTTTACTTATTCTTTTCCCCTCAAAAGGGAGGAAAGTATCACATATGGTTAGAATATTGTCCTATAAGCTTTGCTTAGAAGTAAATACCTTACATATCAATAGTTGTCACTCTTTAATAAAGTGGCTTAGAATTGCAACCTCAGCTGACTGAACAACATACCTGGCTTCTCTTGAAAGAAAAAAAATCATCAGTTCTAATTCTATTTATTTTCTTGAAGGGAAAAAGCCACCTGTGTCCTTCATTGATTTGTTTGGGTATTTGCTTTGTCAGCTCTCAGGTTTTTCTACCACTGTGGGATATAAAATCAAATACAGCAAAGGTCAAAAACTTGTTTTCAAACTTTTCCTGAGTACAATTAGCTTAATATTTTAACAGCTGGCAGCTGAGGTAATTACTTTTAGATTATATGTAGAAATCTGTTGAAATATAATTACTCTGATCTATGAACCAGATAATTAAGGTAAAAACTCCCACATTTTCTTAGACCTCATTAACTTATTTCCTTGGAAAATTGCTAGATAATGACCGTACATTAGAAGTTTATCCATAAAATGACATTGAATAATTGGCACCCTTATCCTGGGACCTTAAAGGACACAACAGGCACTTCAGTATTTAGTGTTTTGATGCATCTTAAAGCACCAATGCATATATCTTCAGGTACTATCTATTTAGACCAGTGGTTCCCAACCTGTGGGCCGCGGCCCACTGGCGGACAGCAAGACCTAAAATAAGATCCACAGCTCTAGATTATTCAGTATGGTTTTCTGTGGGCAAGCAGATGGTGACTACTGGATAGTAGGCATGGTTAGGTCCAGTCGGAATCTTCGTAATTCGGATTAAATTTGGATCAAATTCCTTTTTGAAGCGATTTTGAAGAGATTTGGGAACCTGGAAGTATCCTTGCCCTTTCGAAGCCACTGTCACCATCTTTGTTCCGACTCAGGAAATGAATCGGAAAAGACCCAGTGTTTCGAGGCAAGCAGCAGCTTGCATGCTGGGATGCTTGCCTCCAACCAATGAGATGAAACCATGTGGGGAGGGGCAGGGTTTCGGCATGGCAGCCATGCGCGCTGGGGACGCGAAGGGAAAGGAACTAGGGCAGGCTGCTTGGATGGGGAAAGTGTCATGCCACTGCTTAACAAGGGAAGGACAGGGTTGGGAACAAATAATTTCCTTGGGGAAGCACACAAAATAACACCAAGGAGCCCCTTTTGTCTGTATGGGTTATACATTGTACTTTTGGGAACAAGAAATCTCCTATAATCTGCTAATCATTTCCTTGGGGAAAAACAAAACTCCACTTTGGAGCAGCCTTTCTCTGCTTGGGGTTTCAAGTTGAACTTTTGGAAACAAGAAATCTCCTAATCTAATAATTTCCTTGGGGAAACATAAAATCCCACATTTTCTGCTTTGAACTGGAATATATGACAATGTGGATTCAGATAACCCAGTTCAAAGCAGATATTGTGGGATTGATATTATATGTTATATGGCTGTATGGAAGGGCCCTATGAAAAACAAAATAAACATACAATGAGCCACGCTACCTCAAGACCTGATAAAAGCATCTATAAAGACACAACATCAGCAGAAGGAACGGCGGGGCTTCAACCTGACTGAGGGGCTCTTCCACTCCAGGCCTGCCTCAGCTGTTAATGCAGAGGAAGCGATACACCCGCCAGATGGCTGCGTCACCTCCTCCTCTTCCTCCACATTAACAGCTGAGGAGGAGGAGAAAGAGAGTTGAAGAAGGCTGAAGCCCGGCCGTTCCTTCTTTCCTTCACTTTCTTTCCCTTCTACTCTCTCCCCTCCCTTTCCCATTCCCTTATCCTTTCCTTTCTTTTCCTTCTTTCCTTCCTTCACCTCCTTTCCTTTCCTCTCCTTCCCTTACTCCTATCCTTTTCTCCTTTCCTTTCTTTTCGTTCTTTCATTCACGTTCCTCCTTTTCTTCACCTTCTTTCCTTCCCTTCTTTTCTTCTTCTCCCAACTCCTTTCTTTTCTTTATATCCTCCATTCACTTTCTTCCCTTTCTTCACCTTCTTTCCTGCCCTTCCCTTCTTCTTTCCCTAACGTATTTCTTTTCCTTATTTCCTTCATTCACTTTCTTCCTTTCCTTAGAAAGCCACATCCTGGTTGCCTTGGGAATGAATTCCTGCTCTGAAAGGTCATTAGACTAGATGGCCTTTGGAATCCATGCCAGAACTGCAAGTATAAATTAATTTGAAAAGATGATAGAATCCTTTCAGAGCATGAGTGGGAGTTGTCCAGATGGTTTTCTTGGGGAATGTGGCTGAAATCCTGCATTACAGCATTGCTGTTGTTTATTTGTTTATTTGCTTCTTTAGACTCTTTGAGCCCTCATGGACCAGCCCACGCCAGAGCTCCCTGTCAGCCGTTGCCAACCTCAGCTCCTTCAAAGTCAAGCCAGTCATTTCAAGGATACTATCCATTCATCTTGCCCTCGGTCGGCCCCTCTCCCCTTTTCCTTCCATTTTCTCCAGCATCATTGTCTTCTCCAAGCTTTCCTGTCTTCTAATTATGTGGCCAAAGTACTTCATCTTTGCCTCTTCCCTCCAAAGAACAGTCGGGCATCACAGCATATAATGCATAATGTTTTAATGGCAGGGCAATGTTGCTGATGCAATATGCAAACACAAAGAGAATTGTGATGTTGTGCAAGATGTCCCATTGTACAATGAAGGCTTCAACTACATAAGTAGGGACTTTTCTTCCAGTCAGGCTTAGGACACCCATGATCTTTTATTATTCTCTGTTTTGGATTATCAGCCACCCTGGATCTGTTGGGAGCCATTGGCGCTTCCTTATGCTGTTATTGCACAAGGACACATTGTCTCCCAAGTGCTATACTGCTGTGCGTAAGGATTGTTGCACAATGGCAAACTTGCTCTCTCTACTTATGAAATGGTCCTGATGGCACATCTTTGACAACACTCTTTATGAGAATATGACCAACACCAAAAACACCAGGGAATATCTTGTACATTCTAAACCGACTCAAAGTACTGTACCCAGCATTTTAAGCCCTGGGACTAGACCTTGTGGAAATTGTTCGGTTTGTCCCAATATAAGTACGGACAAACAAATCTACAGTCCATCTAAAGGAAAGGCCTTCAAAATCCGCTCTTTCGGGACCTGCGCCTTCAAATCCGCAGTATACGCGATCACGTGTGGCTGTCCACAATTTACATGGGGCAGACCAAATGGGAGGTCCACACTTGTTTTATTGAGCATCGCTCGAGGATTACATCGGGGGCCACCGACTCGGCTTTTTATGTCAATTGTAAAACTAGAAATCACACAGCAGCATCACTCAAACTCCAAGTATTGGAAAGAATCACTCCCACTTCTGATACTCATCTGGAAACTCTACTCAAACGTTGTGAAAGAAAATGGATCTTAACCCTCAATTCCGAATGGCCGGCCGGGCTCAATGATTCCATGTCTTTAAACTCATTACTGCTGTGATTAATTGCACCTAATCTTTAATTTGTGTAAATCATGACTGCTGTGTTACGTTCCTGTACAGTATATATGTCTTCTCAATCTCTGTAACATTACCATTTGGTCACCCTCCATCTCCATTTGGATGGGTTATATATATTTACTTCTTTGAATGATGGTATGTATAAAACCTTTATATAATGGGTATGCTTGGTTTTTAAGGCTAGTTGTTATTTGTGGATATTATATTGCTCATTTATATTTTCAGATTTAATGGACGCTTACTATTTTGCCTTGATAAAACCGTCCTACGGTGAAACGGTCCTTTAATGGGCCTTTGAAACACTGCATTTGCAGGCCATCGGTGAGTTTATACCTTGAGGGAACTACGTCTTCTTCCAGCGTCTCCTTTTCCTACGGACTTACAAAACTTTCCTCTTACCGCTCCAATCAGGAGCCTGGATTTACAATTTATTTTCCCATCAGGGACTGTGGATTATACAAAGCATTTATTTCTGGCATTGGCCATTCATTTCTGTTGACCTCCAACCGGGAGGCTGGAACTTTACAAATTCTGAGAATCTTACAAACTCGAAAAAATATATATAGTAACTTTTCTTGATATATGTGCTCCTTGTGGACTACGTGGAGAGGAGTGAATAATTATACATATTGATATGAATATTATAAAGCTATTATTTTGACTCCATTCCACCTCTTTTTTTGTGTGTTCCTTGGCTTATCTAGCCTTGAGTTGTTTTCTAGAATATGACCAACATGTAATGCTACAGTTTTAAACTGTGCAATTGTAAATTTGTCTATGACATTGTAAATGTCCACCAAGATTACGGCAGTAATTTATCATCTATACATATCTTCTATTCTTGCTCCAGTTATATGCTGTGTATGTGGTGAGTTATATACGCTATGTTGTATATTCCATTTTTAATGGTTTTAGGTTAAATGTGTTGTTTATATATGCGATTTTATCTGTATGTTATCTGCTTTTATTTGTATTCTAGTGTTGTGAGTCGCCCCGAGCGGCACAGGAGTGGCGACAGACAAGTTGAAACAAACAAACAAACACAAACATAAAGCAACAAAGAATGGCACTGACCATGTGTTAGAAAACTATTTGTAACATGGCTTCTTCTCCATTTCTTGCTAACATGTAGCTGGGCACCCATTATGAGGAATCCCTTTCTTGCTGACAATTAGTGTCTTCAGCAGCATTCATCCAGCTTCTGGAAGTGCTGGTTAAGGATTCTTTATTTATTCACATGGGGAAAGATGATGAGTTTTTGGTTCCAGCCAAAGCATTAGATGGAAAACCTGTACTTGATACTTCACCAAGGACCAGATGGCATTGGAGTGGTTGGTCTTATCTCTGACTTCAGGTGTAGCAGTTCCCCTGGAATTAACTACTCATAGAAGGCTGCAAAGGACAGTGGGATAATTTAGGTCTCCTGCCCACAAATGGTTCATGGTTGTTGTGTGTGGAATATTGCACTAAACTTTTATGCATTACAACTTTATAGAGTTGACTGCCAGCAATGGAAATGGGGAGAAAGCACCATACAAAAAGATGTCAACACACCACGCAATGACTAACATACTTTTGGTGAATTATGATGATGTAAGTCAGACATATACCATCTCAACTCACTTTTGTTGGTAGTTGTGGAAGTCAGAATCACAGGCCAAGGTCACCATCTGCAATGACCTCCAGAGAACCCTGAAAATTCTATCGGCTGCCTGTACTGTGAGTCTAGCCGTAAGAAAACAAGTGAATGTTTCTCTGCTGTTCCCCCTCACTCTCTACTCACTAGGGAATGGCCTGGTTCAAAGGTCTGCAGATGAGAAAGGTTGGAGGCCTGGTGCTGGATGAGTGAGTGGGGAAGATAATATTATAGCTATATGTCCTAATTCAGGATTACAGCCAATAAAACATGGAAACAGGTGAAAGGCTTTGTATTGTGTATCAGACTACTCTTCATACAGAGAAAAACTAAGTCAACCAAAGGAAGCAGCCCTACGACCTCACCATATGGGGCTGGAGCCAGTCAGCTCTGTTCACACGACGTCATGTTTCATTGGCTGTAATCTTGCATTAGGACATATAGCTATAATAATATAATATTTTGCACACCCCGAGGTGAATAGGAGTGCTGGCATTGGCCAGCACCACAAGTATAATGGCATCAACAATAGGGAATGCATGGGGATCTGGCAATCTCACATAAGACAAATCTGAAGGCCTGACACTATTACCTGACACTAGTAGACATGCTGCATGTTCAAGTGATGTGATGTCTGTGGAAATTGAGCAAGTACAAGCTTTGAACCCAGTAAAATGCAGAACAGATGCAACTGCCCCTGTTTTATTTCTGCATGCCATGTAGTTGGAGAAAGGGAGCACATTGGCAGATCATATGGTGAAATGATTTCTAGTGTGAGGACAGCCAGTGCTTTTGCTACCATGCCAAGACATCTGTATATGCTACAGAGCTCGTGTGCTGCTGATCTTTTTCAACCTGCAAGATTGTCTTTGCAACTATTGTGTTTTTTGTTTTACCTATCAGCCATAAGCTAAATTGGACACTATATTTTAAATGGAATTGGGATAGTAAACGTTTTAATTAAATAAACCTATATTAGTGTTGTTGAAAGCTTTCATGACCGAAATCACCTATCTTTGCCTAGTAAAATACCTCCAGATGAGAACAGAGTCTGTTTTGCTGTCTTTTTGTTTTAACCTGTATATTATCCTGGAACTAGCTAAAATAGTGTCTGCCAGTAAACACAGCCATTGTTTCTAGGACGACACACATTCACCAAAGAAAGGGAGGGGGGATTATCATCAAAATAAAATTATCATAATGTTTAATTAGTGTGAAAGTGATTAAGGAACTTAGCACTTTGGTTATACCTCCTGAATAATAATAAAGAAGGCTCAGTGGAAACTGTTGAAAATTCCTGAAATGGTGTATGAATCTGATTGCTACACGTGATCAGTGGAAGATCTAAAGGAAAACATTTTTTCCAAGTCCAGTTGCAAACACAAGAGTTCCATTGTGTTTTCCAGATTTATGTAGGAGCAATGTTGTTATCTCAGACATAAGCACAGGGGCTGTCTTTCCATTAGGCCGAGTAAGTGGCCGCGTAGAGCGACGCCTCCTGGGAGGGGCGCTGCCGCGCCAGCCGCCATGCCTGCATACCCTGCCACCACACCTCGCCGCGCCGCCTGGTGGAGGCGTGCTCGGGAGCCAGTGCTGCCCGCACCACACCTCCACAGCCGGCGGCGTGGCTGCATGGGATGCCAGCGCGCATGTGCGAACCGGGACGCCGGCGCACGTGCGCGAAACGGAACGCCGCGTGTGTGCGCGAAACGGGACGCCAGCGTGCATGCGCGGCGGTGGCCAGAAGCCACCGGGGGGGGGGCTCCAAAACATCTTCGCTTACCATGATGGGAGAGGTAAGACCGCCCCTGCATAAGCATGGGAAAAATGCTGGATGTATGCACAAACTAATAAACTACAGTTTGAGACCTGAGATTTGGACAGGGCTTTACATCCTGCCATCTGCAAAAACATCCCTCAAAATCTGTAATTTGAAGGCACAGCAATAAAAGATTTATATAGCTTGCAGGGGCGGTCCGACCATATACGCGAACTACGCGCCCGCGTAGAGCGCCATCTTGGAAGGGCTGGGAAGGGGCGAATTCCTCCGGCCGCCGGCGCCTCAGGCAGCGCCGCACCTCCCTGCTTTGGGGCCCTGGCCTGAATCACAAGCCTATCGAGTCCATGCTGGTGGCTTGCTTCATGACGCTGGACATCGTCGTCTGGAGCGCGGGGCCGCCCCTCATCTGGCACGTGCCCATCATCGCCGGCGTCCTGCCCAACGGCATGGAGCAGAGGAGGGGCGCCAATGCCGCCGCCGGGCCTGGGAGCGACAACCACGCCACAGCCAGAGGAGCAGCAGCGGGAGGAGGCGGAGGAGCCAACCCCGCTGCCGCCGGGGGAGCGCCCTTCCCTGGCGAGGCGCTGTTGGAAAACTGGGTCTCGGCGCCGCCTCCAAGCACATCAGTACACCGAAGGCGGGCACCAAGGCCCAGTTTTCCAACAGCGCCTCGCCAGGGAAGGGATGGAAGCCGTTTCTCCCATCCCGTCCTTGGCGCTGGTAGAAACTGGGCCTCAGCTTCGCGGTGTACTGATGTGCTTGGAGGCGGCACCGAGGCCCAGTTTTCCAACAGCGCCTCGCCAGGGAAGGGGATGGATGCCGCTGCTCCCCTGTCCCTGGCGAGGCGCTGGCGGGAAACTGGGCTTCGGCACCGCCTCAAAGCACATCAATACACCGGGGCAGCCTCGTGGCGTGAGGGGGGAAAGAGGCAGTCCAAGGGCCTGGGCTCCTTCCTCCGCACACTTCCCCTCGCCTGCCCTCCGCCAAAAGAAAGCGCCTCCCTGCCCAGACTGGGAGCAATGCAGGCAAGGCTACTGATTATACAATTATTTGTATAATTGATGTTATAACATTTATTTTGGAATAAACAATGAATGTTTTTTCAATGCTTATGACTTCCTTACACTTGTGACTACTATGTCCTCTGGAAAAATATTGATTTATACTTGCCAAAATAATTAATATTATGGATTGAAATTCGCATTCCTGTCAGTGTTTACATTTATAAACTTTCAAAACAACTCCCTAAGTGGCTTGAAGTAATGCAGGACTCAAGAGCATGGGTGTGAAATCATAATCTTTAAAATATTCCTTCATTTCTCATTGAAAGTTCTTTTAAATGTCTTTGAGGAATATATAGTTTCCTTTGGATGCTAGTGCTTTATGTTGGTTCCCGTTTTCAATGGAAAAGCTCTGCCAAAAACGTGGGTTTTTCCCATTCAGTCAGCGCCTCCTATTGACTTGCTCAGAGTTCCTTTGCCTTTAATGCGCGGGTTATTCCAAGGGCCCCCCACGAGGAGCCACCCATTCATTGCCCAGCAAGCCCAGACCCTGAAGGAGGAGGGGTCATTTTGCTGCCTTCATAGACCTACATAGAACGCTTCCCTAAGGAGTGACTGCTTCAGCTCTATCCAGGGCCGGATCTAGGTAATTTTAAATGGTAAGCGAACAGTATTTTGGCGCCCCCCCCCCCAACCAATCACTCACACACACACACACACACACACACACACATATATATATATATAAATGTGTGTGTGTGGGGGGGAGGCATAGACAAATTTTGGCCCTCCAGGTATTTTGGACTTCCTACTGGCTGTTTGGAATTGTGGGAGATGAAGTCCAAAACACACGGAGGGCCAAAGTTCGCCCATGCCATATGTATAGGTGAATAGATACAGATATAGACACACACACACACCTTCCTTCTCACCCTTTCCCCTGCCCTCTTACTATTCTCTTTGTGTGTGTGTGTGTGTGTGTGTGTGTGTCTATATCTGTATCTATTCACCTTCCTTCCTTCTCAGGACGTTTCCACACAGCCCTATACCCCAGAATATCAAGGCAGGAAACCCCACAATATCTGCTTTGAACTGGGTTATCTGAGTCCACACTGCCATATATCCCAGTTCAAAGCAGATAATGTGGGATTTCCTGCCTTGATGATCTGGGGGCCCTTCCACACAGCCCTAAACCCCAGAATATCAAGGCAGGACACACAATATCTGCTTTGAACTGGGTTATCTGAGTCCACACTGCCATATATCCCAGTTCAAAGCAGATAATGTGGGATTTCCTGCCTTGATGATCTGGGGGCCCTTCCACACAGCCCTAAACCCCAGAATATCAAGGCAGGACACCCCACAATATCTGCTTTGAACTGGGTTATCTGAGTCCACACTGCCATATATCCCAGTTCAAAGCAGATAATGTGGGATTTCCTGCCTTGATGATCTGGGGGCCCTTCCACACAGCCCTAAACCCCAGAATATCAAGGCAGGACACCCCACAATATCTGCTTTGAACTGGGTTATCTGAGTCCACACTGCCATATATCCCAGTTCAAAGCAGATAATGTGGGATTTCCTGCCTTGATGATCTGGGGGGCCCTTCCACACAGCCCTAAACCCCAGAATATCAAGGCAGGACACCCCACAATATCTGCTTTGAACTGGGTTATCTGAGTCCACACTGCCATATATCCCAGTTCAAAGCAGATAATGTGGGATTTCCTGCCTTGATGATCTGGGGGCCCTTCCACACAGCCCTAAACCCCAGAATATCAAGGCAGGACACCCACAATATCTGCTTTGAACTGGGTTATCTGAGTCCACACTGCCATATATCCCAGTTCAAAGCAGATAATGTGGGATTTCCTGCCTTGATGATCTGGGGGCCCTTCCGCACAGCCCTATATCCCAGAATATCAAGGCAGGAGATCTCGCAATATCTGCTTTGAACTGGGTTATCTGAGTCCATACTACCATTATTTAAACTAAATATAGCAAAATTATGGGTTTTTCTTGAAGTGACACACCACCCAAATTATGCTTGGTTTTTTGGCGAATTTTGACACACCAGGCTCAAAAGGTTGCCCATCGCTCATCTAGTCCAAGGACCTTCTGCCTTCATACAACAAAAAGATCACAATCAAAGCACCCCAGACAGATGGCCACCCAGCCTCTGTTTAAAAGCCTCCAAAGAAGGAGCTTCTACTACACTCTGAGGCAGAGAGTTCCACTGCTGAACAGTTCTCATAGTCAGGAAGTTCTTCCTAATGTTCAAGGGAATCTCCTTTGTTGTAGTTTGAAACCATTGTTCTGCATCCTAGTCTCCAGGGCAGCAGAAAACAAGCTCGCTCCCTCCTCCCTATGACTTACTGTCACATATTTATACATGGCTATCATGTCTCCTCTCATCCTTATCTTCTTCAGGCTAAACATGCCCAGCATTTTAAGCCGCTCCTCATAGGGCTTGTTCTATAGGGCTATCATGTCTCCTCTCAGTCTTCAGTCTGCAGTGATGTTCTTTTGACCCACCCTCCTACACAGACATGCTTCCCTGTGATGTGCGTGCTCTCTCTCTAAATATAAATGTAAATATAATGTTCATTTGTGGGATTAACATAACTCAAAAACCACTGGACAAATTGCTGCCAAATTTGGCCACAAAACATACTAATACTAACCAAGGAGGGACCATTGGTCAAAAATTGATTTTGTTATTTGGGAGTTGTAGTTTCTGGGATTTATAGTTAACACACAATCAAAGAGCATCCTGAACTCTTGCAACAATTGAATTGAACCAAACCTGGCATATTGAACTCCCATGACCAACATAAAGTATTGAAAGGGTTTGCTTGGGAATTGACCTTTGAATTTGGAAGTTGTAGTTCACCTACACCCAGAGATCACTGTGGACTGAAATAATGTTGGATCAGGACCAAATTTGGCATGAATACTCAATATGCCCAAATGTGAACACAGATGGAGTTTGGGGAAAATAGACCTTGACATTTGGGAGTTACAGTTTCTGGGATTTATAGTTAACACACAATCAAAGAGCATCCTGAACTCTTGCAAACTTGGCATATTGAACTCCCATGACCAACAGAAAGTACTGAAAGAGTTTGCTGGGCATTACCTTGAGTTTGGAAGTTGTAGTTCACCTACACCCAGAGAGCACTGTGGACTCAAATAATGATGGGTGGGCCTCTTCTGACCCTCCCTCCGCTCACCTCAGCCTCCTCCTCCTTCCCCCGCAAGCAGTAGCGTCCGTTGGCCCTCTAGGAGGGTGGGGGTGGGTTTGGCTACCTTAGAGAAGGCGGAAGTGTTGTGAGACTGAGGTGGGGCTTGGTGTTGATTGGCATTCCTGCCATATGAGTGCTGCCTGGGGGCGGGGCCAGTGCCTGGGCTTCTGAAGGAGAGCAGCTCCAAGAAGGGAGCTTTCCCCTTTCCCCTCCTCCGTGATGTTTTGGCCTACAGCGGTAGAGAGAGCGTGGCGAGCTAGTGGAAGGCAGAAGGGAAGAGGGAAAGCGCACGAGGCAGAAGGGAGGGGAAACGCGAGCCTTCCTCCCACCTTGCCGGCGCCCCTGGGGGCGTGGCGCCCGGCCCTGGATACGCCCTTTGCCACATGGCGCCGTGAGGCGACCGCTTAATTGGCCTCCGCTAAGAACCGCCCCTGGCTCTATCCATCTTGCAGAAGATCGGACAGAAACGCTGAGGAGGAGGGAATAACCCGCTTTTTCGACAATGCCACTTTGAACCAGGTCAGTAAAACACACTGATCTACACACACGGCGGAGCAACCTCTAGCCAATCTAAACACTGAGCAAGCAAGATGATCCCTCCTTAAAGATGATCCCTCCTTAATATTCTATTATTATTAATGTTTAGTACCAGGTATATAATTATAATATTTATAATATATATGTGTATATATTACTATTTATAATATTATTTTAGTGTTTAGTGCCAAGTATATAATTATAATATTTATAATAATATATGTATTGTTTATAATTTATAGTATTATTTAGTGTTTACTACAGGTATGACATATAATATTTATATATTATATTATATTTATAATACTATTTAATACCTATTTCACATTAGTACTAGGTATATAATTAATATAATATTTATGTTGTTGTATTATTTATAATAATAACAATAATATGTATTATTTAATATCCATACCAGGTGTATAAAATAAAATATATAATATATATTATTTTTTATTTATAATATTAATTTATAGTTATTTAATGTTAGTACCAGATATATAATATAATATTTTATATAGAGTGAGAAGGGGGGAAGGGAAGAGAGAGAGTTATTTATAATATTATTTAATACTTATCTAATATTAGGTATTAAGTAATATATTCAATATTATTTATTCCTATTTAATAGTAGTGTATGTGTGTGTGTATAGAGAGATTTTATTATTTAATACCAATTTATATTAATACCAGGTATATAGTATAATCTTTATAAAATATAATATGTATTTATATATTATAATTTATAATATAATATAATAAATATTAGTGCTGGCTATATAATATAATGGATTCCCCAGTGACACAGTGGGTTAAACTGCTGAGCTGCTGAACTTGCTGACTGAAAGGTCAGTGGTTCGAATCCGGGGAGCGGGGCAAGCTCCTCCTGTTAGCCCTAGCTCCTACCAACCTAGCAGTTTGAAAATATGCCAATGTGAGTAGATCAATAGGTACTGCACCGGCGGGAAGGTAACAGCGCTCCATGCAGTCATGCTGGCCACATGGCCTTGGAGGTGTCTATGGACAACGCTAGCTCTTTGGCAGCAAACCTGTCTGCTGTGGCAAGAGGAAGTATGGCGGGGGGATGGATGTGGGCAAGGCGGGGAACTTGGGGGGGCAAGGGGAAAGGGAGAGGGTAGAATAGAAGAGAGTGCTGTGTTTACAGGCTTCTGCGCCTGCGCACAGGAACTTCAGGCATGCGCGGAGGGAGGGGCGGCAAAATAATGTTTTGGGGCGCCAAAATAATGTTCGCTTACCATTTAAAATTACCTTAGACCGCCCCTGATAGCTTGTCTCAGCAATAAATCAAAATAGAACCTGTAATGGCCAAATCAGAAGAAGACAGGACTTGGGTGGAACTATTCTCAAGTGCATACTACCAAAATCATGAATGTTCAGGCTATAGTATTTCCAATTTCTACATACAGATGTGAAAGTAGAAGATCACAGAAAGCTGACAGGAAGAGAATGAACTCATTACTTCTACAGCATAGATGCAACCTTGTAGGCCTCTCCTTCATAAAGTTACTGTATATTGAAGACTATTTGCACATCATCAATAATAACAACAATGCTTTGAGACTTCTTAAATGTGTTATACAGTAATGTAAAATGGGAATAATTCCAGAAACAATTTCTCAGAGTCCCAACCAGCAGAGCTACCAATCATGTCTGGAAGACTGTATTTTGTCCATCTCCTAATTTTAGGACTCAGCATAATTTAGTCCATCTTTTTGGGGGCATAAGGAAATTGATAGGAGATTGCAACATCATTCATTTTGTTCACTGCTATGACTTAGGCCCCTTCTATACAGCTGAATAAAATCCAGATTATCTGCTCTGAACTGGATTATATGGCAATGTAGACACAGATAATCCAGTTCAAATAATGTGGACTATCTACATGATATTCTGGATTGTATGGCAGTGTAGAAGGGTCCTTAGAGATGCTCTTTCATCCAATTATATTTTGTTCTGTTTCAAGATACAAGCATCTAAGGGCCCTTCCAGACAGGCCCAAGACATGAGACCTGTGTCACTTTTACTAGAGGTGTCCAAACGATGCCTCCAGTAAAAGCAAATTAATGTGGAGTAAATCAAGCTTTCCCTGGTTTACTCCACATCAATTAAATACCTCATTAGATCTGGGCTCAGGTCTAATGAGGTATTGACCCTGTGGGAGATGACTACTGGGACTGCTTCTGCAGGAAGTGACTCCTGGGAGTCCTCACATTTATCAGAAAGGTCTGCTGGCCGTATTGTCCTCCTGGCATGAAAAACTTCCCCCCTGTCCCCTCATAACACAATGTTTTCTCCCACTAGGAGGGCTGTAGGGAAAGGCCTATGGTGCTAGCAGACCTCTTCAATAGGTTTTGGGGCCCAAATGGAGGGCTTCAGGGCAGTTTCATGCTATCCCAATCACGATATCATGTAGCCACCCCCAAGGGAAAGTCTGAATTATGGGTTGGAGTGGGGATTAGTGCCCATGCCGAAGCAGATTACTTTAACCCATTTTGGCACGGGCTTTAGTTATGTGTGGAAGTACCCTCAGAGAAAAGACGTTCAATTAAATCAGGAGTTTTATTAAACAATCCCATTTGAAGCTATTTTCTGAGTATTGCTAACTGGACCACAAGATGGTGCTCTTTGACACATTTTATAGCTGTTTTATCTTTTGAGGACAATCAGCCATGATTTTGTGCAACAGAAAACTTGCCTTCTTTTTTAGTTCAATATGTACATTTTTAAAATGCTTTAATGAAATTATTCCTCTTCAAAAATGAAAGCAACTGTATTGACCGTTTTTTATCTAGAAAGCTTTATACATATAGCAAATAACTCTTTATGCTCTTTTTAGTCTCAGGAGTCTTTTTGAGGAAATTTTGAAGCTTCTTGCCCACCCACGAAAACATAATGGGGAGCTTTTCTAAGTTTTCTTTATCTATTGAAAAAGGATATCACTGCATGCTTTCCACCATCCTATGCTATTTCTGCGATATGGGATAGCAGAAACTTATCAACATGGTCCAGGACAGCTTCACACAGCCAATTGTGTTGAATGTTTGTGACACCATAGCTGTGCAAACTGGCACTTCCAGGTGGGTGGTGAAACTCCTTCCTCCTACTATGCCTCTTCCCCATCTCATTTTTAAAACTATGTGTTGTTGGGTTTGTTGTTGTTTTTTAAAAAAAAGACAGCAATAAGAGTATGGCTGATGTAATAGCATGGAGTGATGTGGGGCTATGGACTTTCTCCATTAATTGCCCCAATGGTTTCATCTTGGAGAAATGACGTGCCAGCAATGGGTATAGCACAACATCATGCAAGTCCTGCTACTGTACTAGTTCAACACCTCCATACATATACGTCTGAAGTGGTGATCAGTCTGAAGTTGAGACCAAGGTAGGAGTGATATGTTGAGCTTGCACTTTAGGGGAGGGGCCTTTAAAATGCTCAACCAGAGAGGTCCTGGGCCTCACTAATCTACAAATCCCAGAGTTCTGCAGGAGACAGCAACTTGATTTAAAGTGAATTCATGCTCTAGTGTGGTGAGGCAGTAGGCATCCAGGAGACTATGGTTGACTATGGAAAGTCACTGGGTGAATTTGGACAGATTAAATTCTCTCAATCTCAGAAGAAGTCAAGGGTAAAGCCTTTCTGAACAAATCTAGCCAGGAAAACCCTGTGAAACCCCATAGGATGGCCAAAATCACTAACAACTTAGAGGCACACAACAACAAATGTTGAAGTTTTTTTTGGATATGACTAGATCTTCAAAGAAAAATGTATCACAAGTTGAATAAAATTGTTCTGTGCCTAAGCCTCACAAGAAATTGGATGTTTTTAACTAGAAGGGAACAAATTAAATTATTCATGAATGCCAGTGTCCCTCCCTCCCCTCCTCGGCATTCTTCTTCAACTGACATAGGTAATTACATTTTTGTTAGTTTTGGTGATACTGAAATTAGGGTGCATCTTACAATGGGTGGCATCTCACAATTGAAGAAATATGGTACATCATGAAAGGAGCATCTCATTGGCACTGAAAATAGCCTTCTGATCTGATTTGTAACCAGAAGTATATTAAATTTTCATTTTTTTCAGCTCCATGTACTAAATTCCCCATAAAGATCATGCCTGTACTCAATTAGGAATGTAGCTATGGAACTTATAGCTGTATTTCTAATTAAGTACTTGTAGCTAAACATAACATGTTAAGAAATATCCACATTGGCTCTGAATTTTTGGCTTATTTCTATGACAGTTACAATAAATGAGAATTAAATTCCTGGGTACCTGATCCCAAGAAGGCTTTTTCATTCAAAAGATGACAATATTCTGCATTTCTGTATAGAATAAACCAATTTTAGATTTATTTCATTCTTCTTTATTTGTTTTATCTTACTTTACAAAGCCAAACAGTGATTTGTATGCAACCATATTCATGTTTATTCAAAACATACTGTAAGTCTCATTAAGTATTTGAATCTTTAAAGATAAAGTAAATCAGACATCAGTTTTTATCGAGTTCTTCTTCAGAATTAATACAGTTTGAAACTGTTGTAATTGCCATGACTCAATGTTGTAAAATCATGGGAATTGTAGTTTAGTGAGGCATCACAATTATTTGACAAAGAAAGCTAAAGACCTTGTAAAACTACAACTCCCATTATTCCATAATACTGAGTCATGGCAAATTTCATTAACTCTACAGTGTAGACACACCTGTAGTCAAATAAAGCACTATCTTATGACCTTTTGTTATAAAGCAATTTTGTTTCCCCATCCATCTGAGGCCCCATCTACACTGCCATACAATCCAATTTTTGAATTCAGATTATCATCTTTGAACTGGATGATAGGCAGTTTAGACTCATATAATACAGTTCAAAGCAGATAAACTGGATTATATGACAGTGAAGATCCAACCTGAGTTAACTGATGGAAGTTCTTTATTTCACCAGGAAGTAAACTAGGCAGTCTTGACAGCCTCAGAAAGGATTTTGCAGGGCCACCGCTGTGATCTTTCCCACGTCTGTGTTAAACCATTCTTTCAATGAAGTCACAACCAAGTTTTCTTCCTTCTTCCGTTGACATGGCAATTTTCCATAATGATAACAAAAGTCCTCCTGGATTAAAAACAAAACAAAACAAATAAAAGGGCATTTATTTATTTCATATTTTAAAAACTTTTTCAACTCAGTGAAAGCTTAGTCTATTCAATCATGGCCGAGATCCCAGATGTCGAAATGTATTGTAAAATTCAATTCAGGCAGAACTATAGCACTTCTCCCATCACTGCAGGACCCAACTTTTGTTGTAAATAGCAACCTTCTACAAGCCTCTTATACTAGTTATTTGTTGCATATATAATTCAGATTGCTTGCTATATTGTATATATATTGTCATGTAGTTTTCCTTAACTCTCTGTTGTTTGAGGTTGTGGGAGGGACTGCAGAACATGTGATCAGATCTGGGACTGGGACTATTCAGACTAAGATTCTAGTGTGTGTGTTTGTGTGTGTGTGTGTGTGTGTGTTTAGAATGGTGTTGGTTTTGCATTAGACAGAGAAGAGACTGCAACAGAATGCCTTAGAGATCTTACTGTTTAAACTTTCAACTGATAAGCAATGTACCTGTATCCTGAATACATGAAGTCTGTACGTAAACCAACTATGTTACTTTTAACGAAGACTACTTATTTTTGTGTCTTGAGAGCATTATTTAAAACCAAATATATTTTATAGGAGAGTAAATGTTTTGGGGCAACTGAAATAAAACTTCTGAAAATCTGCTATATATTTTGTGCATTGGCATATGTTTTGTTCCTAACAGATCAAAGATAACCAGGTATATCAGTCTAGCAGCTGAGAAACATAATCGCCTTGCAGAAATACTAGTGGATATATGCCACTAAAGAAAAGATTCACTCAAATAAGTTTTTAGCTCTTCTCAGGAAGATCATACTTTACAAAAAGGTTATTATTTTGCAAATGGTAGTTAAGAATGAGGGTTTAAAAGAGATATTGACAAGCTGGAAGGTGTCCAGGGGAGGGCAACTAAAATGATCAACGGCCTGGAGATCATGCCCTATGAGGAGCAGCTTTAAAAGCTGGGCGTGTTTAGCCTCCAGAAGAGAAAGTTGAGAAGAGACATGATGGGCATGTATAAATATGTGAAAGTATGTCATAAGGAATAAAAAAAATCTCTTTTAAACCGTGGTGCCCAGAATTGGACACAGTATTCCAGGTGAGGTCTAACCAAAGCAAAATTCAAAGGTACCATGACTTCCTTTCATCTATACTCCTTTTGATGCAGCCAGAAATCCCACTGGCATTTCTAGCTGCTGCACCACCCTGTTGGCTCATGTTCAATTTGTTGTCTATAAAGATGCCAAGATCTTTCTCACATGAACTGTTGTCAAGTCAGGCACCACTTATTCTGTATCTTTGCATTTCATTTTTTTCTTCCTAAGTGTAGTATCTTACATTTATTCTTGCTGAAATTCATTTTGTTAGTTTTGATCCAGCACTCTAATCTGTTATGGTCATTTTGAATTCTGATCCTGTCCTCTGGAGTCTTAGCTATCTCTCCTAACCTGGTGTCATCTGCAACCTTGATAAGCATGCCCTCTAAACCTTCATCCAAGTCATTAATAAAGATGTTGAACAGTACTGGGCCCAGGACTGAACCTTGCAGCACTCCATTAAACACGTCTTTCTAGGGTGCAGTGGAACCATTAAGGATCACATTTTGGATTTGGTTGCTTAACCAATTACAGATTCACCTAATAGTAGCATTGCCTAGCCCATATTTGACTAGCTTGCTGGCAAGAAGGTTATGGGGGACTCTGTTGAAGGCCTTATTGAAATCAACATATGCTACATCTGCAGGATTCCCTGCATCTACCAAGTTTGTAACTCTATCCAAAAAAAGGACATACGATTAGTCTGGCATGGCTTGTTTTTCAGAAATCCATGTTGAGTTTTAGTAATCACAGTGTTCCATTCTAAGTGATTGCAGATTGCCTCCTTAATGATCTGCTTCAGAATCTTCCCAGGTCCTGAGGTCGGGATCTGGACAGCAATTGGTTGACAGAGAATCACAAAAAAAAATGGTTAGTCTATTCATGTCATACCTGTAAATGAATGATTAAAAATGGACTATTTGCTAGTCTAAACATTCCTACCCATTATTTTATTGGTTCTCTGAATAGCTTCAAGAGAAACCAAGACTTTGTTCTGCACAGATGTGAAGTCTGCAATATGAGGTGCTTTATCCCCTTCCCAAAGCATTCGAGGTGGTAGTCCAGTCTGGAAGTGGTTAGTCGTGTTCTGGTCTGTTGGAAAATGTGTGGCTGCAATGAAGTCAATTGCAGATGCCCAGTCCTCACCAAAGCTCATTTCAGGATCACTGAGAAAAGGTAATCTAAAATTGAGGAGATATATTAGGTCAGTCTTCATTCACTATACATTCTGCTACCAACAGGAGTAAAGCTTTCTGAACTGTGGAGGACAAATTCATAGAGAGATCTTCAGTCTCACCTGACTGATAGCTGCATCTTTCCTAGGCAATGCATTGCACTGCTGGAAGCCTGTTGTATCCTGTTACAAATTGGAGATTTGCCCTGGTGTAAAACCAGTAGGTCTTCCTATATGATCTGATAAGATCTGCCTGATCTGAAGGATGATCTTACTGGTGATAAAGGATATCAAAATTATGGCATACCAAATTATAGGGGTCTGATAGGAGCCTGGAATCCTTCTCCAATCAAGTCTGTCACCAGACTACAGTCACCATAAAATCTGCAACAATGTCCTAAAGAGATAATTTTCCCCATCCCCTCTCCATGCATCATCAGAGTATGACAGCAGGCAAAAACAAAACAAAACAAAAACAGAAAAGGGATAACAAAGCATAACTGTGTTAAATCAAGCTTTTTTTTCCTCTTCCCTAACCTCTGTGTAGGGTTGCTTTTGAAATCTGTTTGGAAACTGTGGCAGGTCTAAAGTTCTGACTAGAACATATCATTCCCCTGTTGAAAACAGCCTCAACAGCTACTGGTTCATTTCTGGCCATAAGTCAAAGGACAGGTCATGAGGTATAACACTGTTCTAAAGCTTACATTCTTTTTAGTTTATATGTAAACTACTTTAAGTGCAATTTAGGGAGAAAGATGGGATATAATTAATCAAATACAAATTAACAATTCTGAGAGCTAGAGAGGTTTATAGAATATTGTTCCTTTTGGTGACAAATGCCATACTAACCACAGAATAAGAGAACAAAGACAAAATAACCTCACAACCTCTGAGGATGCCTGCCACACATGCAGGCGAAACATCAGGAGAGAATGCTTCTAGAACATGGCCATACAGCCAGAAAAACCTACAACAACCCAAAATAAAAGAAGCAAAACAAGTATAGGGTGCATTTCTAAATGTAGTTAGAAGACTTAATGATGAAAATCTGAAATATCTTTCTTAAGATGCAAAAGCTATACACACAGAGCATTTGAATACCTGATCAGGTCTGATGTAGCTTATATTAACTCGTATAAGTGAATACAGTTAGCCCTCTGTATCCACGGGTTCTGCTTCACAGATTTAGTCAACGATGTCTTAGTTTTTTAAAAAAAAAATCCAAAAGGTATCCTTGTTTTTTGATGTGCACTGAATACTACACTGTGTAGCCTCTCACCAATTCATAGATCCTCAATCTCTCTCTGGCACTCATTTGTCATTCTAATTACTACATTGTATATAATGGGATTTGAGCATCCATGGATTGTGGTAGAGGCTGAGATCCTACATCATGCTTTCATGGCATACATTTGCATACATGCAGTTCAGCAATGGTTGTGCTATTCACCCTTGTTCTGAATGCTTACATTATGCAACTGATTTCATACCTGACAGTGTGTTTGCTTATTGTCTCATTATGTAATAGGAAATGAGCAATGGTGCATTAAAAGCACTAAAAATAATTATGCATATCCGAGAATGTTTAGCTGCATGTGCAACATTTGTGTTGTGTAATTGCACTTGTACAACTAAAAATCAAAAATGGACATTGTACAACCATCCATCACCAGCCACACACATAAAGGAATATACACATGTAAATGACATCAAGAGGAATCAGGTCTGAAAAATCAAAACAGGCAGGAGTCAGTTACCAGTGCTCTCTTCCAACATATGTTGCCCGAGGACAGGGCCAGCCCTGTATGTGATTTTAGTGTTTATGAATGGATTCTCAAACCAATATTTGATTCATGAATACATTATTCTATGATTCTATGCTGAAAGCCTTTGGTATTTTGGATAGTTTACCTTACCGTTTTTGAAACTTTAGCTGTGCAAAAGCAATGGAGAGGACATGAGCTTTCCACATATAGTTTAATGCTTCATCTTGTGAGAAGGAATTACTTGCAGATATTTCCACGTTAGGTGCAGTGGATAAAAGATACTAGAAGTAGAAGAAACACATATACCTGTCAAGATGCTAAATCAAACATTTCCCACTAAATTGATTACATTTGGTATAGATATAGATGAGCTGAATTCTTTTAGCTGTCCTCACAATATCCTATAGATTAGCACTTTTTTTCCAAAAAATGAGCAGTTCTTATAGAAGTTCTTTTAGAAATACAAGCCTCTCTTGATCATCTACTGCTTTATAATGTTATTCTGTGTATCATGTCTACCCAGACAAAAGCTATACTAACTTCAATGAGGTTCCACATGAACACCTATATAAGGGAGTTTTGTTCTACTTAGATGACATTTTTATCTTTAGTGAGACTATGGCAGAGCATGAAGCTCTAGTCCAGTGCTTCCCAACCTGTGGTTCATGGACCACCAGTGGTCTGCAAGAACTAAAATATGGTCTGCAGCCTCACCATTACTATACCAATACTACACCGTGATGAGGAGGCAAGAGAAAGCCATTAGGGAAAATTTTTCAATACCAGCTCCTCTCATTCTTTTTTTTGTTAATGTGAACATTAACAACATCCATAATAATACAGCCCAACCAAAAAACTTTTTTTCTTGGCGTCTTCATTTTTAGGCCTGTTCCTGGGATTATTTGGGGGATTGATTCAGAAAATTGCATTAGATAGACCACATCAGCTCTAGATTATTAAATATTGTTTTCTGTGAGTGAAAAGATGGCAACTACTGGATGGCATATGTTCAGAAACTAGAGATAATGTGATCTATCCATTGTAATTTTCTGAATCAGCACCCCAAATAACCAAACCAAATCTAAAGTTGACAAAAAACCGACTTGTAACCTTTTTAGTATTAATGTTGGAGAGGGTCCCTAGTCAAGGTGATGCCTGGTCAAAAGCTTCAGAGTTTCTTGGGGTTCCCAAATTTCTATAAAAGCTTCATAAAAGATTTTGCCCCTACCACTTTACCATTGACCAACCTTTTGAGGACCAAAGGGCAGGGGGAAAACAGTCGAGTAAAAAATCTGGGGGCAAAACCGCTAACAGGCTTTTGCAAAGCTTTAGTTACTGTTCACCCAACACCCAGTCTTGACTCACCCTGACAAGCCTTTTGTGATCCATGTTGATGTCTCAGATGTGGCTTTTGGTAGCAATTTATTTCAGAAAACCTTAGAAGAAACATTAGTTCCATGATCCTATTTATCAAAAAATTATAAGCCATTGAGCAACAGTGGCATGTTCGAGAGAAAGAAGCTTTTGCTGTAAAAGGGGCACTGCCATCTTGGCATAATTTCTTAGAGGAGGCAAAATATCCCTCTGACCTAAGAGATAAAGCATGCTCTATATGTAATAAGTATTGCTACCTCTGACATGGAATGCTGTATACAGTCCTCATGACAGCCTTCAAGAATTTAAAAGACAACTACAAGAACAGCAGTACCTGGAAGAAATTCCTCCAGCCAGCCATGACTGCTGGTACTTGGGTATTGCATTCAGTGATAGAGTGACAGAAATCAGCTTTCTTCTCATCTGGTGGTAGCAATTTTATCTCATATGGCAGCTCTCCAAAGAAGCCACTTTCCACAGCTCCCAGAAATGGAATTACAGATAAGTAGTAATTCATACCTTGAGTAGAAAACAGTAAAAAAGCTCAGTTTAGCTGTAAACATGTTACCAAATATAAAAGACGCTTCTGAAAACAATATTTATGTGCAGCCTGATTTTATGTCTTTGTTAGCAGAACTAAATACTTCTTGATTCAATTGATATTGTTCTAAAATACATGGCTATGGGAATGCAGCCATAAGTCTTTCTTTTACTGTCAGGACCCCAGATTCACATCACAGTTCATTTTTATGGATTATTGCAGACTAGAGAATTAAAAAATTATAAAACTTCATGCAGCCTCCTTTAAGATGAGGGAAAATGTATACTTTATTGGCACAGCAACAGGATAGTTTCATTTTACAATTATTATATTTTTCAATTTCGTTTGGTGAAATGTTACAAGATTGGTGGGATTTAGTCATGATCACAAATTGTGTAGACAGGTATTTTCATGTCTTGTTTTAGAAATAAGGTGCTACTCTAACTCTTCCATTACATTGGATATACACATACTTGAACAGTCCATGGCATTCATATCACAGTTCAGTGATGAATATTATATGCTATTCCAGTTCTTCAGTTGTGCTCCCGTTATTCAGCACCATCCAAGGGGGTGACGCTAGAATGGCCCTCCCTGGCCACTCACCTTCTTCAGTTGGTAAGAGCAGGGGTTGTGAGCTTATCCCCTTCCTCTCCCCTTCCTCCCCACTCCCCACAGGCCCCCTTTCTTTGATCATGATCGTCTTTCCTCCTTTAGCCCCTGATGCCAAAGCAGACATCAGCCAAACACTGGCATTTTAAAAAAGAAAGCCACCAACAGGGACTACCTGCTGCTGGAACAACGACATACACAGGAATGGGGGCTTCAATCTGGTGCGAGAACCTCACCTTTCCTCCTGCTTGTGCAGAGACAAAGCCCAGCAGACTCATGATAGGGCTGCTCTGGTAGAAAGAAGGCAGCAGATCACTGGCTGGACTTGTCTCCTGGGTGGTGAAGCAGGCTAATGACACCAACTCTAGTGACACCACTGCTCCTCAGTTATGTCAAAGTGCCTTGGTTTTGCAGATGTCTTAATGGATGACAAATGCTAATTTATTTCCAAAGCCATACAATAATTAATGAAGAAGCAGGTGTACTTACAAGCCCACCAGCTTTTTATGGATATACACAACTTATCGCCATCCATACGGCCACATCTTGTGACATTTGAGGGATCTGCTAGTCTGCCTAGAAAAGAAAAAAATGGATTGTATGCAACTGTTTTTGTGTGAATGGTAAATGACGTTTACACTTGACCCAAGGTTTTGCTAAGGAAAGGAAAGGTATATGTTAAAATCAATTGCCATTTTCCTTCCAAGCAAACCTGAAACAAAAATACATCAATTGCTCTTAGGAGTGGCTACTAGGCATGATAACAAATCGAAAAATGGCAATTCTAAAATCAAATAGGGGGGGGGGGATTTTTTTTGATTAGTATATTAAAGACTTACAAAAAAATTGCAAAAAGTTCTAAAATGTAACGTAAGTATTAACGAAATTCTAAATTGGTTCTAAAGTAGGGAAAGCAGGGAAACAGTTAAAAATCAAGGGGGGAACATTCCCCTTCACCTCTGCAGTGCAATTAAGTGGAGCTGTACATGTATAACATAAATATAAGAGGTAGTAGCTACTAGCTCTCAGGACAATGGGGAAAGTGAAGTACGATTCTCCCCCCCCGTATTAGTTCCCCTTTCCCTCCTTTCTTCCGTCTCTACCCTCTTCTTTCATTCCTTCCTTTGCTCTTTGGTTCCCCATCCTTCTTTTCTCTTTCCTTCCTTCCCTCCCCCTTCTCTACTTCTTCCTTTGTCTCCTTCCTTCCTTTGTTCACGTTTTATTTCCCTAATAGCCATTAAACAGAAAGATATATGTATAATATATAGACTTTCTGCTGTGCTTTCTGCAACCGAACTTGCCTATCTCAGATTGGCCTCTTTAGTCATCAGCGCGCTTGTAAAAAGCGTGGGATGAGTCCTTCCTGAATCTTCGTTCGTGAAGTAATGCCGAGAGAGAGATATGTATTAATGCAGTGGTTCCTCATGTTGTGGTGACCCCCATCCATATTTTCGTTGCTACTTCATAATTTTGTTACTCTTATGAATTCTAATGCAAATATCTAATATGCAGGATGTATTTTCATTGTTACAAATTGACAAAAGTTAAAGCATAGGGATTAATCACAAAAACAATATGTTTGGGGGAGGATGGACAACGGATGATGGGATTTGCAGTACCTTCAACGAATTCAGCTCTGACTTCCACAGCTGAGACCCCATGAATAACAGACCTGGACCAAACTTGGCACACAGAACCCCCACGACCCACAGAAAATACTGGAGGGGTTTGGGAGGAATTGACAGTGATTTAGGGGAGATAACTCTGAACCCAAACAATCCTGGATCAGGACCAAACTTGGCATGAATACTCAATATGCATTGCCCAAATGTGAACGCAGATGGAGTTTGGGGAAAATAGACCTTGACATTTGGGAGTTGTAGTTGCTGGGATTTATAGTTCACCTTCAATCAAAGAGCATTCTGAACTCCACCAATGACAGAATTGGGCCAAACTGGGATCCGGGCGAGGCGGGGGAAAGAGGAGGGGCGAAGGAGGAGGCAATCAGCTGATTGCCTCCTCCTTCGCCCTCTTCCCCACGCTCGCGGCGCCTCGCTCACCCCCTCGCCTCTCTCTAGCCCCGATGCATGGATCGAGGCTAGAGAGAGGCAGAGAGGCGCGCGGGGGGCCTGTCTCCTCCTCTCTCGCCAATGACAGGACGGCGAGAGAGGAGGAGGAGGCCCTCGCTCACCCCTCGCCTCTCTCTGGCCCGATCCTGAGGAGCGAGGGCCCAAGTTTGCCCAGGCTGAGAGGAAAAGGAAGAGGCCTGAGGCTGTGAGGAATGGTGGGAGTTGAAGTCCAAAACACGTACCTGGAGGGCTGAAGCTGGCCCCTGCGATGGGACAAGGCAGAGCAATGGGGAAGAGAAGCATCTGAGAGAGCGCAGGGAGAGAGGAGGAGAAGCGCGCGCGTGTGTGTGTGTGTGTAAAGCAGGCCCCTGCGATGGGACAAGGCAGAGCAACGGGGAAGAGAAGGGGGGGGGAAACCTGGGGAGAGAGGAGGAGAAGCGTGTGTGTGTGTGTGTGTGTGTGTGTGTGTAAAGCAGGCCCCTGCGATGGGACAAGGCAGAGCAACGGGGGAAGAGAAGGAGGGGGAAACCTGGGAGAGAGGAGGAGAAGCGTGTGTGTGTGTGTGTGTGTGTGTGTGTGTGTGTAAAGCAGGCCCCTGAGATGGGACAAGGCAGAGCAACGGGGAAGAGAAGGAGGGGGGGGGGAAGCCTGGAGGACTACAGTTTCCAGAATGCATTGCCTAGCCTAGTCCTACCTAGCAGCGTCACTTCCAGTTCCTCATAGAAATGCGGGAAAAAGAAGAAGCTGAATGAAGGCGGGAAGGAAATGAGGGGGAGAAGACAGGGAGAAGTGAGTAGTACAATAATTAATTAATTAATACTTAAGAATTTCTAACGATCCTAACGCAAATTGTTGGCCTCAAGGACCGTAAAAGGAAGTCTACTTCCGGGATCGCGGCAGCGATACGTAAAACCTCAAAAGTCCCATTTCATACGAATCTCTTACGAATCCTTTTAATTTCCGTTTCATTTTTCTCATGTCTAGTGGCTACATGTTATTTTTAAAGGCTTCAGACACTATGGTTTCAATGCATAATTGACCATGATACCACAGGTGCACTCTCTTGGCCTAAGGTGAAGGCAATAGAAAACCTCCTCAGAAGAAATCTTGCAGAGATGGTAGAGTTGTCACAAATCAGAGTGGCCATGGTGGCACATGACAAACCACAACAACAAGCTATACCTTGAATCTCATGGCTTGGGAAATGGCAGGAAATCAATCAGTTAAGCATTCTTTGAAATCATATGGTACAAATACAAAAGGAAGGAAGGAAGGAAGGCTACCACAATATATATTAAAAGTTTAAAATCCTTGTTCACTAATTCAATAGCCGATAGGAAGGAAAGGAAAAGCTGACTTCCTTCACTTAATTTGATGCCTGAGGGAAACCAAAAATATTAGCTTTGCAGACATAAATAAGTATTATATATAGGATTCCAGCCAATAACAACAACATAAACTCATTGATGAAAGCAACCAAATGCCTGTGATTAAGATTTGTTGGACTAAAACATGGGGATATGTGTTACACTATTCAATGTAAAATAAATGCCACCAAAAAACAACCACAGATAGCAATGCAACTTTGTATGTGAATTTGCAGAGAGAAAGGTGAAGTAGACAGTTAATACTCTACACATTTGCATGTGTACACACATTTCCAAAACACAATTTTTGTTCCCTCTGACCAACTGCTTTCCATTTTAAAACAAAATATATCAGAGATATTTCTTATACTTGTCTCAAGTGTTATGTTTAGTTTGACTGATAGTAGAGTATTTTTCCAAGGTTAGATTTTTTCCCCCTCCTATATCAGCAGCAGCTGCAAGTTTCTCAGATGCCGATCTCATTTGCCAGTCAAGAGATCTGAGCCTTGGCTGATGAACTGTGTTCCTTCATTATGTGTAGAATCAATATTTTCTCTTTGGAGAGAGGTGAAGGGGACAGGTATTTTTGGGGGCAATTTGACATTTGAGAAATCTGTTTCAGTAGATACAAAAAAGTCTGTGTAAAGGTTGCAAACCATTGGGAGCCAAATTAATTTCATCCACATCTTAATGCGTGTATAGTTTTAAATTATCTTAAATTGCTTTAAACTGCTGGTTTGATTTCTTAGAATTATTTAACATAATGCTAGTCTGCTTAAATTATTGGCATTAGTTTAAACATGTTTAAGTGGGTTTAATTGACTTCGTTATACACCAACATGAGTTCTCACAATATTAGGAAGAATCTGTTCTGCTCTTCTACTGACATTTATCTTCTAACTTTTAATGGATTTGTTTTACTGTGTTCATCATTTTTTTCAACTGGATTTTATGTGAACTTTTTCTGTTCTCTCTATAAATGTTTTAATTATATTTGTTTTAATTTTGTAAGCCCTCTTTGAATCTCATTATTAGGAGAAAAAAGATGGGAATCCATATCCACAGATTCTATCTGTGGAAGTTCAGCCATCCACAGTTTGAAAATGTTTCAAAATAAAACACTAAAAGCAAATCTTGACTTGCCACGTTATATAAGGGACATAATTTTACTATGCCATTGTATATAATGAAACATACCCATGAAAGTTCCTGGAATCAAAACCCAGCTGATACCAAGTGTCCACTGTAAATGAAATTATTGTCAATAATAATAATAGTAATCAATAAAATGTAAAATTAAAATTAACAAAATATTAATGGTCACCGAATGAGAGAAAATTGCATCCTCTTGAAGTCTGGATTAATTTCTTCCCACTATTTTACTTCTCATGAAACATTTAAAATAATTAACATTGACAGGTTACATTTTAAAAATTCAAACTGCAAATAATTCTTTTACCTGTTCTATATTGCCAACCATGCTGCAAGGGCAGTCCCCATAGGATATTGCCAACATTATTTGGTCCCAGACTAACAAAGTATTTTTCTGAAGAGGACAGCAAGATTTTATATAATCCTAATCTTTCTCTGTAATTCCAGGCATTGATGACAAGGCTGTTGTCCTGTTTGAAGTATTCTTCTAAATTCCGAGGTGCAGACTTCCACAGTGGAGGGAATTCATCACTGTCCCCTTCATATTCCTCAGTTTGCCTTTTTGCAACCACTAGACTGAAAGCAGTCATAGCAAGGAGAACATGGATGAGGAGCAGAGCATATCCCATGTTGCTCAGGAAGGTGTTGCTTCTGGACCTCATCAAGCATAGGAGCTGATTTTAAGCAAGTACACACCAATCAGAATGCGACACATACATCAGATAATTTCCTTTCACCATTTTTTTTTGCCTTTCTGGAAAACAGTAATAAATAAGTAAAAGGAAAGTATGAGATGAACGTTTCTTACATGCTGAGACAACTAGAATGCAAATATTATTCAGTAATGAGATTCTTCCTCTCTCTTGCAAATGTTTTCCCAAGAACAACAAGACAATTTCACAACAGAAATAGAAATGTACTTCGTACAGTTGGCACAAAAATAATTGGGCTTCCAGGAGGACTGAGATTTTATTTCTGCTTCCAAGTGAGCAATTGCTCTGCCTTGTTCCAAAAATGTATGGCCACTTGATATTATTAATGCTTCCATTTATAACTTTCCAAAGTGCTTCTCAGTGCTTCTTCCATAATCTCCACCATCAGCTGAAAATTGGTCAAGGAAGAGAAATGAGGCATATTTGATAACACTATGTAACACACTTTTTGTTCCTGAATTATAAATGTCATTTCCTAATCGATTCTATCATTAAAACATGGGGGAAAGTTTGTTCTTTTGCTTTTGAGATACATCCTGCAGCTCATTTTGCTCTAGTTTTTCAATGAAGATCTCATAGACTTTCCGCCAATTTAGCATAGTTTGTGGCAGCCACAAAAACAAAGTTTTTGAAGTATAAAAACTACTGTACTTTCACAGTAAGTACCATACAATTAAACAAGAAATAACACTTTCAAACCAGGAACAGAATTTTTTTTACAAATGTTATTACAAAGAGTAATATTTTGCCTAAAAATGTAAGATCAGAAAAAATCCCGAGACTATAAAGGGAAAGAACACCATCAGTTTGTAAGAGATGAACACAGCCTAGAAAAGTTGTACAGCACCTTTTGACAGAATCAGCAGAAATCTTCTATCTGGAATTATCCCTTGTTGTTGTCATTGTATGGGTTCAAGTCATTTCCTATGAGCAAGTACATGAGCAAGTTCCTGTGGGATCACTACCGGGTGTGTGCGTTAAGAGAAAAAGACTCGCCCTGGTTCATTACAATACACAGACTGAATAATTGGGGTAATTAAGGTGGTTTTGGCCACACCTTAAAAAATATATATTTCATTAAGGTTTTCATGTAATAATAAAAAGAGATGAAACCTATCTAGTAGGGTTGGTCTCTGCGGTCTAAAAATTATTTGAAATCAGATTAAATTCGTATGAAAAGCTAATTTAGATGTTTACCAAACCTCGTGCGCCAACCCGGAAGTATAATTTCCTTACCGAACCTGTGGGGCTCCCTTTTTGTATTTGGCTCACGAAATCACCTGGCTCCCTTTGCCCTTAAAGAGCATGTTCTCATTGGCTAATGAAATCAGGGCTTCCCTTTACCCAATCAGCCCCAAGGGTTTCCTCCTGCCCCCCTCCCTGCTGACAGGCAACGCGATAATGCTTGGTGCTTCTCAGCCCCAAGGGGGGGGGGGAGGAACGGGGTTCTCCCACTCCAGGCAAGTAGGATGGGGCAAAAAACGGGTTTCTCCCATCCAGGCAAGCAGGAGGGGGTGCTCCTAGACTCCTGCTTGCCTGGGATGGGACAAAGGAGGGGGCACTCCTTTCTCCCATGCCAGACAAGTTTCTCCCATCCAGGGAGGGGGCACTCCTCCTCTCCTGCTTGCCTGGATGTGACAAACGTGGGTTTCTGCCATCCAGGCAAGAAGGAGGGGGCCGCTCCTCCCCTCCTGCTTGCCTGAATGTGACAAACGTGGATTTCTCCCATCCAGGCAAGAAGGAGGGGGGCACTCCCCCACTCCTGCTTGCCTGGATGGGACAACACAGCATTGCTGCCAGGGGGAGAGGAAGATGATTTGGGTTAAAGTTAACCCCCTGCCCTAAGAACTCCTCTGGCAGAAATTTTTGGAATTTTTTTGTGTCTTTCTATTACTAATCAAAGAAATCCCCCATTTGATTTTTTTTTTTTGGATCAACCAAGCCTAATATCTAGGGCAGTGTTTTTCAACCTTTTTTGAGCCGCAGCACATTTTTTACATTTATAAAATCCTGGGGCACACCACCAACCAAAATGACACTCTAACACAGTAATACATATAGTTAATATGTTTTTAAATGTATTTATACACTCAGTGTGGAACCTGGGCCTGTTTCAATGAACACAATATAGATATCCTGGCAGGAATGGCAGAAAGACACCAACTTCCCACACAGAACTCCCATAACCAAGAGAAAATGCTATAATAGTTTGGTGGGCATCGACCTTGACTTTTGGAGTTTTAGTTCACCTATATCCAGAGAGCATTGTGGACTCAAACAATGTTGGATCAGAACCAAACTTGGCATGAATACTCAATATGCCCAAATATGAACACAGATGGAGTTCAGGGGAAATAGACTTTGACATTTGGGAGTTGTAATTGCTGGGATTTATAGTTCCCCTGCAATCAAAGAGCATTCGGAACCCCACCAATGATAGAACTGGGCCAAACTTCCCACACAGAACCCCAGGAGGCAAGAGGAGGTCTCTACTTGGGGAAAGGGAGGCGGGCCTTTCCAATGCATGGAGAGGGAGAGACCAAATAGACAACGGGTGGGAAGGGGGGTGTTTGTAATTTTGTGCCTTTATCGAGGTAGGTTTCTTAGGGGTTTTTATACTTCAACACACTAGACTCTCCCCCCCCCTTCCTGGAGGTTCCAATTTCCCATGGCACACCTGATGATCGCTCACAGCACACTAGTGTGCCCCGGCACACTGGTTGGGAAACACTGATCTAGGGTATAGGAAAGTAGGAAAATAGAGTGTTTGAAGAAAAAAAAGAGAGTGATAGAGGGATAACGAGTAGGTATAAAATGGGATTGGGTGGTGGAGTATTTTGGAGGAAGGGGGTAAGGGGGTAGGGGGGAATAGTAGGGAAGAATATGTGGTGTGACTTCCAATCTTATTCACTTCGGGTGCATTTTTCTTCCTTCAATCATTTAAACTCTCACATTCTTTGGCAAGCTACTTTTTGTAGTCTCTCTTAAGAGCATTTGATGTTTAAATTTATCTAATATCTATTAACCATTTCAGGTTTTCTTGCAATATGAAAGTCTTTATTGGTGTCCAGTCAGTTTTGGATATTTTCAAGTTCTGCTTTATGCTCATGCGTTGGGTTAATTTGTCCATATTCATGATATCTAAGATTTTCGATAGCCATTGTTCTTGAGATGAAATCTCTTTCATTCTCCACATTTTTGCATAGTTTATTCTGGCCGCCGTCACTAGATAATTCAAACGTTTATCTTTGTTTAAGTCTATTTCAAAATCAATTATTCCTAAAAGGAAGTATTCTGGTTTTAATTCCATCCTTATATCTAATATCTTTTCTATTTTTTCATGAATGTTCTTCCAGTATGATTTGGCAGTTTTACATGTCCACCACATATGATAAAAAGAACATGTTTGTTCTTCACACTTCCAGCATTTATCATTAGTTTTTGGATAGCATTTTGCAAATTTCTGAGGTGTGATGTACCATCTGTACATCATTTTAGCCATGTAATCCATGAATAAATTTTAGAAATACTACAGTAGGGATGACCCAGATCTTGGTATCTAATAGCTCACCTATACACTTGAATATGCTGAAATATCTTGTTTATATAAATATAAAAATATTTGGGTCAAAAGGAAAAATAAGTTTATCTTAACAAAAGAGTGACCATGTATTTATTTATTATTATTTTATTATTTTATTTATTTATTTATTTACTTTATTTATATTCCGCTCTTCTCACCCCGAAGGGGACTCAGAGCGGATTACAGTACACATACTTGCAGACAATCCCTGCAGTTCAACATATATAGACAACATATATAGACATATGTAGATGATCAGTGGCAAACTTCTGGCCACCAGGGGGAGCTCAGCATTTTCCAGCATCCCTTTGTTTTTTCTTCTGCATTCCTCAACGATTCCTGGAGTTCTTTAATGGCCTCATAAATCAGTCAAAATTTGCCTCCCCACTTTAGTGTGGTACCTTTATCTCCTATTTGACAAATGCAACTGTCTTTCGGGCTGCAAAGGTCGACAGCAGGCTACATTTAAGGTCGAGCACCCACCTCGACCCAGGCAAGCCTCGAACTCATGACCTGCTGGTCAGAGAGATCTTATGCAGCTGACACTTAGCCAGCTGCTGTCACACCCCAAGGGCTTCAGGCGGCGTTTTTGCTAGGGTCTGCCTTTTGCCCGCCTGGCTCCAAGAAACTTTCCGGCACAGCTGGGCTAACTCCCGGGCCCTGCTGTGGGCCTCTTTGCTGCTCTCATGTGCCTCCCAGGGAAGATGCTATAGAAAAGACATGTCAAGGCCAGGCTAGGCCCACCAGGCTGATAGCAGAAGCGGGTACTCGGAGCACCAAGCGCAACTCCCTAGCCCAGGTGGCGCTCGCTAATGAGGCGCCGCATTCTTCAGGACTGAGGTTCTCAAAACAACCCGAGGCCCATCCATCACCCGTTTTGACGTTTGACGCACCAGGTTCTATAGAGAGAAATCCTATAAAAGCTGTGAGATCCTGCACACCAGTATCTCGTACCAACGACCGCTATTGCCATGATGCTAATGTGAACCGGGCCATTTGGCCAGCTACCAAGGTCCTGCCAGCCAGCCTCTCTCGGCTGCCTTGTTCCAGCATCAAGCCTTGTTCCTGCTCATCGTAGAACCCTGCGGAGGAGCTGTGATACTCCCGCATTGAACTTGCCTGCAGTACCTCAAGCCGCCCAACCTTCTTGCGCCGGTTGGGGGCTCAGAGACTATCTATTACATCCCGCATTTGTTCCTGAACTTCCTCCGCTTGAGATCCTGCTGTTGCGGATTCTCAAGTCTTGCTGATTCCAGCAATTGCTGCTAAATGGAGGCTGCATACTGAAGGCTTCCTGGACTCTTTACTTACCCTGCTACCTTATAATCAATAAAGCTTGTTGTACCTCAGCTGCCTTGTGTTTTGTCCAGGGAGGTCAAGTGCCAAGGGCCCAAGGGGGCGACAGTTTGGTACGAGATCCCTTACTCCCTGGTCAAACCAAGACCCAGATGCAGACACCGCCGGGAGCGACCGGAGGTGCGCCCGCCATGGCCCGAGGACCCTCCGCAGCGGACTTCCAGAGGTTGCAGGCCGAACTTGCGACTCTCCCGCAGCAGTTCGCCGTGGGGATCCAGGCCCAGCGGCAGCCTAACCAGTGAGTCCCAGTGGCCCTCCCCGTCCGCTTCAATGGGGAGCCCGCAGCTGCTCGCACCTTTCGTGGACAGTGCCAAGCTTACCTGGTGGCCCGAGCAGCCGATTTCGCCACAGAGGCGGAACGAGTGGCCTTTGTGTATACCTTGCTGGACGGCCCCATGGCGTCGTGGGCTACCACCATGCTCGATGCCAACGCGCCCCAGGTCAACACTGCCCAGGGGTTCCTGGACCATCTCTTGGAGACCTGGGGGCACCCTATAAACCGAGATTTGGTGGAGAAGCAGATGCGTCGCCACTATCAGCGCAGCATGCCCATGGGCCAATACATTGCAGAGTTCCATGTGTTGGCCAACCAGGTGACCTGGAACGCAGATGCCCTGCACTCCCAGTTCTTGGAAGGCCTGAGTCCTGAGATCCAGACGGAAGTGTCCCGGACCCCCGACGTCCCGCTCACCTTGGAGGGGGTGATCGCGATGGCACTGCGGTTGGACGCGCACCAGAGGGCCCAGCAGATCTGGATCCGGAAGGCTCCGGCCCCATCGCCCACGAAGAAGCCGGGTCCCAAGAAGCGCGGACCACCATTCCCGCGCCCACCGCCCCCCATTCCCACCGCCCGGCTGGACGACGAGCCCATGCAGCTGGGGCAAACCCACCCGTGGCTGGATGACGCTGAGAAAGCCCGTCGGCAGTGCCTGAATCTGTGTTGGTACTGCAGGACCGCCGGCCACTTCTCCAAAGAATGCCCGTCCAAGTCCAAGGGGAACCCGCGCCTGGCAGCGGCAGAGGAGAAGCCCAGCGGCCCGGAGATGGTTCCCGCACCGCAGGGGGAAGGAGAAGACAGTGTCTAGAAAGGCTTGCTAGCTCGGTCGGCCCCCATCCCTCAGAGTCTAAGACAGGAGTGCTGTTCCTGATCATGATCACCCTATGGTCTCTCGACAAAGGCCCCGTTCGTGTGCATGCCATGTTGGATTCCGGGGCCACCAACGATTTCATCGATAAAGACCTAGCCAAGCACTGTCACGATGCAAGGACTCGGCCGTCAGCTGCCGGGAGTAGTAGGCACAGGGCAAAAGGTCTGTCCCCTGCGGCTGTAGCAGGATCGCTCCCACCGCTACATCCAAGGCATCAGCTTGCACGATGAAAGGGGTGCGGGGGTTGGGATGCTGCAGAAACGGCTGTGTGGTGAACAGCTGCTTCAACTTCCGGAACCCCACGTCCGCCTCCGGTGTCCACCGGAACGGCACCTTTCCCCCGCAAACACTGAGTGATGGGGTCAGCCCACTTGGCAAAGTCAGGAATGAACTTTCTGTAGTAGTTGGCAAAGCCCAGGAATCTTTGAATGTCTTTTTTGCTGGCAGGAGCCACCCAGTCTGCCACAGCTTGGACCTTGGTATCATCCATGGCTATGCCCGTGGGAGAGATGCGGTAGCCCAGGAAATCGACCTCGCGTAGATCAAACGCGCATTTCTCCAGCTTGGCATAGAGACCGTGGTCTCTCAGTCTCTGAAGCACTTCCTTCACATGGCGGTCGTGGGTCGCCTGATCCGGAGAAAAATTAGCAGGTCATCCAGGTACACTGCCAGATAACGATCCAGCAGATCTCGAAAAATGTCATTCATGAAATGTTGGAAACAGGCGGGAGCGTTGCACAAACCGAATCCCATTACAAGGTATTCAAAACTGCCCCACTTGGTCTGGAATGCGGTTTTCCATTCGTCTCCTTGCCGAATCCGCACCAGATTATAGGCCCCCCTCAGGTCCAGTTTGGTGAAAACCTTGGCACCCCGCATCCACTCCAACAGTTCAGGGATCAAAGGCAGGGGGTAGCGGTTCTGAATCGTGATCTTGTTGAGCTCCCGATAGTCATTACAGAGCCGCAATTCCCCCGATTTCTTCTTGACAAACAGGATGGGCGCTCCGGCCGGGGACTGAGAAGGCCGGATGAAGCCCTTTCGCAGATTCTCATCCCAAAACTCTCAGAGAGCCTGCTGCTCTGGTTCCGAGAGAGGATAGAGTCTTCCACGGGGGATAGGGGCTCCGGGCTCCAACTCAATGGCACAATTGTAGGGTCGGTGGGGGTAGACGTTCCGCCTCCTTCTCGCTGAAAACATCCCAAAACCCTGCATACTTTTTGTGGGCCGCGTGGCAGCTTGCTCTACCTCTTGAGCTTGGCAAGCCCGGGCCGTCATACAATGTTCCTGGCAATGTTTGGATGAAAATGACAACTGTCTCTTGGCCCATGAGATCTGCGGATCATGAAGAGTCAGCCAGACAATTCCCAGAATTACCGGGAAATCTGACAGCTTGGTGACAAGAAAAGAAATATCCTCTTTGTGGGAGCTTGTCCACATCTTGGTAGGGGCAGTGTATTGAGTCACGGCCCCTGCTTTCAAGGTTCTCCCATCAATGGTCTGGACGCCCTTGGGCTCCTTGAGATCATGGAACTGTAATCCAGCAGACTTGGCGTAGTCTGCATCGATGAAATTGTTGGTGGCCCCTGAGTTGATCATGGCATGGACCATCATCGGTCCCTTCTCTTGCGACCAGAGGGAGACCATCACTAGGAACAATTGTCCAGTCTGGGGTTCTGGAGGAAGGGCAATGACTGCGGCCGAGTTAGCGAACCCTCTTAAACTCGGCCGACCCCTTCCCCCGCCGTCTGGATGGCTTCTTCGGCCCCCTGGGACCCCTCGAACGCAGCAGAGGCCCGGGGGGTCTTGCCGCGTGGCTTCTGGGGGCATTCTCTGGAAAAGTGTCCCGCTCCCCCACAGTACCAACACAGATTTAAACGCTGGCGCCGGGCCTTCTCGGCGGCGTCCACTTTGGGCCTCACATGCCCCAGCTGCATGGGTTTCGGTTCATCCAGGGACTGGGGGGCCGGCGCGAACTGCCGGAACGAGAATTGGTTGGCCCCTGTCTCCTTTCGCGCCCCCGGCCGCTCCCCGGGCCCCTTGTCCCATCGCCTTCTGGTCTGCATTCCAGCTTCCACTCGGATGCTCACGGTGATCGCCTCCTCCAGGTCTGCGGGCCGCGTAGCCCCTCTCAGGATCTCCTGTTGCATCTTCGGCGACAGGCCTTTCATGTACTGGTAACACAAGGCAGAGGGATTCCACTCTACTTGGGCGGCCAGCACACGGAATCGGGAGATGTATTGAGCCAAAGACATGTCCCTCATAGACAACCGATCCAACTCCCTTTCCACCAACTCGGTATTCACTGGGTCCCCCCAAGTGATCTTGATCGCCTCCAGGAACGCCGCCACCGTGGCCACTTGTGGGGACGCTGCCTGGAGCTGCGTGGTCGCCCATGCCGCCGCTGTGCCTTCCAGCAGCGTGTAGACGAAGCCTACCTTGGCTCGTTCAGTGGCGAACTCCGTAGGCCAAAGTTCCAGATACATTTCACATTGTCCAATGAACACGTTGACTTGAGCCGGGTTGCCTCCAAACCGAGCCGGTGCAGCCACGGAAGGGTGCCGGCCAGCCATGGCCCGTAGTTCTCCCAGTTCCTGCTGCATCGCGGCCACTTGAGCATCGGTCAATTGAGCCATGGTGCCGGCCCGCCGTCCGCGTTTCTTGGAGCGTCCCGTGATGTGAAAAAGGGGTTCGTGGAGTACCTCGGCCAACTGTCACGATGCAAGGACTCGGCCGGCCCCTTAATCACACACACAGAGACGATAATCAGCTAACTATTTTATTGAAGAATAAAACATATAAAAAGGCAATTGTCCAGGGATAAAAGTATAGTCCAAAAGTAAAGAGTCTGCAATAAAATCCAAAAGCAAAGGTCTTGGCAAAAACTTGGCAAAACCTCCGCAAATCCAAGCGGATCAAGAAACAAGGTAAAGTTCAATGGAAGGTTCCAAGAAACTTCTTGGCAAGGAACGAGCCGCAGCTTGGCTCCGTGATCCTTGGCTCGCTACATTTCACTAGGTTAGAAGTGGCCGAGGTACTGAGGATCTGTTCCCACGGATCCTATACTTAAACCTCACGGCGGCCCCTGGGACGCTGTAGGCTACGGCGGTAGTCTGTGCTATGAGACCTCGCGTTTCTCTGGCGCTCTAGGCTGCGGTGCCAATCCCTCCTGCTGGAGTCGATGCTCCGTCTCCTATCAAAGCTCCGACCTTGCCTCCCAGCACCTGGCTCGCTATCTTCATGAGAGTCAAACTCCCCTTCGTCTTCCATGGCCTCCTCGCCCATGTTTTCCCAAATTCTCTCCTGTGATCCGTACCCACCCGGTTTCTCATAACAATCATCGCTATCAGCACTTTCAGGATCAGCCTGACCTCCCCAGTTCCCATAGGCATCCGGCCAACCTTCATCCCAGGCCAAGCTCTTAATGAGCTAGCTCATTAACCCCTTCCTCCATTTCATCCTCAGCTGCGGCTGGCTCTAATGCAAGTGGGACCCCTGGTGCTGCCCCCTGCCCTCCAGGCACAAAAAGAACTGGGGTGCTACAAGCACCTGGGCCTAGAGATTAAGGACTTAAGTCGACCCTGTCTCGTCGAAACCATTGACGGACGGATCCTCAAGTCTGGCCCAGTAAACCAGTGGACCCCGCCTATGAAAATGACTATTGCTAACCATCAGGAGGAGATCCTGTTCCTCATCTCCACCTTGCCACATTTTCCGGTGATCCTGGGGGTGCGGTGGCTCACTCAACACGACCCCCAAATTTCTTGGGCTCAACGGGAGGTGCATTTCCTCACTGCCTATTGCCAGAGACATTGCCTCCGGAGCCAGCTGGGCGCTGTAACCGAGGCAAGTACCGTGGCCACGTTGCCCTGCAAGTATCAGGATTTTTGGGAGGTGTTTAGCGAGAAAGAAGCGGACAAACTCCCGCCCCACCGTCTGTACGACTGCACGATTGACTTGGTCAAGGATCCCCCGATCCCCCGTGGAAGGCTGTATTCCCTCTCGGCCCCAGAGCAGAAGGCTCTCCGGGAGTTTTTGGATACCAACCTACGAAAGGGATTCATCCGCCCCAGTCAATCACCGGCTGGCACCCCTGTACTGTTTGTGAAGAAGAAAACCGGCGAGATGCGCCTGTGCCATGACTACCGGGCCCTCAACAGTATTACCATCCGCAACAGGTACCCCCTCCCATTGATTTCCGAGATGTTGGAGCAAGTACGGGGAGCCAAGGTGTTTACCAAATTGGTCCTGAGGGGGGCTTACAATCTTGTGCAGATTAGGGCCGGAGATGAGTGGAAGACGGCGTTCCAGACCAAGTACGGGGCCTATAAGTCCCTCGTGATGACCTTCGGCCTCTGTAACGCCCCATCCACGTTCCAGCACTTCATGAATGACATCTTTAGAGACTATCTAGACCGTTTCCTTCTTTGCTACTTGGACGATTTGCTGATTTTCAGCCCCGACATGGACTCCCATGAACGCCACGTACGAGCCGTATTGCAGCGGCTCCAAGACCACGGCCTGTATGCCAAGTTGGAAAAATGCACCTTTGAGGTGGAAAGAGTGTACTTTTTGGGGCATTTTTGGCCCAGGGAATTTCTATGGACCCGGTGAAGGTAGAGGCGGTGGTGCAGTGGGAGGCGCCGGCGAGCCGCAAGGACATACAGCGGTTCATGGGCTTCGCCAACTACTACCGGAAGTTCATCCCGGGGTTTGCCAAGTGCTCCGAGCCCATCACCCAGTGCCTAAGGGGAAAAACCCCGTTCCGCTGGACTGCCGAGGCGGAAGGGGGGTTTCAGCAACTCAAGCAGCTGTTTGTGTCCCAGCCAATCCTACAGCGTCCCGACCCGGCCAAGCCCTTCCGGGTCCAAGCCGACACTTCCAATGTGGCAATCGGGGCGGTCTTGTTCCAGCCTCAGGGAGAAGATTGGCTGCCGTGCGCCTTCTACTCCAGGCAACTGGCCCCGGCTGAAAAGAACTACACCATTTGGGAAAAGGAACTTTTGGCTATTAAAGTGGCATTATAGTTCTGGCGGCACTGGCTGGAGGGGGCGCAGCATGAGATCCAGGTTCACACAGACCATCGGAACCTGGAGCACTTGAAAACTGCGCAAAAGTTGAACCAGCATCAGCAGCGCAGGGCCCTGTTCTTTGAACGGTTTCAGTTCAAAATACACTATGTCATGCCGACCTACACGAAGCAGGCCAACGCCTTGTTCCGGAAACCGGAGTACACCCGGGGAGTTGAAGACTCCGGGGAGGGGCAGATACTCCAGCAAGGGAAGCTGCACCCCCGACCGTCCCGCCCCCGGCAAGGCCCAGTTCCGCTCCACAACCCCGGAAAGCCCTTCCCCTGGATGAGCAACTTCGCTCCAGGCAACAGGAAGATGCGTGGGTCAAGGAGCAGCTGGCAAAGGAGGTACAGTACCCATTCAGCGTGCAGAATGAACTCTTGTGTCACCGAGCCCAGGTCTACGTTCCCCGGGGCCCTGCGAGGCAGGAAATCTTAAAGATGTGCCATGACAGCCACCTGTCCCGGGCTGTGTCCAGTTTAACCAGAGATTTTGGTGGCCCAAGGCTAAGCAGGTGGTGGGCAGACCCCAAGGACAGTTGCAACCTCTGCCCACCCCGGGGGGCCCTTGGGAGATGTTGTCCGTGGATTTCATCATCGACTTGCCAACTTCCCAGGGGAACACTACAATTCTTGTGGTTGTGGATAGCCTTACCAAGATGGCCCATTTCATCGCCTGCCCGGGTCTACCATCCGCTAAAGAAACTGCGGACCTGTTCTTGCATCATGTGTTCAAGCTCCATGGATTGCCCAAGAGTTTGGTGACGGACCGCGGCAGTCAATTCACGTCCCAGTTTTGGAAGGAGACCCAGCGGATGCTCGGAATCGAGGCACGGATGTCCTCGGCCCACCACCCGGAGACGGACGGGCAGACCGAGCGAATCAACGGGACATTGGAACAGTACCTGCGGTGCTATGTTAACTACCAGCAAGACAACTGGGCCTCCTTGCTATCCATGGCCGAGTTTGCCTACAACAACTCCATGCATGACAGCACCCAGCAGACCCCGTTCTTTGCCAACATGGGATACCACCCACGGTTTTACCCCGAGCTGGTGGAGCCCGGGTCCGTCCCGGCTGCGGAGCAACGGCTTAAAGAATTGGCGGCTGTGCAGCAAGTGATCAAAGCTCAACTAGACCAGGCCAAGGCTGACTACAAGAGGGCGGCGGTCCGGCATCGCCAGGAGGGGCCAGAGCTGAATGTGGGGGATCGGGTGATGTTGTCAACCCGCCACTTGCCCTCCCAGTGTCCTTGCCGTAAGCTTAGCACCAAGTTCATTGGACCTTACAAGATTGTGGCTAAGCTGTCCCCGGTCGCCTTCCGGCTCCAGCTTCCCAAAGGAATGAGGATTCACCCCGTGTTTCATCGGGCACTCTTACGCCTAGCCAACGAGGTCCGGCCGGAAAAGGGTAAGCCTGCACCACCTCTGTTGTTAGTATATGGGGAAGAGGACTACGAAGTGGCTGAGGTTTTGGACTCTCGGATTTTCCGGCGCCAACTGCAGTACTTAGTTGACTGGGAGGGGTATGAGGCCGAGGAGAGATGTTGGATTCCGGCGGCGGACTTACATGCCCTGAGTTGATGGAACAGTTCCACCGGGCCTACCCTCACAAACCAGGGCCGCTGATCGGCCGGGGGGGGGGGGCTGGTGTGCCAGGAGGGGTAGTGTCACACCCCAAGGGCTTCAGGCGGCATTTTTGCTAGGGTCTGCCTTTTGCCCGCCTGGCTCCAAGAAACTTTCCAGCACAGCTGGGCTAACTCCCAGGCCCTGCTGTGGGCCTCTTTGCTGCTCTCATGTGCCTTCTTCTATACACACTGCTAAACCACAATGTTTAAAGGGGCAGTGTCAAAGGAATACCAAGACATAGCATATATAGATAAAAACCACTATATTGTATGGCAGTATATGCTCAATAGCAGAACAATATTACAAACAGTACAATGTAATGCAAATAATCAATCATGTGATAAATACACAGTATGAGCATAAATCACAAGCCCACATACATGTTGGGCGAAGGAGTATTCCACTAGGCACTGAGTAACCCTTGGTGAAGTCCTGGGTATGATGACCCATGAACCTGCGACTGAGTCAATAGGGGAACCTTGGTAGGTGGCAGGGCTGGTGGCTGCTATGGTGGGCAGGCCTCCCAGGGAAGATGCTATAGAAAAGACATGTCAAGGCCAGGCTAGGCCCACCAGGCTGATAGCAGAAGCGGGTATTCAGAGCACCAAGCGCAACTCCCTAGCCCAGGTGGAGCTCGCTAACGAGGCGCCGCATTCTTCAGGACGGAAGTTCTCAAAACAACCTGAGGCTCATCCATCACCCGTTTTGACGTTTGACGCACCAGGTTCTATAGAGAGAAATCCTATAAAAGCTGTGAGATCCTGCACACCAGTATCTCGTACCAACGACCGCTATTGCCATGATGCTAATGTGAACCGGGCCGTTCGGCCAGCTACCAAGGTCCTGCCAGCCAGCCTCTCTCGGCTGCCTCGTTCCAGCATCAAGCCTTGTTCCTGCTCATCGTCGAACCCTGCGGAGGAGCTGTGATACTCCCGCATTGAACTTGCCTGCAGTACCTCAAGCCGCCCAGCCTTCTTGCGCCGGTTGGGGGCTCAGAGACTATCTATTACATCCCGCATTTGTTCCTGAACTTCCTCCGCTTGAGATCCTGCTGTTGCGGATTCTCAAGTCTTGCTGATTCCAGCAATTGCTGCTAAACGGAGGCTGCATACTGAAGGCTTCCTGGACTCTTTACTTACCCTGCTACCTTATCTGTATACCTTTATAAAACGGAATGTTTGTATGTGTGTGTGTATGTGTGTATGTGTGTATGCGGAGGGCGGGAGGGCAGAAGGGCGGAAGCAGCCACTTTCACAGGCCAGGGCGGATATGTGGCAGCCACTTTCACAGGCCAGGGCGGATCTGTGGCAGCCACTTTCACAGGCCAGGGCGGATATGTGGCAGCCACTTTCACAGGCCAGGGCGGATATGTGGCAGCCACTTTCACAGGCCAGGGCGGATATGTGGCAGCCACTTTCACAGGCCAGGGCGGATATGTGGCAACCACTTTCACAGGCCACAGCGACCAGCGCGGGTGATGGACCTGCACCAAACTTGGTACACAGAGCCCCCCTAAACCCCTTTACGTCCTGGCGTGGGTCGGGGGACATGTCCCACGGATTATGGGATTTGTAGTACTTTCCAACACTTTGGTTCCCACAGACCACTGAGGCCACCAAAAAGGACCAATACAGACCACACTCAACACACAGCCCCCATGACCCACTCTACGTCCTGGTGCAGTTCGGAGGAGGGTGGACCATGGATGATGGTACTTGAAGTGCCTCTACTCACTTCCCAAGTCCGCTGCAACCCTCATCCAATCACTGATCGAGACTAAACTTGGCACACATAACCCCCATGACTGCCTTCACGTCCTGGTGAGGTTTGGGGAGGACTGACAATGGATGATGGGATTTGTAGTACTTTTACACCCCTCTGTTCCCACAGACCACTGTGGCCCCCAACAAACACTGATAAAGACCACACTTGGCACACAGAGCCCCAGTGACCCAGTCCACATCCTACTGAAGTTTGGAGGGGACAGAACATGGATGATGGGTCTTGCAGTACCTTCCCTCACTTTCCAAGACTGCTACAAACCTAATCCTATGATTGATCAACACCAAACTTGCCACACAGAGCCCTCATGACCCACTCTACATTCTGGTGCAGTTTGGAGGAGGGTGCACCATGGATGATGGGACTTGAAGTACCTCTACTCACTTCCCAAGTCTGCTGCGACCCTCATCCAATTACCTATTGAGACCAAACTTGGCACACACAACCCCCATGGCTGCCTTCACGTCCTGGTGAGGTTCGGGGGAGGACTGACAATGGATGATGGAATTTGTAGTATTTTCACACCCCTCTGTTCCCACAGACCACTGTGGCCCCTAAAAAACACCGAGAAAGTCCACACTTGGCACACAGAGCCCCAGTGACCCACTCTACAGCCTACTGAAGTTTGGAGGGGACAGAACATGGATGATGGGACTTGCAGTACCTTCCCTCACTTCCCAATCCTGCTACAAACCTAATTCAATGACTGATCAACACCAAATCTGGCACACAGAGCCCTCATGACCCACTCTACAGCCTGGTGCAGTTTACTGTGAGACGGACCACAGATGATGGGACTTGAAGTACCTTCACTCACTTCCGAAAAACAATGCATCCCTCATCCATTCACCAATACAGACCAAACTTAGCACACAGAGCCCCCCTGACCCAATCGACATCCTACTACACTTGGGGGGACAGAGATGATGGGACTTGCACTACCTTCAGTAATTACATGATACCACTGCAACTCCCAAAAATGATGGATCAAGACCAAACTTGGCACACAGAGCCCCCATGACCCACTCTACATCCTGCTGTGCTTCACAAATAACCCGGGCAGGGCCGGGTCCCCAAGCTAGTAATCAATAAAGCTTGTTGTACCTCAGCTGCCTTGTGTTTTGTCCAGGGAGGTCAAGTGCCAAGGGCCCAAGGGGGCGACAGCTGCGCCACATTCCCGTAGCTGTTCAACTCAGCTGTAGCTGTTCAACTCAGGCTTGCTCTACCCTATACTGCCATATAATACAGTTTCTGAATCTACTATCTGCTTTGAACTGGATTGTATGAGTCTACACTTCCATATAATCCAGTTCAAAGCAGATAGATTCCGAAAAATTCTTACATCTCACTTTTAACACACATAGGCTGAATCTACATTGCCAAATAATGCAGTTTGAACTGCATATAATGTATTATATTTATTTTATTTATTTTCGGGTTTCTATGCTGCCGACTCCCGGCGGCTTACAGAAGCTGAAGGCACAGTAAAATACAGAAACAATAAAACAGTAAAAGCAGTTAAAAACAGAGCAACACAATAGAACAATACAAGATTAGGGCAATAGCACTGTTGGGGTATGCTGGCCTAGGTGCCGAAGGCCTGCTTAAATAAGTGGGTTTTACAAGCCCGTCTAAACGGGAGCAGGTCCTTCAGTGCCCGGGTTTCGGCCGGGAGGGCGTTCCACAGTGTAGGGGCTATAACTGAGAACGCCCTCCGACGGGTGGATGTCAAACGTGCCAACTTCGCCGAAGGTACCTCCAAAAGGTTGGCATCCTCGGACCGTAGTGATCTCAAAGGGCAATGTGGAGTATGAGTCTAACTGACCTCATAATACAGTTTAAACTGCATTATTTGGCAATGTAGATGATACAACCACAATGCTAAAAGGTTGCTTGTCACATCAATTATTGTCTTGTTTCTTACCACACGATGGTGCTGTAGAGTTTATTCTCTTCCCAGGTTTTTCCATTTGGCAAAAAAAAAACCACACAAAGTAATTGCAGTGCAAAAGGTCTCAATGATTTTTTCTCTCTCATATATATATATATATATATATATATATATAGAGAGAGAGAGAGAGTTAAAACAATGATAAAACAATGATAATAAATCATTGTTTTATAATTTTTTTATAGTTTTATTGCTTCTATGGTTTTTATGATGTGATTTAATTGCTTTTAACTGGTGTGTGTGTGTGTGTGTGTGTGTGTGTGTGCATGGCACCTAATTGTTGCCGATCTGTACCTGAGTCGCCTTCAGGCTGAAATGGGCAGAATTAAAATGACGTAAATAATAAATAAATATTTTTTTCCTGTCATTACTTTGCGAACAATGATTCTTAGGAAGGACTCATCCCACGCTTTCTACAAGCACGTCGATGACTAAGTAGGTTGGATGCATCCTTCCAGCCTGTGCAATGGATTTTTCTGGTGGAGCGCAGCGTGCACAGAACTGGCCTCACCCTTTAAACCAAAGGTTTGTTTGCTGGGGCCTAGCAAGTTTAGGACGGTGGCAGCGAGGTCCTCAGATCGTAGGTTTGAGTTCAATTTACTTCTCTAGATGGTTGACCTTACAGGGTTAGACGAGCACCATCTGCCTGGATTTGAAATTAGAGTTTTCCTTCTCTTAGGATGGTTGCCAAAAAGCTAGAGAGCCCATCCTACCCATTGACGCTCTTTGTCAGACCCTTCAGTTGTGACCTGTCTGGCATGGGAGGCCCTAGCGGTGGCTATACTAAACCCGTGGTTTAGTTTAGCTTCAAGAGCAACCACTCCCACTTACTTTAAACCTACTGGTGGCTATGCCACTGCCAGCATAGCTCACAACTTCATTAGGGTATGCAAGCCTCTCCCCCGCAATAAGGGGGCGCCGCGACAAGGGGATGCCAATAAATAAATAAATTATAATGCATGTTAAAATATGAAACACTCTAACAATGGATATCTGTGTGCCACTTGCAAGTTATTGTATTTTTCTTACTTCCATTTCCTCCTTTAGTAAGAAATGAAAGACAGATTTTGTACTTATCATCCACTGGATGTGATATTTATTTTTTGCATCCTCTATGTGTGTGTGTGTGTGTGTGTGCGCGCGCGGGTGTGTATGTAATGTTTGTTTGTAGGATTAATAGTTCACCTACAATCAAAGTGCATTCTGAATGCCACCAATGATGGAATTGACCCAAACTTGGCACACACTTCTCCCATGACCAACAGAAAACACTAGAAGAGTTTGGTGGGCATTGACCATGAATTTGGGAGTTGTGGTTCACCTACATCCAGAGAGCACTGTGGACTCAAACAATAATGGATCTGGACAAAACTTGGCACGAATACTACACATGCCCAAATGTGAATACTGGTGGAGTTTGGAGAAAATAGGCCTGGACATTTGGGAGTTGTAGTTGCCGGGATTTATAGTTAACACACAATCAAAGAGCATTCTGAACTCCACCAACGATAGAATTGGGCCAACTTCCATGATTCCCCTGCACTGAGCCATGGCAATTAAAGCAGTGACATAACGCATTAATTCTACAGTGTAGATTCACCTCAGGCTGCATCCCTTTAATCTTTTTCCTGGTACTCCTGAGTTTTGGGCCCCTTCTACACAGCTGTTTAAAATCCAGATTATCTGATTTTAACTGGATTATATGGCAGTGCAGATTTTTGTTAATGTGGACTATATGGCAATGTAAAAGGGGCCTTGGAGAACATCCAAAACATTCTAGGACAGTGGTTCTCAACCTGTGGGTCCCCAGGTGTTTTGGCGCACAACTCCCAGAAATCCCAGCCAGTTTACCAGCTGTTAGGATTTCTGGGAGTTGAAGGCCAAAACATCTGGGGACCCACAGGTTGAGAACCACTGTTCTATGGTGTCCTTTGGTAGATGTAGGTGGGAAAACATTTCATTTTATGTGTGAGTGGAATAGTTTTCTGCTGTCATAAATGAGCTCTGTAGATTCAAGCCTCATCACATGAGCGCAGGGATTCCCATGGAGCCCTTCTGGAAGTTGCCTTACATCGCATGATAGACTTCATGGGACTCCATTCTGGCAGCACAAAGAAATAGGGAGAAGACACAGAGAAGACTGTGGGTCCTTCCAGACAGGTCCTGTATCCCATGATCTGATCCCAGGTTTTCTGCTTTAAACTAGATATGAGTCTGCATTGCCAGATAATCTAGGATAAACAGAAAATCTGGGATCAGATCCTGGGATATAGAGCCTGTCTGAAAGGGCCCTGAGTCTGATGAGGTCACTAGATGGGGAAAAGATCCTTTTGGCTTTGCATGCATCCTAGGTAAACAAAAGAATTGCTATCTCATTGGTATATTTCTCCAGCTGAAATGCTATATTTCATTATTAATACAAAGAATGAATGATCTATCTATCTATCTATCTATATCCTGGAGTAAAAATAAAGGAAATTACTCTTCTGTTCTTTAATCTATATGTAATAATACGAAATATAAAAATACTGTTGTTTGCACCAGCCTGATCTCGAACCTTCAGCAATGAGGTCTTTCTTCCTGCTTCTAAGTTCAGCACCCGAGTTCTTAATCTATATGTAAATTGACATAAGATGCATGCATATACATGCCTGCTCTAGTCTCTTGATTCTCTCTTGATTCCTTTTTAATTTGCTTTTAATCATCCTTTTTGATTGCAACTACAACTCCCCCTCCCCCAATTAGACTCTAACTATTAGTAGAGTGCTTTCTTGTTGCCATGGGTTTTCCACATTAAAAGTCTGCATTGTCTCTTGACCTCATTCCTTTTGGCTATTCAGTAGGATAATGAAACTGCAGCCAAGAGGCAGAACTCTTATTCCCTCTAATTATTATTATTATTATTATTATGAACTATATAAATACACATGCAATAATACATATAACAAACACAAACTACAAATTACCAATTTCAAACTGAAGCAGAACTGGGAGTTCTAGAACCCCAAGTACCAAATTAATCTTACCAACGCTGCCCGAACGTGCGGATACTTAGAAGAGGGAAACTCGTGACAACTGTGAAGTAGGGTGAAAAACAAAAGGTTTATTATCATTCACCAGCTGGTGGGTATTTGCCAACAGAACACAGCTGTAGATAGGGGGCAAAAGACCCCGTCACACTTCATACAAAGACATTTATACTCGTAATGGAGTCCATCTAGTTAAACCCACCCCTTCTTCATGGTTAAAACAATCATAATTGGCTGGTGAGTACTGTTGTTACATGACACTTCATTAATCCAATAAACACTATATAAATCATTTGCATCATGTCTCTGTCATCACTAAATATGAGAACAATAGCTTTCTGTAAACATTCTTTCTCACAGTGCAAGCTATCAATTTTAGCCTCTCTCTGTTCTTTTCTTGCAACTTTAG
>JARBWK010000003.1:134040609-134277473 GCA_030556195.1 Anolis apletophallus | reverse complement strand
GGCGCGGCTCTCTGGCGATCGGACCTGACGTCGCCTCCGACTCCTCTGCGCGCTTTATGCCAGTTTGCTAGCCCTCTGGCCGGGCACCACCTTAAGGTGTCCCTGGACTTACTCTAGCCGGCTCTACAGAGGCCGCTTCCCAGCCAGCCTCTCCCTTCAGGCTTTGCTTTCACCCTCAACGTTAGTTGCAGTCTCACTTGGGTCACCGGCGTTCGTTTGGGGCGATTCAGGCGGCCGGCTCAGTGCAAATCGGTCAAAAACAGGCGGGGCTGCCCCTTTCCAGCCCTCCTGAATGGCCTCACCTACTAGCCGGGGAGCAAGCGCTGTCATCAACGGAGATCACGTTCGTTTTCCCTCAACTCAGACCCGTCTAGATATCTTTAGATCACGTCGGGGTCACCAATTGAAGCAGAACTGGGAGTTCTAGAACCCCAAGTACCAAATTAATCTTACCAACGCTGCCCGAACGTGCGGATACTTAGAAGAGGGAAAACTCGTGACAACTGTGAAGTAGGGTGAAAAACAAAAAGGTTTATTATCATTCACCAGCTGGTGGGTATTTGCCAACAGAACACAGCTGTAGATAGGGGCAAAAGACCCCGTCACACTTCATACAAAGACATTTATACTCGTAATGGAGTCCATCTAGTTAAACCCACCCCTTCTTCATGGTTAAAACAATCATAATTGGCTGGTGATTACTGTTGTTACATGACACTTCATTAATCCAATAAACACTATATAAATCATTTTGCATCATGTCTCTGTCATCACTAAATATGAGAACAATAGCTTTCTGTAAACATTCTTTCTCACAGTGCAAGCTATCAATTTTAGCCTCTCTCTGTTCTTTTCTTGCAACTTTAGTCCGGGCTTCCTGCCAGCAGAGAAGGTAGGACTTTTGCCATGTGCACTGGTGTTTTCCATTCACATTAAGAATCCCATTAACTTTCAGAGCTCAAACTGCACTGTATTCCCACTCATCTAGCATATATAGTATAACTTGGCACAGAGTGGATTAGAATGTATTTAATCAGGGTGTTAGTCTTCTATAACATGTGCCTTACTGATTCCAGGCACCAAAACCCTCTTTTTCAGAGTTGACACGCATGTAGCATCACTTTCTGACTGTACTTTTTATGCTCGGAAAAGTACCAAACCTGCTTCAAAACTAACACAATACAAAAGTTAAACACAAAGCTTATTATGCCTACTGCTGTACTCACAAAGTACTGATCAAAGAAATTGATTTAAGTCATACCAATTAGTAAACCTGAGAATTATTTCTTTAAACCCTCATTTAACCCTTTATCTCTCAATTTTGATATATCCAATTCCAAATTGCCCATTAAATCAAAACACATATTTGATAATTTGCCTTGAGAAGACTTAATATTTGTATCTGAAGTCCTGTCCTTTTTGGATCATATAATCCTATTCCAATTTTTCCAATAAACACCACCTTTATATGACAGATTCAGATTCATCAATGTAATCCGTGTGTGTGCGTGTGTGCATAAATATAGACTGTGTGATCAATACAAAATGTTTCGGGCAGGGTCTTTTGAATTCTCTTGTATAGGACTCCTCACCTTCCCAAACTACATTTCCCAGAATTCTGTGCTTTCTCAGTCTCTTTCCCAGCAAACTCTGCTTTCTACCTGCTGCTTCCCTCTCCTATTGGCAAGAGGCCATTAATTTAAAGAGGAATGGCAGCCTTTTCGGCTTCACTTTGCTTGCTTGCACTGAAAATGAAACTGATATTTATATTTATCTTCTACTTTTATCTTGTTGCTTTAATCATTTGTTTTTAAATAACACGGTTAGTTTATTCAAAAGCAATATGTCATAGTGATTTAAGTGCTCCAAGAGGCAAAGATGAAAATGTCTCAACTCAGCAATGGAAACCTACTGGATGGCCTTAGGCAAGTCACACTTTTTCAGCCTCATAGGAAGCCAGTGGCAAATCCCCTCTGAACAAACCTTGCCAAGAATACCAATTTGCTTTTAGTTGTTTGCTGTTATGTGAAGCTGCACAACATCAAATTGTTTTATTATTGCTTTTATTATGTTTGTTTCAATTATGTACATAAACCTGAAAGTTTCTGATATGGGAAGACATATCAAGAAAGGAAGGAAGAAAGGAAGAAATAAAAAAGTAAGATATGTATTGTTAGCCCTGTGAGCAAGTTCATTGTTAAGCAAGTTAATTAAGTTCTCAAACTTGCATTTGCAGTGGTGGTGTGAATGTAGGATCAGAAGAGCATCTGTTAGGAAGGGTGAAGGAACATATGGAGAGTGTTAATCCTTTCCTGACTACTACAATCTGCTCCTAAGCAAAACTATCCCCATTATGGAGCCCAAGTGACAGAGAAAAGGGATCAAGCCAGTCAGAGAGAGGAAAAATCAATGGCAGCAAATAAATTTCCCTGAAGATACCTTTAACTCATTGATTTTAATAGGCACATGTGAGGATGGAAAGCCTGTGTTAGCTTCCAAGCTTTTTATTACTTCTATAATCCATATATTTGCTGTTTTTGTGCCTTCAAGTCATTTCCAATTTATGGCCACCCTAAGGTGAACCTATTTTCTTGATAAGATTTGTTCAGAGGAGATTGACCTTTGCTTTCCTCTGAGGCTGAGAGAGAGTGATTTGCCCAAGGTCACTAAGGGCATAGCTGTAGCTGAGTGGGGAGTCAAACCCTGATTTCCAATTGTAGTCTCAACACTCAAACCATATTGATTCTCAAGAGATAGAAATGCTAATGGGAAAAATATCAGATGGGTGGCCAATAATAATAATAATACCAACAACAACAACTTTATTTTTATAGCCCGCCTCCATCTCCCCGAAGGGACTCAATCGGCTTACATTGGGCCAAGCCCAGATAACATCTAAGTGCATCAACAGCAATAGAGCAAAGAAGTGGCGGCTACTTTAAACAACGGGAGTAGAAAGAGCCAAGGAATATACACTTACAATCAGAATGATGCGAAAATATATATTGTGTAAATAACACAGTACAGCATAGCATATAAGATCAAGCATAATAGACATAACATATAAAGCAACTTGCTGTAAGTAGCAATCAAAACTGAACATAACACTTGCTGTAAATAGCAGTAGCAGGAGAAACGATCCCCAGGCGCAGACATACTCACGCGCGAAAAGTCCAAATGTGTTGGAACTCCGAATGGGATAAAGTTTAAACAGACATAGTCCGCAACGGCGAACAGATCGGTGAGACGGGGGACGCCAAGCGTCCAATTCAAAAACAATATTTGTAATCCAAATGGGGAATCCAACAGGTTGACGAATCTGAAAATCCAAGCACAATCGTTTCGCCTGTGTAGGGCTTCCTCTGGACCCGGGACGAGTATGAGTAGCGGGTGCGAATGCCCTTAGATCATGCAACGGAATATAATAGACATATATGTCTTCTGGTCAAATGGACCGACAGCAATAACATGGAATGCCTGGGTGTTTTATTTTAGAAAGAATAGTCCTTTGTTTAAGAAAACCTTTATTTGAAGCTCTGTTCAGTTCCAATCCAGATAAACAGCCAAGAACCATAAGAGGGATAACCAAGCCCTTTGACATATCTTGGGCAAGAAAACTCCATCATAGGGTTGCCTTAGGTCAGTAATAACTTGAAGGCACACAACAGCAACATTAAAAAGCCATACTAAACCCAAATACTACCAGACAGGCCCATAGCCAGGATTGTGATTCGGGTGGGGGGAGGGGCTGAATCTGAGTGAGGGAAGATCTACACTAGCAAACCTTTTGTGTCATTATCCCAATACCCCTGTGCATATGGGATATATTGAGCATGGTGATCGGATCATGATATGAATAAACATAACAGTTTCAATAATAAATATTATTTATTTTCATTAACAACATGTTTAGAATACTTTTTGACTTTTATTTTACTTTACAGCAAGTCTTCTTTTCTTCTCCCTGGCCATTTTCTCAATTACTTTTTTCTGGTTAGATAGTGATGTCCCGATGGATGGAAATCATTGCTAGTCCACTAAGTCTGTGGTCTGTCATTAAACTCCTAGATACACTTTTCACTCTCTTCATGGTTGAAAATGATCTTTCCACACTGCATGTCGTTACTGGTAGAGTAGCTAACACAGTCAAAAGGAAATTGACTGATAGTAGGTTTTGTCACACAGTTCCAACCCTTTTAGTACCTTAGTATCTTTCTTAATTGATGGTGTAATATTCCATCACATTATGTACTCAGCCGTGACGGAAGCAAGTGCTGCGTCATTTTCAAAGTATTCTGACAGTTGTTCCATATGGTGAACTTTGTCTAGACCTGAAAACCCAGGGAGGAGTACCTGTGATTGACCTTGGATCTGGGAGTTGCAGTGCGCCCTTATCCAGAGGGCATTGAACCAAGCCAATGCTGGATCTGGACTAAACTTGGCACATAGAGCCAATGTGCCCATCTGTGCATAGAGACAGGGATTGGGGAATTATTGCCCTTTTTCAAATGGGAGTTGTTGTTTACTTGGATCCAGAGAGTCCCAGAAGGCATCCGACGGGCTTGACGCACTTCACTCCCAGCCACGAGTGTGGTGAGACTTCAATGCACATGCACGAAGGCCTGCCAAGTTTACGGGCGCGAAGGCCTATTTCGGCCTCCAAATGGTCTGTGGTGTGGCGGCATCCTCTTTGGCGTCTGGGCTGTCAGCGCACTCCCCTTCCTCTCCTGGCACCGAAGGCTGAAACCAAGGGCACCGAAAAGGAAAGAGAGAGTGCCGAGGGCCCAGGTACGGACAAGGATGCCTCCATACCACGTACCAGTAAGGCCTTCTTGCAGACCACCCTGAGAATTTTGGGGGGAGGGGCTTAAGCCCCTCAAGCCTCCCCCCTACATGTCTGCTACCAGATACTTAAAAGGCACTCAGTTAAAAATAGAAAGGATATTACATTAACATATCATAGGCAGGGTCGGGGAATACAGCTTGCTGATCAGAAAGGATTAATTTTCTGATGTGTCTATCTTTTTCGCATAGACTCTTGTTTAAAAAAAATTAAATAATTCCAGCTTGCCTTCCTATGATGTCATTCTACCCAGAAGGGGGAACAAAGCTCTATCTTTCCCAACCTGTCTCCATTCAGCAGAAGAGAAGACATAAAATGAAAACCAGAGGTTGATAAAGTGACATGCTACAGAAGTATCCATGGAAACCGGGACTCCAGGCTCATTCACGGACAAAAATAGCTTCCTAAGCAATCCCTGCTGGATTGATTGATTGTGTGTCTGCCTGTGCCATGCACCCAGGCATGAAAGAAACAGTGTGGAGGAGAGGGAAGGGAGGAGAGAGAAACCACTGCCTTTGTTGTAGTAACAGATCCCATCGCATTTCTGTACAATTCACTAAAGCCTTAAAGCAGCCTCAGTGTTAAAACGGAGTGCTCCTCTCAATGATCTCCCAAAGGCTTCCTTCTACATTACATGAAACAAACATCTGCTGAGTATTGTGCTACAGTGGGCTTACAAAATACCCTCTGAGTTCATTGTTTATCAACACATTGGTTTGGTTTTGTCTGTTGGCACAATTCCTGATCCAGATATATTCTTCATATAATTTAAATGCCGCATAACAAATAAGAAAGGGGCACTTCTCAGCCCACCCTTCTTTGAGGTATTTATCTAGCACAGAATTCACATTACTATGTGTAGATTAAATAACTGGTCATCTTGGAATGATTTGATTTAGCAGAACAGGAAAGCATTGGAAATTTATACTGCTCATCTACAAATAGTATCAGCAATGTACATTTTTGAACCCCCGGTTGCACAGTGGGACAAATCCGGGGACCAGCGTGAGCTCTCGCTGTTAGCCCCAGCTTCTGCCAACCTAGCAGTTCGAAAACATGCAAATGTGACTAGATCAATAGGCACCGCTCCAGCAGGAAGGTAACGGCAGTCATGCCAGCCACATAACCTTGGAGGTGTCTATGGACAACACTGGCTCTTCGGCTTAGAAAAAGAGATGAGCACCAACCCCCAGACTCAGACACGACTGGACTTAATGTCAGGGGATAACCTTTACCTTTTACTACATTTTTTACTCTCACTGTGGACTTCTTTAAGCAAGTGATTGAAATCTGATGTGGTAAATGTATGTAGCATTTTCAGAAGCACTATTTGAAATAAACAATTTAAAAATTCTGAAATTCAGAAGATGAATTTGTTTTCTTATTGTTGACTGACAGCTTCGAGTTATGGATCTGTAGCTGCCCTGCATTTACCTATATGTTGGTCCTGGGGTTGATTCCTTAGGATTCATAACTGTATTTGTTGCTACATAAAGATAATGTAGGGCCTTGCCCATTATTGTTAAACTTGGTTTCACATTCTAAAAGGCATTACTGGTTGGAGTCTTAAATTGATTCTATTCAATAATTTAGGAGGCACTGAGAAATTATGAGATAATGTGGCATCTTCCAAACAATAGAAACCTAAGCAAAAAAGGAAAATGTGAATGAGGTCAACATACTCTATGAATGACAATAAATTATGTCTATGAAATATGTGGTGTATGTTGTATTTTTAAAACATATACAAAAAGTTAAATGTCTCATATAATGTACAATAACATACAGTATAATGCAGATGTATAGTATCCACAATTAAGTAATGCGTATTATATTAAACTCTAATATGCTGGTATAGCCTCAGGATATCATATCATTTCATATATCATTACACTGTAACAAGATACACACACACACACACACACACACACACACAATCATAGGAAATATTGATCGAAGTTAATAATCCATTACAATTACAACATTTTCAATACATGCTTCCATAAAAATATAATCCTCAGCAAAAGTCCCAAAGTCCTGTGTGGACTGTTAAGCTTGAATATGTAAGGTTCGCAAAAAGAGTCCAATGACGCGGGAATACACCAGTTCACCAAGGGGTTACAATAAGGTGAATGTTGGAAACCAATGAACATAAATCAAATCCAAATTTAAAGCGGATTAAGTTGAGCATGTAGTAATACTAGGGAAGCAAAAACCAAATGTTCCAAGTACCTGAGGCAAGGATACATACAATCAAAGTGGCAAGCGTTCTATGCTGGCGCTAGCATGCAATGATAACGAAGGCAACCAGAAGCGGTGATAGTTGTCACCAAAATAGGCAGGACAATGCATTGGGTGCGGTCTTGGGGCTATAATTTCCCCATGTTGCTCCATGTTGCTCATTGTGTTTTGCTGCTCATATCGGAGCAAGAAGAAGCTGAGTATGCTTCTGGGATTACGCTACTCATATTGGGCTTGTGGGTCATTTTAGAGCAAGAGAAGCCAAAATGTTTCCTGGGAGAGAGCTGGAAGAAGCAGCTACTGTATGTAAATCTGCTTCTGGCTGGAGTAGCTGTAAAAGGCTTCACTGTTTTGCTTGGACAGTAAGTAGCTTCTGGGCAGAAGAAGAAGCAAGGCAAAGGTTTGTTTGTGTTTTGCCTTTACGGAAGCTGAAGTTTAAGCATGTTTTCTTGAAGCAAGCTGCTGGATGTTTTTGTTTAAAGTTTTTGCAAGGAACTGAACAATAAAAGATAAAGTTGCCTACCGTATTTGGCAAGAACGTCCGCCTGTTTATTTTGTCATCGTCTGTGTGGGGGAAAACAGCTGTGTGTTTCCAGTCTGCCGGAGCATACTAAGTCTATACACATAGAACTTCCGCTCTGCAGGGCAGAGGATTACAACTCACATCATTCCCTGCTCCAACACCTGCTCCAATAAGAATGTGATCAATAGTTTAACCACTGCCTCCATGTAATGAGCTTCTGGGAGTGAGAGAAGTGTACATTGCCCATATTCAAGTGCCAGTTATACAGGTATCTCCTTTAACATGTGAAAATGGACATCCAAGTGCCACCTCTGTGTTGATGGAGGCAGGCAGGATTTCCCCGGGTACTGGTTGTGGGGGGGTTGGGAGCAGGTGAGGGTTTTGCCCTCCTTTCTGCTAGAGATCCCCGTGTACAACTAGTGGGCCACTGTGTGACACAGAATGCTGGACTAGATGGGCTGAGGCCCGATTCAGCATGGCTCTTCTTAGGTTCTTATGTTCTTAAATCTTCCTGAATGTTATTTCTTTATCAGGAGCCCCCTGATGGCACAATCAGTTAAACTCTTGTGCCGGCAGGATGGCTGACTGACAGGTCAACAGTTTGAATCCGGGGAGACGATGGATTGACATCTCTCTGTCAGCTCCAGCTCCCCATGTGTGTACGTGAGAGAACCCTCCCACAAGGATGGTAAAACATCAAACAGCCAGGCATCCCCTGGGCAATGTTTTTGCAGACGGCCAATTTTCTCACACCAGAAGCGACTTGCAGTTTCTCAAGTCACTCCTGACATGAAAAAAAATCACAGAAGATTTAGCACAGGAAGCCGAAACAATATGAAAAGAATAGGGGTAGGCTCCTAACCCCCCCCCCCAAAGCAGTCCAACATATTTCAGCAAATCTTTTATCCAAAACTAATAATATGAAACAATGAAACAAACAAGCTAGGTGAGCCTTACAAAAGCAAAAGCAGGTTGAAACTTTTAGAGACCACTTAAAAGCTTCAGCCAAAATGCTTTCAGGGATGATTTCTCTTTCCTTTGTTGACCTCCATTTTTCTTATTATTTCCATTTTGGTATCCAAAATATCTATCTATCTATCTATCTACCTACCTACCTACCTACCTACACACATACTGGTTGTAGTTGGTGAAGCAGGTCTATTTGATTTTTTTCCTTTTCACTCTGTTTTGCTGTTCTCAGTAAAGGGTTTTGGAGTGCACTGCTATTTACTTTACCTATTGTAAGCACATACAGCTATATCAGCTACAATACCACTCTTTCTCAGCTCAAACTTCACTGAATTGCCACTCCAAGTGCCCAGCAACTGGTCAAAGGACATTTAATAGAATGCCGAGTTTGCAGACTATGTGTGTGTGTTTTTTTTAATACAATACAACTGTTTGGTTCATCAAAGCCTCTTCAGATGCATAGATTCAGTATGATAGCATTCATGAATAACAATTCCCAGACTAGTTGAGAATGTAGGCGATCAAAGTAATAATAATAATACACTTTATTTATATTCCGCTCTTCTCACCCCGAAGGGGACTCAGAGCGAAATACATCACACATACGGCAGACAATCCCTCCCGGTTTTACATGCAATTGCATACAACCTACAACAAGTACAATTTAGAAGGATTTTTTCTTCTGGCTGTGTCACAGGGTGCAATTGTGTCATTGCGTCACAAGGGGGTGCTGTTGCTTCATCCTCATGACAGAGAGCCTCTGTTTTTTCGCATTCCACCTTCCGACAGCTGATCTTTCTTTTTATTCAGGCGTAATGTCCTTTCTTTGTAAAAATCCTTCCCCGCTTGGCTGTTCCCAGTTTTATCTATTTACAGCTGGGCTGTTTTCGAACTGTTGGGTGAACAGTGGACAGGGTTCACAGCTGGGTGTCCAGACCAGCCCGGGAATCAAACATGCAACCTTCTGATTGCAAGCACAGCTGTTGTTACTGCTGTGCTATCTCTCCGGCCTGTGTAGTTGGCTGTGGGGTATCTGGCTGTACCCCACAGCCAACTACAGACTGATGACATCGTATGCTGACACCCAGCAAATCTTGGCAGAAGATTCTGCATGGCATCATGAAGCATAGCCAGACACATGTTCAGTTCCTTCTAGTTCTGTATCCATCATGGAATGGCCTTTCCAGGGAACTATTGCATCAAAACGGAGATCCACCTACACTGCCATATAATGCAGTTTCATAATACAGTTTAACTGTATTGAACTGCATTATATGGCAGTGTGGACTCATATAATGCAATGCAATGCAATGCAATCAATCCGCATTATGAAACTGTATTATATGGCAGTGTAGATTATGTCTGAGTTCCAGGGGAAAACCATAGCAGAATACCTACTACAGAACTCCTATGCTGCACTAATGTAGACTCTCAGACGGAGACTGTTACTGGATGCATGAAATAAATTTGTGGTGAACATGAGTCCCTAGTGGGCTGCAATGCAGCACAATTCCTGGGCTGTAAGTCTTCCTGAGCTTATAAATGTGTAGTGCTAATATCCAATATACTATCTCATGATGACCATCTTTATTTTTAGCTCAGCTCGGTCATTTGCTGTCCCCAAACTTCTGCAAAGTCATTGATCCACCTTGAATGAGATCATCCATTTGATCTAGTTCATGGATTCTTCTTTGTATTTTTTTCCCCCTTGGCTCTCTTCCTCTTGTCCACTTTATGTTAGGATTTATGATATTAAAAATGTATGGCAATTTTTGTATTTCTCTCTTCCATTGCTTAGAGGAGAAAACTATTTTGAGAGCAAAAGTGCTGGGGTCTATGTAAGGCACAATTCATCTCTCAGAAATGGTGCAGTATTTGCCACATAATGGTGGGTGAAATAGGTATGAAACAGTTATTCAGAACTAAACAAATTGGTTTGTTTGCTTTTATGGTGTTATGTACTTGTTTGTTTTTATCTTCAATGTGGCACTGAATAATTGCCAAAATTGGAGGCTGCTCTGAGCCCCCTCCGGGTGAGATACATTGGGGTAGAAATATAGTAAATAAATAAATAGTATGTACCTCTGATTTTCAAGCCTTCACACACAATTTTATTTGCAGCTTTAATGAGCCAGAGGGAAGTTATGACAGAAATGATTTGATTTGCAGAAAATAATATTTTTTTTAAAAAATCCTGTAACATGTCATCTGTGCAAGTACAATTAACTGCACTGTTCTAACCTAAATATCTTAAAGGGAACAGATCCTGTCTATTCTTGAAAGCTAAGCAGAGTCAACCTTGGCTAGTACTTGCATGGGAGACTGTCAATGCATTTATTTCAGAGGAAGAATTTCCAAAACGACTAATAATAATAATAATAAATGCCCCAACTTATCTCCCCAAAGGGGACTCAAAGCAGGTTGACATAAAAGCATTAATATACAATTTAAAATATACAAAAAAACCATTAAAATAGAATTAAACACAAGCAGCATAAAAAATTCAGTTAAAATTAATCAAACAGTTAAAAAGCACAGCACCCTCTGACTAGATTTTAAACACCTTAATCTTTAAAAGTCTACCTAAATAAAAAGGTTTTAGCCTGCCGCCTGAAGGACAGCAGGGAAGGGTTTCCTGGGCAGGGAGTTCCAGAGTCATGGGGCAGCCACTGAGAAGGCCCGCTCTCTTCTTCCCACCAACTGAGCTTGAGATTAAAGTGGGGCTGAGAGAAGGGCCTCTCCTGAAGATCTCAGGGCCCAGACAGGTTCATACAAAGGGATGCGGCCAGCCAAATAACCTGGACCTGAACCATCTAGGCTTTAAAGGTCATAGCCAGTACTTTGAATTGTGCCCAGTAACAGACTGGCAGTCAATGGAGTTGCTATAACCGGGGTGTGTTTGCTCCATGTAGTCAGCCCCAGTGACCAACCTGGCTGCAGCTCTTTGGACCAGCTGAAGTTTCAGAGCACTTTTCAGAGGCAACCCCACATAGAGAGCATTACGGTAATCCAGACAGGATGTAACTAAGGCATGTACCACCATGGTCAGATCCGGTTTCTCAAGGAACAGGCACAGTTCTTAGCCTTAGCTAAGAAACCCCTAAGAAATTCACGGTGCCCCTGTAGGTCAGCATGTTGCTGGAAAAACACATGCGCACACGCACAAACACACACACACACACATTTCCTATCTTTCCATATGCAAATGATTTAGTGTCCTATGAATAAATAAATAAATATACAAACAAACAAACAAACTTTCTTTATATCCTGCCACCATCTCCCAAAGGAGAATCAGGGCAGCTTACAAGGCAGTCATACGTTAAATTTGTTGCATGCTTGGTTCTCAAGTGGATAATCTCCTTGGAATGGATAGAAGTGTTTGCTCTTCAAAGCCCAAAACACACATCTACACTGACCGCTTAAGTCAGTATTAAACCGATACTGAAGGAAGTAGTTTTGCTGTGCAGATGTTAACATAAGAAATCCTGAAACCCATTTGAGGCTTGGATGATAATTACACAAAGCAAAGCACACTGATGCACATTATGGGCTTTCTTTTATGCACTTTCATGCGTGTTTATTGTCTAGCTGTTGCGATTTGAAGATAGCTTGGAACTATACTAAACGGTCAATGTAGATGAGACCAAAGATTCATAGTTTGTTTGGATTAGACCTTCTGCTGATCCATACCAAGAAAAAACAATGATGCTATGTAAACAGAAAGTCATGTTATGAAATTGGTTCTAAACCAGTGGTAGTGGGACCTGTGGCCTTATGATAGGACAGTAACTTCTAATGTTTTTTCATCATTTGCTGTAGTGGCTAGGGCTGATGGGAACTGCAGTGCACCAATATCAGGAGGACCTCATTTTCCACACCATTCTAAACATTATCTGACTATAACTGAAAGTGCTCTTCAAAATGCTTTTCTTTCTTGGAGAGATCACTTGACCAAAACATTTTTTAAAAGCATGTCAAGAAGAAGGCTAATGTATAAACCCTTCTCCGTAACATGTTATATTCTTTGTTACACATGTATAATTTTCCAAGTATAGAAACATTTCAAATGTCCAATCCTGATACCACTCATGACCCTAGAGCAGACCGATCAGGAACCTGGCTTTATCACACACTGTTTGTAAATATCAGTATCATTTGTTACGACTATTGCTGACAATTACAATATTTCAGGAAATGTTATATCACTTCCTCCCTGTGGTTTGTTAAACTATAGCTGATCTGTTGGTTGTATTTATTATTTTCAAAAAGGATGATTAAATCCTCACATTGCACATGAACAAGCTATGAAACTTACCAATGCATGAATCACACTAGCTCAGATATCCTTATGTGATTACAAGCATAGCAGGTATAAAAGATATTCTTTGTCATCATACTCCCCTGGGTCTCTAGTGATGGGTCTAGAAACACCTCCAGACCATGAATCTTCTCTTTCAGAAAAGGGGCAATCCCATCCTGAAAAGGCAAGCTGCATGATTCTTGGAACATACTACAGGGCCTCCACTTTGCCTAGATTCTGTTTGAGTTGATTGGCGCCTAGCCAGACTCTACTGCATGCAGGCACTGATCCAGAATCTGCATAGCTACTCCTGAATCAGAATGCTGCGCAGAAAAAAAAACCCTGGGTATCAGCCGCATAGTCATAACATTGGGTGACAAATCTCTTAGTGCCTGCTCCCAGAAACTTCATATAGATCTTAGAAACATTGGGCACAAAAGAAATGCCTTCTGAGAAAATACTACAGGAGTGAAATGCTATGGGGGGATTTTTGGCACAGATATTATGAACATGACATGAATTACTGCAATGCTGTGCTAAGTGAAGTCTAGTTAAGAGCTTCCAGGATGCTTACTTAAGCTGATCTCTTGAGTGCCTCTTTTGTTGATAGGCAAGAGATGGGCAAGAATTTCAGAAACTTTCTCCTGCTCTTCTCCAGCAGTATGGAAAGAAAGGTAAAGGAGGAGGGAGATAAAATGTGTCAGAAAGCAAAATTTTTGGTCACCAGATGGATGAACAAGCTAAATACGTTCCAGTTTAGGGAATGGGGAGGCACCTGCACTTTGCCACCTGGGGGACAACTGCTACATGTGTAGAGTAACAACAAATGACATCACATCACTTATAGTTTCACTGTTGGATTTCAAAATATGTCTTTCCCATTTTTTCGGTGTTTGGGGAGTTGTGGGAAATAATATGTATTGGGTGAGTTGGGTCAAATGGGTTTGCTTTTGTCGCGGTTTTAGTTATTTATTTTTGAGACCTGTTTTTTTTTTAATTTGCCCAGTATTCTTCTTGGGAAAATAAAATCCTGTCCACATAACCCACCACATTAACCCATTCTTACAGGAAAGGAGATTCCACCTGAACATTAGGAAGAACTTCCTAATAGTAAGCGCTGTTTAGCAGTAGAGCTCTCTGTCCCCAAGTGTGGTGGAGGCTCCTTCTTTGGAGGCTTTTAAACAGGGGCTGGATGGCCATTGATCGGGGGTGCTTGAATGCAATTTTCTTGCTTCTTGGCAAGGGGTTGGACTAGATGGCCCAAGAGATCTCTTCCGATTCTATGATTCTGTAAGCCCTGGTTGCTCATGTCTCCAGAAAATTCTGTTTGATTTTTTTCATTTTTCTCACTTCTCAGAGTACTAGAAAGTTCTAGGGCAGACAATAGTTCTGGAATATTTGCATACATGCATGTGAAAGACACAGAAAGAGATTAATGCAGTCTTCTTCAGCTAGTAAAGGCCTCAGATCTTGGACACTAAACAGGGTCAAAACTGTTTAGCACGTGGATAAGAGATCACCAGTGAATGCCAGTTACCATAGGTTATATTTTAGAAGAAGAAACTAGCAAAACCACTTCATAATATTCCTTGCCTAAGAAAATCTATTAAATTAATGGGTTGCCAAAAGTCAATAGGTGATCTGAAGACACGTACACACAAAAAGCACAAGTGTACATGTACTCAGCCACCCTACATATAAGTAACATTGCCCTAAGCTAAACTGTCCTTCAAGGGGACTAAATTACCTGTTAGCAGTTTGATTTACCAGATATCTAGTAGTTATTTTCCTGCTGTAAAATTATGAGTTACCCTTTTCTGTTTTTAAGTTATTTTTGACAGTGTCTGCATTTATTATTATTTGTTTCTAATTTTTTTTGTTATAGGCCGCTCTGGGTCCTTTTGTGAGTTTTCCGGGCTGTATGGCCATGTTCCAAAAGAATTCTCTCCTGACTTTTCACCCACATCTATGGCAGGCATCCTCAGAGGTTGTGAGGTCTGTTGGAAACAAGGCAAGTAGGGTTTATATATGTGTGGAATGTCCAAGCTGCTTGAGGTAGGTGTGAGTGTTGCAATTGATCACCAAGGGAACCGCTGACTGCATAGGGAAGCTGATGAAGAAACACAGCCTACAAACCATCTACAGACTCACTAAGAAAATTCAACAAATGCTACATTCAGCAAAAGACAAGAGGGACCCTCTCACCTCTGCAGAAGTCTACCATACACCATGCAACTGTGGACAAGTCTACGTAGGGACAACCAAACGCAGCAAGGCCCAAACACAAATCAAGAAACATGAAATCAACCAGAGAAGTTAGCCATAGCAGAGCACTTGTTGAATCAACCTGGACACAGCACATTATTAGAGAATACCAATTCCAGTTCTAGCCTACTTCATCATGTATGTATATGCAGATACAGTAGTAGTAGTATAGTTTATTGCATTAGCCGCAAGGCCATATCAAGCAGAACAAACCATGCAAAAGAAATACATGTATCAAGCATTGAACAGTGGTTCCGTAATGTGCAACAGTACATTAAACAACCGTTCCAAGAATATAGAAATGCTGGACACTAACAACCACCATGTCAGACTACACAAAGAAGCCATTGAAATCCACAAGCCCATGGACAATTTTAACAGAAAAGAGAAAACCATGAAAATGAACAAAATCTGGCTACCAGTATTAAAAAACTCTAAAATTGGGACGTTAAATAAAGACCAACACTCAAAAACAGGGGAATTCCAGACAAGGGCCTGCTAATCACCTCCCAAGAAAGGATTCCCCCAGACAGGAAGCAGCCAAGCTTTGAAGAAGTAAGGCTATTCAATGCTAATCAAGGTGATCAATTGCAGCATTCAGACTTCTCCCACCCTGGACATTCCACATATATATAAACCTCACTTGCCCAGTTTCCAACAGACCTCACAACGTCTGAAGATGCCTGCTGTAGATGTGGGCAAAATGTCAGGAGAGAATGCTTCTGGAACATGGTCATACAGCCCAGAAAACTCACAGCAACTCAGTGATTCTGGCCATGAAAGCCTTCGACAACACACACAACATCTTTTCAAAGTTTTTAACATCCCTTAGAGCAGCATTTCTCATCTTGGGGGTTGGGACCCCTGAGGGGATTGTGAGGGGGGTATCAGAGGGGTCACCAAAGACCATCAGAAAACAGTATTTTCAGTTGGTCATGGAGGTTCTGTGTGGGAAATTTGGCCTAGTTCTATTGTTGGTGGGGTTCAGAATGCTCTTTGATTGTAGTGAACCATAAATCGCAGCAACTACAACTCCCAAATGTCAAGGTGTATTTTCCCCAAACTCCACCGGTGTTCACATTTGGGCATATTGAGGATTCGTGCCAAGTTTGATTCAGAATTATCATTGTTTGGGCCCACAGTATTCCCTGGATGTAGGTGAACCACAACTCCCAAACTCAAGGTCAATGCCCACCAAAGCTCTCCTGCATTTTCTGTTGGTCATGGGAGTTCTGAGTGCCAAGTTTGTTTCATTTCCATTGTTGGTGGAGGTCAGAAGGCTCTTTGGTTGTAGGCAGGCATGTAGCCAGGGGGGGGGGCTAAGGGAGCTTCAGCCCCCCCCCCCCGAAATTCTCAGGGTGGTCCGCGAAAAGGCCTTACTGGTACATTATTTAAACTGTTATGTTTATTCATATCATGATCTGATCACCATGCTCATTATATCCCACATTAATGGGGTTATTGGGATAACAATACAAAAGGTTTGCTAGGCTAGACCCTCTTCCACCCAGTCTCAGCCCCGAACCAAACTCAGCCCCCGAATCAAAATCCTGGCTACGGCCCTGGTTGTAGGTGAACGATAAATCCCAGCAACTACATCTCCCAAATGATAAAGTCAACCCCCCCAGCCCCAGTATTCAAATTTGGGCATATCTATTTGTACCCAATTTGAGCCGGTGAATGAGAATACATCTTGCATATCAGATATTTACATCACGATTCATAACAGTAGCAAAATGGCAATTATGAAGTAGTAACAAATATAATTTTATGGCTGGGGGTCACCACAACATGAGGAACTGTATCAAGGGGTTTGTGGCATTGGAGGAACACTGCCTTGGAGATAGAAAGCCACATATTAATTTTTAAAGAAAAGTTTGGAGCATCTTTTTAAAATAAGAGATTGCTACTATTGTGAATAGGTGTTTTTCTAAAGTTCTAAATGTATTAGAATTACAGCACATGTAGCAGTTTTAGGAAGCCTTGGGGCAGCCTTTCTTTGAATCCCCCAGAAAAGGGAAGGCAACCATTGGCAGGCGAAGAAGGCGGCGGCGGCGGCGAGTCTTTGTCTGGGCTGCTTTGCCTCCTCCTCCCTCCCTGGTTTCCCGGGGACTGAAAGGCACCTCCAAGGCAGGCAGGCAGGCAGGCCAAGAACAAAGGAGAGGCCCGTTGCCATCCCGACGCAGCTTGGAAAGGAGGAGCGGGGGGGACAGCACACAAACAAACCGAAAACAAAGAAAGCGGAGCGCATCCTCTCCAGTTGGGCACAGACCGCGCTTCAAGGGAGGAGAAATATTTGATTAGGATCCGTCCCTCCATCGATCCCCTCCCATTCCCCTTCCTCCTGATCGGATTTCGAAGGGAAAGTGACGCCCCCCCTCCTTTTTGCCAAGGGCGTGGCTCTAGGAAGCTTTCATTTCCTCCCCATCGTTTGCCTCCCTCCCTCCTTCCATCCATCCATCCATCCATCCATTCCTGCATCCTTTCTCCACCTTCTACTACACTCGCGGGCGCGCGCGCACCCACTCGTGCGCTCCAGGCCGTGGATTTCTCCCCCTCCCTCCCTCCGACATTGGCACCCGCTTGGTCCTTCCTCGCGTGGGTCCCCTGGAAGCGGTTCTTTCTCCAGCCCGGAAAAAGAAAAGCTAAGGTAAGAGACCCGGCACCCAAAAGCCATTCTTTCGACCCAAGCGAAACAAGTTCTGGGTTGTTTGATGATGGGGCAATGTCTCCAAAGAAGCGCTTCTTGGCTCTGTGAACAAAAGCCAGTTGGAGGGAGGAGGGGCTTCCACGCATTGGAAACAAAACTGGACATAAAAGTAACTCGAGGGTGAATGTAGGATGATTTTCATGGAAAGCCAACCTATAGTGATGGTGTGTGTCTCCCTTTTGTGTCTCAGTCCCTCTCCCCACGCCCTTGACAGCTTGTCTTTCATTGGGAAAGCCTGCAGAGGGTCTGCCAATGCCCTCTCCACCATATTGTGCACTATGTGAGGGTGCTTTGAATCCGATTTTCCTGCTTCTTGGCAGGGGGTTGGACTGGATGGCCCACGAGGTCTCAATGAATCTAAGATTTCTTTGAACATTATTCAGTCCATGTAAAGAGAAGGCAAAAGTGAAAGAGACAATGAAAGAGAAAGATGGAGATGTGTCACTTGCGGCGTCCCTTGGATTCTTGGTGTTCACTGCCTGGTAGTCAACCCATGCTAGTTGTGGAAATGGGGGCCTCCAAGGAGTCACCTTTGGTAGCGGCCCTTTTCTGGGAGGAGGTGGGCTGCGGTGTAACTATAAGTGTCAAAACGCGCTGGTGTGAATGGTCTGTGTAAGGGTGCATCTATACCAGGCATGGGCAAACTTTCTAATTTAGGGGATGCATGCTAGCACTCCCTCCGAGGAGGACTTACTGCCCAGTGGTGGAAGAGAGGGAGGAAGGGAATGAGAAAGAAAAGAGAGAGGAAAGGACAGCCAAAAGGGAGGAAGGGAAGGAGGAAAGAAGGAAGAAAAGGATGGAAGGAAGAAAGAGAAGGATAAAGGGAAGAGAGAGGGGAGAAAAGATAAAAAGAAGGAAGGCAGGAGAAAGAGAAAGAGAGAGGGGGAAAGAAGGAAGAATGAAAGGGTGAAAGGGAAGGATAGAAAGAAAGAAGGGGGAAGGAAAGACAAAGGGAAGGAAAGAAGCAATCTAGATGTTTAGATTGTTTTATATTTTGATTAGGTGTGTTTAATTGTTTACCTGTCCAGCATTGAATTTTTGCCGGATTTGTAAGCTGCCTTGAGTCTCCTTCAGGTTTGAGAAAGGTGGGGTAGAAATGAAGTAAATGCATAATAAATAAATAAGAAAGGAGAAAGAGGGAAGCAAGGACAAAAGGGTGGAGGGAGGATGGAAGGAGAAAGAGGGAGGTAAGGGAGGGAGGCGAGGAAGGAAAGTGAGAAGGAAGGAAAGAGAGGAGGGAAAGACAAAAGGGAAGGCAGGATGGAAGTAGAAAGGTGGGGACAGAAGGAAGGATGAAACAGTAGAAGGGAAAGAGGGAGGGAAAGGGGGGAAGGAAGGAGGAAGTGGGAGGGAAGGAAGAAGAAAAGAGTGAAGAAAGGAAGGATAGGATGGTGAGAGAGAGAGGAGGGCCTGAGAAAAGAGCCCAGGGGGCCACATCAGGCCCCTGGGCCTGGTTTTGCCCATACCTGATCTACACTGTAGAATGAATTCAGTTTGACACCACTTGAACTTCAGTGACTCAGTGCTTTGGAATCCTGGGAGTTGTATTTTTACATGGTCTTCAGCCTTTCCTGCCAAATAGTGTTGATGCCTCACCAAACTACAACTCCCAGGATTACACAGCACTGAGCCATGATAGTTCAAATGGTGTCAAACTGAATTAATACTTAAGGCTGAATAATAACAATAATAGCAATAATAATCTTTATTTGTACCTCGCCACCATCTCCCTGAAGGGCTTTATTGGAGTGAGTTGGTGGGAGTGTTACTTATAAAACTGAGTTGGAAAGATATTTAAATCCCCAAATGCTTGTATTTGAAAACCTTTTGTGGGGAATATGTCCCTCCCCTTTTTAAGTTTCTTTTTCATAAAACAAGCTTGGATGTCTCATTTAAAGTCTGTTATTGTAAAAGCTTAAGTCACTTTTAGCTCTGATCGGTATGGTGAGCATGCAATCATGCTGAGAAGTAGCTATGAAGCCCTTTAGACTGCAGTCTCTGATAGACTTCCTTGGGGATTATTTAACTTTGGAGGGAGTTACTTTTAAAAGGCATATGCAGAGCTCCTCTTCTCCATGCTGTCAGCTTTGCTAATAAATGTGGGGTTATTGATGGCTGTATTGTCCCTTCTTCTGACACACCCCTCCCAATGTGATGACTCATACATACGTTGTCTCTGAGTGCACTGTAATATGTTTATGATGTTTGGTGCTTTCAATAGTTTATCTAAAATCAGATTTTTATTCAGCCATGGTTTTTATGAGACAAACGCTCTGCAGTGTTGGCACATACACAAATAATGTCACCATCTTGCGTATTCTAGCATACTCATATAATGTGTTATTGTTAGCCAATGCCAATTGAGTTTGTCTGCATGAGTTAACTATGAGTGCACACATATATAGTATAGATAGTACCTTATACATTAGATGAAATGGTGTTGAGATTAATGGGGTGTAGTAAAATCATACATTTCTGAGTTCAGAATGACTTTGGGTAGAGGGGACCATTTTACCATATGTATGAACATGCATGAGAGAATTAACACTGCACAAATGGCTTAAATTTTGGATTAGAATATTTGGAAACCAGGGCTTCAATTCCTGCTCAGCCATGGTAATGAATGAATGAATGACACAGGGCAAGTCACACTTTCTCAGCCTCAGATGAAGGCAAGGGCAAACTCCTCTGAACAAATTCTGCCAAGAAAATCCCACAATTGGTTTGCCTTAGGGTCTCCATAAGCCAGAAGATACAGAACAGCAACATTGTCACACACAAAAAACCAATATGGTGTACAGGTCTGAGTGTTGGACTCTGGAAACCAGGTTTTCAACCCTTGCTTGCTGTGAAAACTCAATGGGCAAGTCACACCCTCCAACCTCAGATGAAGAAAATGGCAAACCTCCTCTGAACAAATATTTCCAAGAAAACCCTGTGGCAGAAATGCCCTAGGATAGTCAAGTTTGTTTTTTAAAAAAATAAATAAATAAAAATAAGACACACAACTAGATTATTACCACAGCATTACTTGCAACATATATTATTGAAGAAAAATACCTATTAACATATTGTTCTGAGGTAGCAGAACTCAATTCAGGAAAGTCTGACAATCTTCAATATTCCAAAAGTGAAAAGTGGAAGAGAGAATGTCTAACTCTAGCTCTTGTTGGGCTTTCATCCCTCAACATTGGCTATGCTGGAGAGGGCTGATGAGAGTTGTAATCCAAATGTATTTGGGGAACATGTCCCTTAGTGTCACATGTGGCCTCCAAACCTGGTTTGGGAGCCATTAACCCATCAAGATTCTCCATATTGTCCTTTCCTATCTAGAAAAGGTTCAGTGAACCCACAATTATAAACCCCATCTGATTCTGCTTTTGATTTCTCAGGCTCTTTCCTCTAAAATCCTGGGACTATTGGTTTGGTGGGATACTTAGTATTCTCTGCTAGATGGCTCTAATGAACCACCCATGAACTACACCTCCCTAGATATACCTTGAGTTCTCCTTTCCTGTCTTCCCTGTCTTGGGAAGTGTAGTACAACGGAGCTCTCCAAGGAAGAACTGTAACCACTTCAGCAAACCAGAAACCACAAAGTTCTAGAGCAGTCTTTCTCAACCAGTGTGCTGTGGCACACTAGTGTGCCGTGACGGACCTCCTGCTGTGCCGCGAGAAAAGCTCTCTGCCCCCCTCCTCCCCCCTTCTGCTGAATTCCTGCTGCTTGGGGGAGGAGGAAGGGCCAGGCAGTGGTGAAGAAAAAGAAGGGACCGGGGCGCCGCCTCCTTCGGCCATTTCCCCAGCCAGCCTCCAATCCGCCATGACTCTCGCCCCTAGCTCGCTGAAGCCGCACGGAGGAGGAGCCCTGCCCACTGAAGCCCATCCTCTGTAGGAGAGCTGAAGCTGGGGGGAGGGGGCGGGGCATGGCGTGGCCTGTAGGTGAACTGAAGCTGGGGGGAGGGGGTGGGGCATGGTGCGGCCTGGTTCTGCCCCCTCCCCCGGCACTCCCAGCAGCTGCTCCAGCCTTGAGGGGACAGTGCGAGGCCAGCATTGTGCTGGCTCTGGCACTGCTCGCTGGCACTGCCCCTCAAGGCTGGAGCAGCTGCTGGGAGAGTGAAGCCGGGGTGGGGCGAGGCATGGCGCAGCCTGGCTCCGCCCCCTCCCCGGCTTTGGCACTCCCAGCAGCTGCTCCCAGCAGGCCACCAACCTCCAGCCGTTCTTTACTGTGTTAGAGTATCACTTTGTGTCATTTTGGTTGGTGGTGTGCCCCCGGATTATTTTAATGTTAAAAGTGTGCCACAGCTCAAAAAAGGTTGAGAAGCACTGTTCTAGAGGATGGAATCATAATAGTAAAACTGGTCCCAGTTGTTATAAATGTGTGTGTGGATGCATTAACCATAAAGAGCAGCAATTCCTCTTTTAAATAGACCAGAAAGCCACCCTAGGACACTTTAATCCATCAGAATTACCCATTTGCACCATATGGCAACTATGATACTTTGAAATAAATACCGGTATTAGCATTTTTTTCAATGCAATTTTAAACTGTTTTAATAATATGTAATTAATGTTTAATTGTGTGTTTGTTTACTTTCTTGTTGGTTTATTGCTACTTAGCTCCCATCTCAATGTTTAATCTTTTCAGTATAAGTTTATTATTGTTAATTGTGCATTCTGATGTGTTTGTACTTTTAAGGCATTGAATGTTTGCCTGTCTCTGTGTGTAAACTACCCTGAGTCCCTTTTGGGAGAAAGGGTCATCTAGAAATAAAGTATTATTATTATACCAACACTGCTTAAATTACAAACAATAATTTTCCAAAGTCAGGTGAGAACCTCCAGACACTTTGTGTTGTTGCTATTTTTTTGTGTATGTTTATATATTGACAGTAGTTCCTGCAGGCCTTTGGAAGGTGCCAGAGTTGCAAATGGGACTTGTCACAATTATTTGCTTTGGTCTATATTAATGAATTTTGCCTCTGGCAGGTGCAGAGTTATGGAGAAACTGGTGGAAAGTGACTTGAGACATAAAAAAAGTGGGCTAAATGCGGGGTGTCCACTTTCCAGAACACAGTGACGATAATATCTCTGGATTGACTGATGGGGTTGAGAAACCATTTGGATGCCTTGTGGGGGCAGTTCACTTCTACACCCAATTGTCAAAAAAAACAAAAAATAGGTGGGGAACAAAAATCCCTCCCAGGAAAAGTCATCCATGCCTTTGATCCAGATGGAAGTCCAAAGGGTTGCATGGCTTTATTCTCCTGTCCCAATCCTGAACCCAAATTGGCAGTCACCTTTTGGGGCCTGAGGGTGCATCTGCAGTACAGAATGAATGCAGTTTGAACCTTTTAATTACCATGGCTCAATGCTATGGAATCCTGAGAGTTGTAATTTGGTGAGGCACCAACACTCTTTGGCAGAGAACAAACATGTAGCAACTCCCCCCGGATTCTCAGGGTGGTCATTGAGCCTTACTGGTACATTATTTAAACTGGTGTCTGATCACCATGCTCATTATATCCCACCTTCATGGGGTTATTGGGATAACAATACAAAAGGTTTGCTAGGGTAAACCCTCTTCCACCCAGTCTCAGCCCCCCGGGCCCCCCAGAACAAAATCAGCCCTGGCAGAGAAGAAACTACAACTCCCAGGATTATAGCATTGAGCTTTGGGAGTCAAAGTGGTGTTGAACTGCATTCATTCTATGGTGTATATCAGGCATGGGCAAACATCAGCCCTCCAGGTGTTTTCGACTTCGACTCCCAGAAATCCCAGCCAGCTTACCAGTTTGGTTGTTGTGAGCTTTTCGGGCTGTGTGGCCATGTTCCAGAAGCATTCTCACCTGATGTTTCACCTGCACCTATGGCAGGTATCCTCAGAAGTTGTGAAGTTTGTTGGAAACAAGGCAAGTGGGGTATGTATGCGTGTGTGTATGTATATATATACATATATATGTGTGTGTGTGTGTTTGTGTGTGGAATGTCCAGGGTGGGAGAAAGAACTCTTGTCTGTTTGAGGCAGGTGTGACTGTTGCAATTGGCCACCTTGATTAGCATTTAATGGCTTTGCAGAAACTGAGTCAAGTTCTACAGAGTTTGCTCAAGCTCTGAACGAATTCATATCTGCCTCAAACAGACAGCATAGATGCAGGTGAAACGTCAGGAGAGAATGCTTCTGGAACATGGCCATCCAGTCTGGAAAACACAACAATCCATTTATTTATTTATCGTATCAGAAGTGAACCGAGAGTACGGTTGTAATGTATTTTTAAAAGTATAATGTTTAATAACTTGGCATTATACTAAATGTCCTTTGACCAGTAGCTGGCCAGAGTGCCTCTGGTGTTGCTATAAGAAGGTCCTCCATTGTGCATGTGACAGGGCTCAGACCGCATTGTAATGGTCTGTGGTTTGCTCTTCTCCACACTCACATGTCATGGACTCCACTTTCTGGCCCCATTTCTTAAGGTTGGTTCTAGCCTTTCGCCATGAAAGCCTTCGACAATATAGCTTACCAGTTGCTGAGAATTGTGGGAGTGGAAGTTCAAAACACCTGGAGGGCTGAAGTTTGCCCGATGCACCCTTAGCCAACCTCGTGGAGCCATTTAGAAAAACTTCCATTGGGTTTTTGTGAGATTTTCCAGGCTTTATGGCCATTTTGCAGAATATTCTCTCCTGACGTTGCGCCTGCATCTCTGGCAGGCATCCTCAGATGTTGGGAGGTCACAACCTCTGAGGATACCTGCCATAGATGCAGGTGAAACATCAGGAGAGAATGCATTTGGAACATGGCCACACAGCCTGGAAAAATCAGAACAACCCAGTGATTCTGGCCATGAAAGCCTTCAACAAGACATAAAATAAATATGTTTTTATATGATTTTAAAGCTCTTTGTCTGGTTTTTATATTTTTGTTTTAAATGTTTTAAGTGTATATTGTTCAGGCATCGAATGGCTGCCTGGTTGTAAGCTGCCTTGGGTCACCTTCAGGTTCGAGACAGGCGGGATAGAAATATAATTAAATAAAATAAATAAATAAATAAATCTCCCATTGTTCAGAGGACCTCATTGTTATTTCTCTCTCTCTCTTCCTCTCTCCGCTTTCTGTCTGTGCGCCCCCTCTTTGCCCTTGATTGGCCCCATCTCTGGGGCATCCTTCCCTTTATTTTCCTTTCCTTTTCCCTTTCACTTTGCCTTCCCTTCCCCTTCCTTTTCTCCCTTCCCTTCCTTTACCTTCCCTTCCTCTTCCCCTTCCTTTCCCTTTCCCATTCCTTTCCCTTTCCTTCTTTCTCCCATCCCTTTCTCCTTTTCCTTCTCTTCCCCTCTCTTTCTCTTCCCCATCCTTTCCCTTTCTCGTTCCTTTTCTATTCATTTCCCTTTCTCTTTTCTCTCATCCCTTTCCTTTCTCACTTCCCTTCTCTTTCCCTTCCTCTTCCCTTTCTCCTTTCCCATTCCTTTTCCCTTCCTTTCCCTTTCTCCCTTCCCTTCTCTTCCCTTCTTTCTTTCTCCCCCCAGAGCCCTGCGAAGAGGCATGGGGCCTTGCCTCCCGCAGCTATGAGCCAGGCGCCCAGCGGCGGCTCTCCCGGGGGGGCTCCTCCTCCGGCCGCCTCCCGACTCCTCCCGGAGGGAAGCAGCAGCAGCAGCCCCCGAAGCAAGCAGCAGCAGCAGCAACACCGCGCCTCTTCGCCGGGAAGACCCAGAGACCCGCACGCGAGGCAGCCCTCCCCGGCCTCCAAAGCAAGCTCCGCCCGCCAGGCCCAGCAGCAGCAGCAGCAGCAGTCCAAAGGCAGCCGGGCTAAGGCAGCAGCAGCAGCAGCAGGAACGGGAGGAGGAGCAGAGAAGCCGCCCCCTGCGGCGCCCTCGGGAGCTGTCCAGGCCGGGGATGGTGCTGAACCTTTGGTCTTGGCCGGAAGCAGCGGCGTCCCCAAAGCCAACCCCGATAAGCGAGAGGCGGGGGCCCAAGGCCCAACTGCGCCACCTGCAGGCGGCCCCGGGAAGGGCCGGGCGCTGCCCGCGTCGGGGGGCGGCTACTGGAAGGAAGGATGCCTGCAAAGTGAGCTCATCCAGTTCCACCTCCGGAAGGGCTTGGCGGCGGCCGCCCAGATGCAAAGCCACGGAGGGGATGGCACCCGGGCGGAGGAGCAGGCCCAGCCCCCGCTCCCCACGCCGGCGGCCCCGATGGCAGGCACCCCAGAGGCCAACGGGCAGAGCAAGGCCCTCGGAGGCGCCCTGAGCGCCGCCCAACAGCAGGAGCTGCAGGACGAGGTGGACAAGCTGTGGGAGGAGAACGAGGCCCTCAAGGTGAGCGCACGGGGGGGGGGCAGGCCTTGGATGAAGGGGGCCAGAGCCCTTGGTCCTCTTCATCCAGGAGCCCTTTCAGAGATAACAAAGACCTATCTGCCCTTCTTTTCTATATACAGAAAATTCTCAGGTTGGTAGATGCCCCCAATAAATGTAGTTTAATCAGGCCTAGCTAATACTATACTCCAGGCCTGGGCAAACCTGGGCCCTCCCTTCAGGTGTTTCGGACGTCGACTCCCACCATGTCTAACAGCCTCAGGGCCCTTCCTCTCCCTCCTCAACCACTTCAGTCTGTTGGAAACTAGGCATATGGGGTTTATAATAATATATTATAATAATTATAATTATATAATAATAATACAGTAGAGTCTCACTTATCCAACCTTCACTCATCCAGCGCTTAAGCGCCTGACGGAGAAAAGGAAAGGGCCTGAGGCTGTTGGGAATGGTGGGAGCCGAAGTCCAAAACACCTGGAGGGAGGGCCCAAGTTGTCCCATGCCTACTAAACCCCATATACTATACCAAACCATAAGCTCTGTATTCTTGATACTAATATTGTAATACAGACATGTAAAAGCAAAAGAGAGAGTTGCTTGAGAGCTCTGGTTCCTTGAGTTCTGGTTAGCTGAGAGTCTACTGTACTTCCCCCGAAACATATATTGAGTTGCTGTGATGTTTCCAGGGTGTGTGGCCATGTTCCAGAAGCATTCTCTCCTGATGTTTCACCACCTCTATGGCAGGCGTCCTCAGAGGTCTGTTGGAAACTAGGCAAGTGGGGTTTATAATATAATATTATAATAATTATAATTATATAATAATTAAAATAATAATAATACACTAGAGTCTCACTTATCCATCCTTCAGTCATCCAACATTCTGTATTATCCAACGCAGTCTGCCTCCCGCCCAGAATAATGTCCAGGGTGGGAGAAAGAAACAACCCTTTTCTGTTTTGATGCTAAATTTGCAAATACGGCAATTACTACATAACGTTACTGTGTATTAAACTTCTTTTTCTGTTGATTTGCTGTAAAACATGATGTTTTAGTGCTTAATTTGTAAAATCATAACGTAATTTGACGTTTAATAGGCTTTTCCTTAATCCCTCCTTATTAACATTTTCACTTATCCAACGTTCTGCTAACCCAATTATATTGGATAAGCGAGACTCTACTGCAGGGGTGCCCACACTTTTTCATCATGCGAGCTACTATATGAACAATCAAGTTGAAAAGATCACCTGTTGTGCATGTGAGCGTGTGTGCGCATGTGCGTGCGCATGCTCCTACTGCAGCCTTCCGTCCGCGCAGGGCTTCTTTCTTGCCTGCCCACAAACTCGCTACCGCACGCACCCGGGAAGGGGATCTTCCTTGCCTGCGCGCTCCCTCTTAATGTCTTCGTTGCCTTCCTCCTTCCTGCTGCATGCTTTTGCGAAGCAGGAAGTCCCCGTCCCGTCCTGCTTCTTGCGTGCACAGCAGGCCCCTCCCATGCATGCAGCAGGAGGGTATTTATAGGCGCACCCGCCAGCACTCCGGACAGATATGGCTTCGGCGGCGGCTCGGAAGGCGCAGGGCTGGGAAGAGGGGCTGCCTGGCTGCTGCCTGGGCCGGGAAACTCAACCAAGAGAGGGACCCACGTGAGGCTGGAGCCTCCCCATGGCAGCCCCCCCTCCTCCCTCCACTTCCTTACCTGGGCAGGAGAAGGAAGAGTGGAAGAGGTGCTTCCCCAAAGTGACAGATGCAGCAGGGGGGGGCCTTCCTTCCTTTCGAGGGTGTCACTCAGAAAGGGCGCCCAAGTGGACGGCTGGCAGGAAGGAAGGCCCTCCCACTGGTGGCAGTCCATGAGCCACACCCTCCCCCCTCTCTCTCCCGTGGGCCCTCGCCGCCTTTCTCCTTCGAGGGCGAGGGAGGGCGAGGCGGAGAATGGCAGCAAGGGCACAAGCAGCCGCAGCAAGTGGAGTCTCCATCCCCACAGCCCCCTCCTCCTCGGGTTCAGCCCCAGGAACACGGCGGAGCCCTCCCTCCTCGCCCCCAACCAAGGAAAGAAAGCAGCCCCACACAGCTCGCCCGCCCAGGTCTCGGCATGGAATGGGAGTCTCGAGGGCAGCAGCAGGGTTTGCGGCGGGGCTGGCTTGGCTTTGCCCCACTTTGCCCGGCCTCCTTCGCCTCTTTCTCTCTCTCTCTCCCTCTCTCCTTCCAGTGCCCGACTGCCTGCCTGCCAAAAGGATCCGAAAAAGTTCTCCGGATTTCTTTCTTCTCTCCTTGGCTCTCTCTCTCTCTCACACACACACACACATTCCCTCCATCCCTCCCACAGCCTTGCATCCTATCCGTGTGCGTGCCTTCACCTTGCTCTCGCCCCCCCAGCAGCAACCAATGGGCAGTCATGTCGCCAAGACGAGCGCCAGGGCCCGCCCACTAAAGCCTCATTTTGGCAAAAGAAGCCCCGCAAAGAAGGCGGCGGGAGTGCATGTGTGCGCGCATGGCAGGAGCGCGCCATCCGGCTGGTGAGACCCAAAGATCACCTGGAAGAGGGCCGAAGATCACCTAGGTGCTCCCGATCACCATAATGAGCACCCCTGCTCTACTGCAATAACTTTATTTTTATATCCCGCCACCATCTCCCCAAAGGGACTCAGAGCAGCTTACATGGGTACCAAGCTCAATATAAACAAGATTCACCATAGCACAATTATAAACATGTAACAATCAACTATATTTTAAAAAATAAAACCAATAAAATCTAAGACATCATAAAACATAACCAAATAGCATGTGACCAACGGCCAAAAAAAGTGGGCATGTGCAAATTTGAGACTAATAGGGAAGAATAGGGCTAGTGCTACATAAACTGTAAGGCCAGGGGCTGGGAATAAAGTGCTGGAGGTCCTACCAAAAAATGAGGGCTAGGAAGACTTGATCAGTAGTTCAACAGAGGCACATTGGAACATCCAAGTTTATATATCTGTGGAAGGTCCAGGGTGGGAGGCAAGAAGACAAGTGTGAATGTTGTCTGCCCCAAGCAGACAATACTTTCTCCCACCCTGGGCATTCCACAGATAATATGTAAAGCTCACTTGCCTAGTTTCCAACAGGCCTCACAATCTCTGAGGATGCCTGCCAGAGATGTGGGCAAAACGTCAGGAGAGAATGCTTTTAGAACATGGCCAGACAGCTCAGAAAACTCACAGCAATCCAGTAATTCCGGCCATGAAAGCCCTCGACAATACATTATTACTATATTATTTGCAAAGTCAGTAATTTTCCAGTACATGACTTATGCCACCCATTGAAATCAACTCCTCCTACCATCCACCATTTAAAAACAAAAATTAAAAATTAAAAATAGATGTTAAAGATGTCACCTTTCACTTTAAAGACATAAGAAAAAAAATATTATTGTCATCCCGCTAACTTCTTCCCTTAAGCAATTTCTTTATTGTTCCTAATTGTTGTTCCTCTTTTAAGGACATGGCATTATTTCTATAGTCCTGCGCCTTGGCATGTCTCTATGCCAACAGCACCAGAAGGAAGTGCTGCAGTGATTTTCTGCTGCCCTGTCTTCTGGGCAGATGTCATCCTGTGACGTCAAGAGGGCCTCCCTGCTCCAGCCTATAAAGCAGCATGAACACAGTTCAAGTCCATTAAGAAAGATGTTTGGGATTTGCAGAGGATAGGTTTCAAGCAAGACGCCTGAACTAGTTATGGTAGTTAGTTACAACAAGAGTGTAACAAAGTTCTATTTAAAAAGCAATTTAACAATGAAGAGTGGAGTGTCTTTTTTGTGAGGAACAATGCTTTCTAGGTACTTTCAAAAGTTTTGCTTTAAGGATCTTTTTTGGATATGTTCTGGCCATTTTATGACAGAATCTTTTTAAAAATGGCCTTCAAAGAACATAATAAGCACAGAACAAATAATGCAATGACTTGGTGTTTCAAATTCTAGATCCCTCTAAATAATATAGCTGCCCAGTCCAATGAGTAGTAAAATAGTAAGGAGTTACAGAACCTCATTCATTTGACTATAACAACTATATGATGATAAAAGGAGGACTCCAATACTCTGTTAAATCCCCATGGTACCTTATGGACTGTAAAGCAGGCAAGTAGCTATAAAGACATGCATTTTGGTGCCCATGCTATTTAGCTGTGAGGTATCATTATGTTTGCCAGGATGCTTGTTGTGTGTCAGCATGTGAAAGAGATCAGGTGATCTGGTTGCTGTTTTAAGTTGTTGCTGATGTGTCTATTTTGTGTCCTACTTTACTTTTCTCCATCCATTTGAACTAACATTTATCTTGTGTGTGTTTGCTCTTCTTTCCCACTGGATACCAGAATGAGATAGATGAGCTAAGGACAGAGATGGATGAAATGAGAGACAGCTTCTTTGAAGAAGATGCCTGCCAGCTACAGGAAATGCGCCATGAGTTGGAGAGAGCCAACAAAAACTGCAGGATCCTTCAATATCGTCTTCGCAAAGCAGAGCGCAAGAGGCTTCGTTATGCTGAGACTGGGGAGATTGATGGGGAACTTCTGCGGAGCTTGGAGCAGGATCTGAAGGTACTACTGGGTCAAGGTTGGCAAATAGCTATGGGAACACTGTGAACCCAGATTTTTAAATGGAAAGACAAGATAGCTTGAGACGTAATTTTCCCTGTAGCTTTGGAAAGGGGATTGCAATGATTTAGTCTAATTCTCATCCCTCATTTTAAATAGCACTCATACAGTTGGTTATCCTGGATTGGGAAAGTTTTGCCCCTTGAGGTGTGTTTGTTTTTATCTTCCAGAAACCTCCACCAACAAAGCCAGTGGTAAGGAACTATAGGTGTGGTATTCTAAAACATATGGAGGACTAAATGCTTCCCACCCTTAATTCCTCCCTTTCAAATCACTAGGCAGTAAGTTCATAGGCACTTAAAGCTCTTTAGTTTTGATACTTTTTCTTGTTATGCTCTATATAAAACTATTTAAGGCTTTGTAAAGACCATATAGCCAAAATATAATATAGCCTGTGAACTTGCTTTCTAGTGATTTTAAAGGGCTAAATTAAGGGCAGAACACATCTAATGACTTAGGGCATTCTCATCAAGTTTGCAGGTGACACCCAATTAGGAGGAATAGCTAATACTCCAGAGGACAGGATCAGAATTCAAAATAGCTCAACAGATTAGAGAGCTAGGCCAAAACTAACAAAATGCATTTCAACAAGGACAAATGTAAGATACTACACTTAGGCAGAAAAAAAATGAAATACACAGATACAGGGTGGGTGATGCCTGGCTCAGCAACAGTACTTGTGAGAAATATCTTGGAGTCTTTGTGAACAAGAAGTTGAACATGAGCCAACAGTGTGATGCAGCAGCTTTAAAAGCCAATGGGATTTTGGGCTGCATCAAAAAGAGTATGATGTCTAAATCAAGAGAAATCAATGCTGCCTTTGTGTTCTGCTTTGGTTAGACCTCACCTGGAATACTGTGTCCATTTCTGGACACCACAATTCAAGAGGGATATTGACAAGGTGGAAGATATCCAGAGGAGGGCAACTAAAATGATCAAAGGTTTGGAGACTATTCCCTATGAGGAGCAGCTTAAAGAGCTGGGGACGTTTAGTCTGCAGACTTGATAGCCATGTAAAACTATGTGAAAGGATGATATAAGGGGAAGAGAGCAGGCTTGTTTTCTGCTGCCCTGGAAACTAGGATTCGGAGCAATTACAAGAAATGAGATTCCATCTGAACATTAGGAAGAACCTCCTGACTGTAAGAGCTGTTCAGCAGTGGAACTCACTAACTCAGAGTGTGGTGGAAGCTCATTTGGGGAGGAGGGCTTTTAAACAGAAGCTGTATGGCCATCTGTCAGGGGTAGTTTGATTGTGCTTTTCCTGTATGGCAGTGGATTGGACTAGATGGCCCATGTGGTCTCTTCCAATTCTATTCAATGATTCTATGATTCTGAGAAGGCTTATCTTCCAGTGTTTCCCAGTTGAGAGATATGGAAAAGTAAAGCTAAATCATGGAGTACTTAAAAAATTGTTTCTTCTTCTGAAGAGAATAGCAATGTGCCGAAGTACAGAAAAAGAAACAAAAATCAAGGCCTGTATTATTATATGCTGTTTTACCTCCAATTTTGTTTTTGTAATTTTTTTAAATAAGAAAATTTGTCCCATATCAATGACAACTGGTGATTTTTATGTTAATATAGTGGGGCATTTGTTCTGGATTTTAAACTATATTTTAACACAGTTATCAAAAATGCTGACCAATGTCCATAAAATAAATTCAACACCTTAAATAGTTCCTTGACAATCCAGACTAAAACCTGTCATCAATTCACTGCCCACTGACAATCACCAGTACCTACTGTTTTTGGGGGACAGTATACCTTTTATGAAATATAATGCAGGGTTCATGTTATGTAGTTAAATAATACTTTGCTTCATTATAAATTCTTCATAGATAATTGCATTTCCTGTAAAAGCCAGTGAGTCATTCAGTTGGTCTTTTCTGGTAAATAACAAGTTTCCGGCTTGCTGGCAGAAGCTTTTGTTTTGTTTTGTTTTTCTTTGCTTTTGAATTGTTGTAATTCTGACTTCTGTATACATATCATTAAAATCAGAACTTACTTTTGAGGAAATGTGAATCTGATGGTGCTATGAATATAACCAGAAATTATTTAGTGTTGTAATTGCTAGCTGGATGTTAATAAATTCTGTGAATATAAGGGATAATTGGATCTATAGATCTGTATTTTAGAATGGAATCACAGTTTTACTTTTCAAAAAACGGTTATACCAGAGCTCCCTGATCTAGATAACTGTTGGCAAGATACTTGTGTGTCCCAGCTATTTCATATGAGGATATGTGATACTCTGCTGAAGTGTCCAGGGCCAATGCCTGTGTTAAAAGAACCCTTGGGTATCTCTTCAGCAGGTCTCAGGGGCAATGATTTAGAAACTCCCACTTTTGGAAGAAAAGGTGGGAATAACAAAGTCATCTTCCAAGGCTGCAGATTTGCCAAAGAGAGGAACTGGATTGATTTCCCCTCACTTTTCTTTTCCTTCCATTCCCTTGGCAGAACAGAGATAATACTTTATGAGATAGAGGTTATTCATTTGCCTCACCCCACTCCTCATTTTGCTCCAGTTTTCCTTCTTGGGCAGAAGAAACGGCTCCTCATCTTTTACTATGGGGCAGATATGCACTAGTGTCAGCAAAATGTTGAGCGTCTGACAGTAAGCTTTCTCTTGCATCTTCTATTGGAAATTTGAAGAGATTGGCTGGGATTCAGTATGGTACAGCATATTGTAATATTGCTGCAGGTGACACTATCCTAAAATTGTCCAGTCATTCCAGGGTGGGTGTGGAGTAGGAGAGGGAAAGGCCAAAATAGCATCTGACAAAGTCATTGTAGCCAGATGCAAGATGATTACTTCATCTTCAGAGATACTCTGCAGTCCCCACAAAGATGGCTATGGAAATATGCAGTGGCTAACCAGTGTGTTGGCTTTGGTTGTGATAGAAGATGGGAGAGAATATCAACTTCTACAGTGACCAAAAGGAAGACATATGCAAGTATAAATGGATGTATACCTGCATGTACTATGAATGGAACACTAGTCATTGTGAATGTGAATGGACAGGGTTCAGCAGTACTGCTTTTTAACTATCAACTTTCACTTTTGCTGCTAGATTATGTGTGCCACACATTAAGAGAAGTTGAAATAGTTTGGAATGACAGCACTAAAGACACTCGAAACATCTCGACAAATTCTTAATAATGCCACCCCTTTTCACTGGGCTTGAAGGCTATTTGGTTGATCAGCCAATTCCAGTCCCAACTATAATCTTAATGTGAAGATATTTCCGCTGGAAAACAAAGCAAACTTTCAAGTGTAGGTCTTTGTGTTGGTTAAGATTATATCTCATCATGGATTTGATCTTTGAATAAGAATCCAATCTACAAGCTATTTCATTCATATAATTGTTGTGTACCAACATTCAAATTCAGAATGTTTGAAAATCATCACAAATAATTTGGAGTACATGAACTGAGTCCCAATCATCCTTATATTTTTATAAAATACTGGGATCAATGATCTGTTCAACTTTCAGTAGAACTAAGTTGAAGTTGAGACAGTTTTAGTCACCGTGCTAGGGAAATAGTCACCTTGCTAGGGAACCTATGCAGGGAAATAGACAATGGAAATTTGTTCATGCTGGTTTTGCTGTACGTCTTGCCAGCTTTCAATACCATTAACCATATTTTCTGGGTTGCCCCTCTGGGATGAGATGAGGGTGGAAAAGATGTTCTAGATGGTCCCAGTCCTTCTTGAAAAGATGTACTCTGAATGTGGTGCTGAATAGGCTGTTTGACACCCTGGCCACGAAATGGATGTTTCTCAGGGCTTGATTTTGTCCCCTATGTTGTTTAGGATTTAATAAGTCATCCAGACATTTGGGTGTTAACAATTTAACTATCTGTTTCCCATTTGATTCCAAGAAAACTGTCTCTGTCCTTCTGCTATCCAGTAATTGATTGGATAACAATCCAGACAACTCAGTCCAGATAAGACAAATGAACTACTGATCAGTTGTGAGGCAAATCAAGGAACTGGGAATCAGCCAGTACAGGAATTCAAGGTTATGCACCTTTTGAAAACTTGGTTGCATCTTGGATATAGTCTTGGGCTCAGAACTGAGCCTGGATGCATAGGTTTCAGCAGTGGCCAAGAGTACATTCGCACTGTTAAAAGTAGTATTACAGCTGTGTGCCCATTCCTTAATAAGTCAGATCTGCCACGAGTGAATGCATCCCTTTGAAAATGAATACATATCTTTGGATTATTGCTATTTAATCTGTGTATGGCTATCTTTGGAAATTTCAGCAGGTTCAAAATGCTGCAGTTAGGTTATTGGCCAGGATTGGTTACAAGGATCGTGTGACTTCCCTGTTGAAACAGTTCTATCCCATACTGATATATTTCAAGTCAGAATTCAAAGCACTAGTTTTGACCATTAAAGTCCCATATGACTTGGGTCCAAACTGTCTGAAAGATATAACACCCCACACAACATCAGCAAGAGGGGCCTCTTTTCAGTCCCACCATCTTCAGTCATGTTTGGTGTGGAAAGGATGTGGAACATCCTTCTATGGTAGGTCTGGTTGACCTCTCCCTGTTCTCTTTCTGTTAGCAGGTAAAAAGCTTTTCATTCAGGCAGGACTTTGGGCTTTGCATTACACAATGCAAGCCCCATATCCACAGGATCAGTATCTGTGGTTTCATTTACCTACGTATCATAAAAGGCATTTTCTAGGTCACATGTGTCAAATGCAAGTCTCTCAGGCCAAATTTAGCCCACCACATCAAGGCTTTCAGTGCCAGGACAACAGTTACATTTATACAGTCTTGCAATTGCAAACAACTCTTTGAAGGCAAGCATAAAGCTGATGCGGCCCTCGGTGAAAATGGGTTTGACACTCTTGTTCTTGGTTCTTCAGGAGTCCTTAATTTCAACAGAACTCATTATCCACAGTGTTATGTATCTATGCAAAATCCAAAGACATATTCCCCTCAGATACAGGGCTTGTAATGTATATCAATAGTGTTTGTGAAGTGGTGTGCTATATTTTATTTTTAATATGTTATTAGTAATTAGGTTTCAAATGTTTTAACTGTTTAAACCATGGTTTTTAATATATTGTTGTTTATTATTTCTTTTTTAACTTTTGTAAAATTAGATTTTAATTGAATATTTTAAAGTTCTGGAAACCATTTTGGATTCCATCCTGGAAAAAAGGCGCTATACATTCAATAAATCAATAAATAAGTAAGAAAAATGCCATTTTTAGAATACCAATGCCTATTCAGTATTTGTTAGCAGAAAACAGACTTCTGAAATTACATTACTACAATTAATCATAACAAGGCCTATCATATCACCTATTGTTAATCCCATCTAGAATTGATTCACTGTGTCAGTTGCTCAGTGCGAGGTCAGCACATAGATGATACCATTGATTCATAGGTATATTCTAGTTGGGACTATGAATTATTTATTTATTTATTCAGACCTATTAGTCACCACTCCCGTACGGCTCGGACTGACTTACAACATTCACTGGACAAGACCAGTGGGGTAATACAGAGGCACAATATACATTGCAATATACAGAACACAATATGCTAAGAGCAAATATATGGGTACAATACAACAAACTGGAGTCCTATCTACAGGTTCAGAAATCATGGGGGATGTTTACCTAAGTGATTCTATCTAATAGTCTTTCAGAGGGTTTTAGATTTAAGATAGAGTTTAGAATATAGGAATAGATATATAAATGGTCTCACTCATTATAAGGCAGCTTTCTAAGTCCCTGTGCTGTTTTTCTAAATGTTCAAAATATTGTTCCCTTTAGGTGGCAAAGGATGTTTCAGTGAGACTTCACAATGAATTGGAAAACGTGGAAGAAAAACGCACTACCACAGAAGATGAAAATGACAAGTTACGACAACAATTAATAGAAGTAGAGATTGCTAAGCAGGCTCTGCAGAATGAACTTGACAAGTTGAAAGAGGTGAGTGTTTGCTTTGGGGGAATTGCGGGATGTTGTCAGGTTTCCTTTCCCCAAACTGAATGCCACTGTTGAAGTAGGAACTAGTGTTCATCATGGCAGAAGATTCAGGCTAGCATGTCACATATCATCCCTGACTTCCAATGCCTCTGGTTTCTGTAGAAGGAGGTCAATCTTAATATCCTGACCACAATGCCAAGTGTCTTGTTCCAGGTCTCTCCAAGAATTCTTTTACTGGCATACAGTTACTGCTATAGCACAACCTAGATGGATGGTTAATGACTCAGTAGGGAAGCATTCCTGCCCTTTCACCAATGGGCTCCAGTCTCTCTTTTCAGCAAATCATATTTACTTCTTATTTACTTCATTTCTACCCCACCTTTCTGGATCCAAAAGGGGACCCAAGGCGGCTGAGAAATCTGGCAGAATTTTAATGCCGCACATGTAAACAATAACACATCTCATAAAAATATAAATGATCTACACATATAAGCAATTAAAACCCATAACAATCTATCAAAGCAGATTAAAAACCACATATAAAATGCCGAGTCATGATCTCATGTCCAAATCGTTTTCCAAAATCCATAGTCCATTATTCAAGCTGTTAAAATCACATTCCGCAGTTTCCTGTCCACCAAATGTTTTCATAAAAAGCCAGGTCTTAAGTGTTTTTTTTCTAAAACCCAGAGAGTATGGGCTTGCCTGCTGTCACTGGGGAGGGAGTTCCACAGCCGAGGGGCCACCACTGAGAAGGCCCTTTCTTTTGTCCCAGCCAATCACACTTGTGAAGAGGTTGGGATGGAGAGCAGGGCCTTTGACTGCATTTCCACAAGGAAAGACCAGTGGAAGCAAGGCTCCCAGAGGTTATATAGTGCAGAGCAAAAAAGAAAATATGTACAAGCAGATTATCTCCCTTTTTCTCAAGCTTCAAGTGCAAAGTGAATGTAAAAGTATACTCAACAAGGTCATTAATTCAACTCTTAAACATCACTGGAGTGCCATTTTAGCAGGAACGTCATATTTCTGATTAAGTTTAGAAATTCTAAGATACTTCTGATACAAAGGTGCACTTTGGCTGGAGTCCATTCCATGCTGCAAAGAAAGGGTGTCTTGAAGATTTCAAAATTAAGTTGCTTAGACCTGTGGTTCTCAATCTGTGGGTCCCCAGATGTTTTGGCCTTCAACTCCCAGAAATCTTAACAGCTGGTAAACTGGCTGGGATTTCTGGGAGATGTAGTTCAAAACACCTGAGGATCCACAGGTTGAGAACCACAGGGCCTTAGACATTCCTTTAGAATACTAAGTTGACTATAGGATTGAGTTTTTGTACCTTTAATAGCTATTGCGTCCTGGATGATGATGATTATACTTTCCCTCCAATATTTGGGCCCAAAGCTCAAGAAAAAGTACCATAAAGTTCAATTAGGCATGATTCCTCCCTCCCTCCCAAACTACACCTTTCAGCTGCTGCTATCCACCAAGATTTTCAGTGAACAGCAGAGGGAGCACAGAGAAGGTGCCCATCAGTCTTGTGCTTTCACCTTCAGGAACACAACGGAACACTTCTTTATGCCCCCCTGCTTTCCATTGGCACATAGCTGGTGCAGGGCTATCCTTTACTTGCCAGGATGGGCGGGGGTCTAGGATGCATGTGGCCGCTCTCATTTCTCCAAGAATCTTGTCCACATCCTCGAGCTGCACCAATTGAAATGAATCCATCAAAACTGGACAAGCAGGTGCTCATGTTACAGCCAAAAAAGAGGGGTTTGTGAGGTGAAGTACAAAAAATGGTATAGTTCCTCCTGACAGAACTGTACCTCTTTCTGATCCATGATTTGTTAACAATGAAAGCTACAGGAATGCCATCCTGTACTCAACCAGGCAACCCTACTTCCTTTCAAAATTCACTTTCATTTCTAAAGGTAAGATTATTAATTTGATCAATAATAATAATAATAAGCTTTATTTATAGCCTGGCTTATCTCCCCAGGGGACTCAAAATGGTTTCCAAACAAAAAGTGGCAAACATTAAATGCCATAATAAAAACCAGACAGACCAAATAAAAAAAGTAAAACAATATCAATATAAACTTATAATAACTAGCCAATAAATAACTGCTTAAATAAACATAATAAATCCCATCAAACACATTTACAGCATAAAAAATCTAAACAACTAAAATGCATTAAAAGTATAGAATGGTTTACAGCAGCCTAGATGTGTTTCCAGTATCCAAGCAAGGTTGTATCAAGAACCCAGAATGGAAACAGCTGCTAATTTCCACTAATTTGCCATGGCCCTGCAATATTTAATGCCACTTGCCTCAACTTGGTGTCTTCCAGAGGTATTGGCCTGGAATACATCTGGAAGGTACCAGCTGTTTCTGTGTGTGAACTAAAACAGAGATTGAAAGAGAAAGAGAAATCAGCAATGCCGTTGTTTGATCTTGTAGAGCTGCCCTCTGTTTACTGATATACACAAAGCCTTGTTTGTGTAGATCAGCTCATTACTGTAATCTGATTGGAAGATATATGCATTCTAGTCGGGTTTTTTTTTACTTAGGGCAACTCTTAGGCAAAACTATCACATGGTTTTATGACAAGATCTATGCATGTCCCAATTTTCAGTTCATGAAGTTTCAAATGTTCCCAGTGCTATCAAAAATTGTTGCTTTTTTGGGCGTCAATGCTCCTTTGTTCCCCCAAATGACTGAAAACTGCTGCAAAAATGTGGTTTTACCACCACAACTCTCTGGAGCCATCACACATCTTAGGATTGTTGCTTTTTGTGTGCATTCAAGTCATTTCCAATTAATGGCAATTGCAAGGTGAACCTATCACAAGCCTTCCTCTGAAGCTCAGATGTTGAAATCCGCCTACTGCTCTCAGTCTTTACTGTACCGATGTATCGCTTATATTCCATTGCTTTTATGTATTTTATTGTTTTTATGAATTTGTATGTTCTATTGCTGTACCAATTGTTTTAACCTGGCTGTATGTAAACCGCCCCAAGCCTGCAGGAAGGAGCGGTATATAAGATTGATGAAATAAATAAAATAAATAAATAAATAAATAAGCTGAGAGAGTGTGATTTGCCCAAGATCACTCAACAAATTTCCATGGCAGAACAAGGATTTGAACTTTGGTCTCCAGAACCTGCTACAGATAAATCTGTTAGGGACCTTCAAAGGTTGTCCTCTGACAAATATTTAGGGTTGATTCATTTTACACTAAATAGTTACAAAAGTTAACATCTTGAAATGATCCAAGTTCCAATTAAGTGAATCGAGAGCTGCTGCTGCTGCTGCTTCTCTCATAGCAATTTGCATGCTTACAAGGGGCAAAGTTCTCATCTGCCCACTTGCTAGAGTCAGTTGCCAGAAGTTGTGGCTGCATTTGTACTTGTGTGAGGTCAGATATTGCTTCCTGCCTACAACTGATTGTTCAGATACCTCTCGGTGGAGCCATTCACTAAAATTTAAAACAGCTCTTAGAATCTGGAAAGGACTTTCTCTGAATTTTATTCAGTTCCTATGAAACATAAAATTGATATACCTGTCAAATAGAGAATATTGAAATTTATTATTGATTGATTGATTTACTGCATTTATATGCCGCCCTTCTCAGCCCTCAGGTGACTCATGGAAGTTACCTTAGAAGTGTCACATTAAAGACACACTGGCTGGGCAACTTTTATTGATACCTAAATTTAGATACCATAAGTTTAAAGCATATTTGACAGTGAATGTCATGGAAATTTAGGCTTACATGCACTCTTTAAGTGCCAAATAGTAATTATTTAAGTATCAACTTACAGACTTCTTATTAATTCAATGAGTCTATGTTAATTGGGGCTAATTGTTGTATTTAGGACGTAGCTCTCAGGGGAACATGGGGCAGCTACATTGTGTTCCATTCTAACTTCCAGCGTGAACCCAAATATTCACATTTGGAGATCAGCAACTTCCAGTCTCAGGGCACAACTAACAATTTGTTTGATAAACACAAAAGCAAACCCAATATTGTGGTGGGAGAGAGAGAGAAAATTATTGTGACAGTGGACAAGTCCAGCAGTGTGTCCCAGCTTACAATGTACCATTCTCTGTATCTTCTTGGGCAAATATATAAAAATCAAAATTATAAATGTAACCCAGGGTGCATCTAGATGATGGCAGTAGGATACGAGATCAATGCAGTTTGACTGCACTTTAACTGCCTTGACTCAGTGCTATGGATTCCTATGTCTGGTAGTTTTATAAGGTATGTAGCCTTCTCTGCCAAACGTGCTGGTGCATCACCAAACTACAAATCCCATGATTCTTTATCTTTGCACCATAGTAGTTAAAGTGGTGTCAAACTTCAGTTCTTCCACAGTGTAGACCCACCGTCAATGTTGTGCGGGAAAAATGCTTCACAGAATTCTAGCTGAAATTGTTAATCCCTTATCTTGAATGCCTGATTTTTCTAGATATTCAATCAACTTGTACTATTCCAGTTTTATTTGTTTGTTTACTTTTTACCTGGGAGATCTTAATGTAACATCTTAAAAGTCATGTGTATAAAATTTGACCATGATTGCTTCCTATACATAAAACTTGAAGATGATTGCTTCAGAATCTTTTTGGTCTTGGCTCAGATATTTCAATAGTTTTTGTACAAAATCCCGATTGCAATTAAATGCATTATTTGGCCCCTTTGTGTCTGGGAAGGTTTTTGTTTTGTCTCTTTGTGAAATATTTTTTAATATTTAAAGCATTCCCAGCTGTAGCTTATAAATTTAACTTTTCAGATTCACTTTCCCAGAACCATCCAGGCACCATAGCCAGTAATAACAAGCAAAACATTATTTTACACATTGTTTATCTATATTCCTGGCATAAATTAATACTTTGGTGTTTTTTTTAAAAAAAATGTATATTATTATCTTTAGTTGTCTAGAACAGAGTTCTCTTTTACTTTAATTTTCTTTTCTTTCTTCCCCCACCCTCTAAAACAGTGGTTCACAATCTTGTTTTGACCAGGGACCATGTGACCAGGGACCACTTGGCCAGGGACTGCTTGACCAGGGACCACTTTGACCAGGGACCACTCTCCAGCATTAATACCAAAAGGGTTATGAATCAGTTTTTGGTCAACTTTAGATTCCATTTGGGGTGCTGATTCAGAAAATTGCATTGGATAGACCACGTCAGCTCTAGTTTCTGATACAGAACATATGGCATGGTCAGCAACAGGGAAGGAATAGCAGGTGGTGCGTAAGGAGCAGTGATTAAAAACATAAATAAATATATAGAGGAAGGAGATTCATGGACCGGATTTTCGTCCTTGCAGCCCACTAGAGGTCCACGGCCCACAGATTAAGAATCATTGCTCTAAAGATAAGGCAGCAGCAGCAGCAGCAACTAAACAACTAAACGGCTAGAATATTCATGTACTTTAAATTTCAGGTTGTTAGATCACTTTTTACACAGATATTTACTCTATTTGATTTTTCCCTTGCAGCTGTCAATGAAAAGAAGAGGAAGCAAAGACCTGCAAAAATCAGAAAAAAAGTCACAGCAGACTGAAGTGAGTTCAAATGATTCTGTCTATGCTATGCTATGGTACTATTCTATAAGCTGGAGGAGGAAAATATCTAGTTCTCTAGATATTATGAGACTGCAACTTCCAGCAGTTCTAGTCAGCATATTCTGTGGTAACGAATGATGAGAATTGCAGTCATGGGTGCAAGTTGTTCATTAGTCAGCTATGTTGGAGCCAGGGCTGTGCTACCGCAGCCATTTTCTGTCCACATCCCAAATATTTAAATGTGTGTTAACATCTAAAACAGTGCTCTTAGCTATGCAAGTATGCAGTGCCGTGCCTACATTTTATTACCTTCAGCTATTTATATTGTGGTCGTTAATTGTAGAGGAGTTGCTAGAATCTATATTCTTTCGATTTAGCATTGAAAGACTATTGATTTTTATTTCTATTACTGTATTATCTTGAAAATAAAGTAATGGAATTATTATTATTATTTACTACTACTACAGTACAAGTTGAACTTCCCTTATCTGGAATTCCAAAATATTCCAGAATCATCCACATGGACAGCTAAGATAGCCACACGTTTGTTTTTGAATGGTTCAGTGTACACAAACTTAATTTCATGCACAAAAATGTTAAAGATATTGTAAAAATTACCTTCATGCCTATTTATATAAGGTATATATGAAACATAAATTAATTTTTTGTTCAGACTTGGAGCCTGTCTCCAAGATATCTCATAAGGTGCATATATGAAAATACAATACTATATCCTGAAACCTAAAAAAAATCAAAATATTTTCAGTAGCAAGCATTTCGGATAAGGCTACTCAACATGTACTATTATTTTACTGAACATTACCAAGGTATCATGATTTACAACACAAAGATTCAGATCTTGCATCAAATGATGAAGTGAAAAGTTCCAGGCAAGTATCCACATTACCCAACATAATGTACTTTGCCTCACATCTCAACATGGACATTTACTGGACAATTATAATTATCATCATCTTTATTATATTTACTTAGATCACACTTTTATCTCGAAACCAAGATGCAATGGAGCGTGCAGGACAGCAGCAGAGAACATTCCAACTATGTGTCTGTGATGAGATGCAGAGTGATGATAAGGTTCTCCAAGACCTCAGGAGGGCCCTTGGTAAAGTTCTTCACAATGCATATTGCTATAGACACAAAGTCGGAAACTTCACCATCACTACTACCCCCCCACCAGTAAACAGCCATTTTGGTAGAGATAGATCACAGAAAGTAAAAGGTTGCAACTTGAGAGAAGTTTTGATCATTGCAGGAGGGAGGAAAATAATGTGTTCCCAGCTGCACAAGCACACATTGAAAGGCTAGAAGTAAGTGTATTTCACTAATGGAATGCCAGCCACAATAATTATAATATACATAGTCTCTGTGGAGTTAGGGTATTCGAAATAGGCTTCAAGAGGTATCACACCTATGTTAAGATAGATGGGAATACTCTCATGAAACACCTTGGGTCTGTGTTCTACACATTTTGTTTAATATTATCAAACATTCTCAAATTGTATCTAAAGCTGCTATCAAATATTCTTTCCTTTTATAAGGAGGACAGTGAAGATCTGAAATGCCAGTTACAGTTTGTTAAAGAAGAAGCTGCCCTGATGAGGAAAAAATTGGCCAAAATAGATAAGGAGAAGGACAGATTTGAGCATGAACTTCAGAAGTATAGGTCCTTTTATGGCGACCTAGACAGTCCTTTGCCAAAAGGGGAAGCCGGAGGCCCACCTACCACAAGAGAATCAGAACTCAAGCTTCGTCTGAGGTTAGTTGAAGAAGAAGCCAATATTCTGGGAAGGAAAATTGTAGAATTGGAAGTTGAAAACAGAGGGTTAAAGGCAGAACTTGATGATTTAAGAGGAGAAGATTTCTCAGGAACAGCCAACCCTCTCATGGGAGAGCAGAACGAATCTCTGTCTGAGTTACGACAGCATCTGCAGCTGGTTGAGGACGAAACTGAATTGCTGCGGAGAAACTTGGCAGATGCAGAAGAGCAAAACAAGCGCATTACAGCAGAGCTGAACAAGTACAAATACAAGACAGGGGCTCATGACACATCAAGACACCATGATAGTGCCAAGACTGAAGCCCTGCAAGAGGAGCTGAAAGCTGCACGCATGCAGATCAATGAACTCAGTGGCAAAGTCATGCAGCTGCAGTATGAAAACAAAATCCTGATGTCTAACATGCAGCGCTATGACCTGGCTTCTCACTTGGGGATCCGAGGCAGCCCCAGGGACAGCGATGCTGAAAGTGATGCAGGAAAAAAAGAAAGTGATGATGATTCACGTCCCCCACACCGCAAAAGGGAAGGGCCCATTGGTGGAGAAAGTGACTCAGAGGAGGTCCGCAATATACGGTGCTTGACCCCCACAAGATCTTTCTATCCTCCCCCGGCAGGATGGCAGAAAAGTTTCACAGACCGGCAGCAAATGAAGGACATCCGGTGTGAAGCAGAACGCTTGGGAAAGACGATAGACCGGCTGATTTCAGATACCAGCACTATCATAAGTGAGGCAAGAATTTTTGTGGCAAATGGCGACTTCTTTGGACTTATGGATGAGGAAGATGATGGCAGTAGGATACGAGAGCATGAACTACTGTACCGGATAAATGCTCAGATGAAGGCATTTAGGAAAGAGCTCCAGACCTTCATTGACAGACTGGAAGTTCCAAAGTCTTCGGAGGATCAGACTACAGATGAACCTTTGTCAGTGAGTCAGGTAGATTTTTACTTAACAAGCCAACTAGGTAAAATGTTTCAGCCCAAGGTGAATTGTGGATATTGTATCAACAGTTTCATAAAAGACTTATGATATGCAGGGGTGGGGTGAGGTCTTAAATTTCTGAGGCTTAATTTTAAACATTCTAAACCATAATTTGCAACCTAATTCTAATATTCATTCAATGTGACAGACAGCTAAATAAAGCTGGTGTTAGAAGTTAGGGTCGTTTCCAAGGTTTGAGTAATTACCATTTTTGGACCATATGTTGGCTAGGGGTTATTGAAGGCACAGTACCAAAATATATTCCAAGCTCTACATGGTACACAACTTAGTACCAGACCTTTTACCCAAGTCACCTGGCTGCTCCTCCAATTGAACACCAGCTTGCTTATCTGTCCTTTCCCTTGTGTTGGGACGTAAGTGTGGCAGCAAAAGTTAGTAATGTTGGCTTTGTCTACCTGCTTACTCGCATTTCTACAAGTAAGTAGTAGGCAGTGACAATAATTCCTCTTTCTTGGTACCATCATTTGCTTCATCTGGACTTTTTTCACTCACTGCTCTCTGTTACCTTCTGTGTTAGTGGGATGAGGAAAATGCTCTGGGTTGTAGCTTACCCTTTCAAGGAGCTCTCCATGGTGCTACAAACCTACCTCAATTCAGCACCTCAAATGTTTATAGACTGAAATTCAGAGCATGTGCATGGCTTTTTTCTGCCACTGCCACTGATTTATACCTGGAAAGCAAGCATGCAATACTGGTGAGTAGTAGCAGCTATCAATTTCTCAGTGAAAAGGGTTTCCACTCCATTAATAATATATTGCCCAGGGAACTGCAGAAGTATAAAAATATTGTGCAAATTCATCATTACATCAGTGTAATAAGAAGCACTGTCTAATAAGGAGAGGGTTCAGATAGAGATTGCATTACTGTTTGTTCCAGAGTTTGAATCTGTGAGCAAGACAATTTCTACTACTTTAGTTCTTGTTATATTCAAAACATTAAATTCCTCTTAAATTTCTAACTAGATATTTGGCCGAATCCTTTGTAATCAACGCAAGAAGGTAGCAAGAATGAAATCAAGTAATAATTATAAGGAAAGGCATAATCTGAAGCATATAACCTCAGATATAGTTCAAGGCAATTGAAATGTTTGAAAAATGTTGGATACAAAGAAATAACTGGGTTACACATAAATATATGCCATAAAATGTAAGGAGTGTTGCTGTTGGTACTGTATGGGTACTTCAATCATCAGTATTACAGTATATTTTCACTCTTTAAAAGCCACCACTTGCTAGTAAACAATCCTGTTTACTGGCCTTAGCTGATAAGATTTTGTTTTTCAAATTATATAGTTAGCCCTATTTTCAGACATAGTTTCTTCCTCTTAATGATGGAACTTGAATAATCAAGAGAAACAAATAGTCTAAAAGCAGCCTAAAATAGTCACTTTTGCCTGCATCACTCAGAGATATTTTTTCTTCAAGATGTGGTAGTGACATTTTAAAATGATCAAACATGGTTTTGGAGATAAATTTCTCACTGGACTTTGAAGCAGAGGCAGTCTTATTTCAAGCAAAATAAATGAGGGACAACTTGAAAAGGGGAATCTTTTTCTTTGAGCCTTTGTAATATGTTTTAAAGGGCAGGGCTGGATAATCATTTGGTGGGATCCAGTAGAGGTATTCAGTTTTAACTTTCTGACATGCATTGCATCTAAAGAAGCAGTATTTGTAGAGCCATTATCTCCTATATATAAGTTGCTATGGTCTCTTTTATCTTGGCTGTCTTGGTCATTCACATATCTTTGTAGCAGGGTTACACTTGAATCATTATTTATTTATTTATTATTCATTCTTGTATGCCGTCACTCCCCGAGGGCTCGGAGCAGCTCACAACACCCAATGTATGATGATTAGATGGTCCAGTCCAAAAATGCAGTATACATCCTGCAATGTTTTCTGCATGTGTTTCTAGTTTAATAAATGTTCCAAATGTAGTGCAGTGGGAGAAAAGAGGGCAGTTTAAACTATCCCCAAAACTACATGCTTTGTATTCTCCTAGTACAGCGTTTCTCAACCTGGGGAATCAAGGCCCCTGGGGGAGGGTCACGAGGGGGTGTCAGAGGGGTCACCAAAGACCATTAGAAAACACAGTATTTTCTGCTGATCATGGGGGTTCTGTGTGGGAAGTTTGACCCAATTCTATCATTGGTGGAGTTCAGAATGCTCTTTGGCTGCAAGTGAACTATAAATCCCAGCAACTACAACTCCCAAATGTCATGGTCTATTCTCGCCAAACTCCTCCAGTGTTCACATTTGGGTATATTGAGTATTCATGCCCAGTTTGTTCCAGATTCATCGTTGTTTGAGTCTACAATGCTGCCGGGATATAGGTGAACCACAACTCCAAAACTCAAGGTCAATGCCCACCCAACTCTTCTAGTATTTTCTGTTGGTCATGGAAGTTCTGTGTGCCAAGTTTGGTTCAATTCCATTATTGGTAGGGTTCAGAATTATCTTTGATTGTAGGTGAACTATAAATCTCAGCAACTACAACTTTTAAATGACGAACTGAATCCTCCCAACCCCACCAGTATTCAAATTGGGGCGTACTGGGAACTTGTGCCAAATTTGGTCCAGTGAATGAAAATAATTGTAGCAAAAATTACAGTTATGATGTAGCAATGGATATAACTTTATAGTTGGGGGTCACCACAACATGAGTAACTATTTTAAAAGGTCACAGCATTCGGAAGGTTGAGAAACACTGTCCTAGTAAATCATATATTCTACAAGTATGGTATTGCTTAGCTTCTCCAGATGAAACTGAAGAGTAAAATTAAATCACAGGAACTGCCAGAACTCAAGAAGCATGAAGCATTGTCTTCTTTAAAATTTCCAGTTTTCTGAGAGCCAAGCAATGCTTCTATTTTTCCTCTTGTAATATTGCAATTTCAGTTTCATTAACATAGCATTATCTTGTCTTTGTATTTGCTTTCCCAGATGTTCCAGCCTATCATTTTACTTATTCTCATCCTTGTATTATTTTCATCCCTTTCTTACGCAACAATATTTAAACTTGTCTTCCTTTTCACGCTGTTCTTTGTGCTGTAGATCTTTTTCATTGTTTTTACCATTCATTGTAGTATTATTTTCAGTTTGTTTCATTTTGTCCATCCTCTCAAGATAAGAAGTTCAAGAGCTATAGTTTCTGTAGTAATCACTGCTATAAAAACACTGAAGACTACTCATTTGAAAGAATGGAAACCAACCATCCTTAGATGCCAAAAACAAAAGAAGGGGGAAAGCAGAAGGATCTCCACAACTGAATCAGAATTCTGCTAATAAAAATACTAGGTAAGCATCTTCATTTGTTTTGTTTTAATTCCAAAACCTCCCCCCCTCTCTCTGTTTAGAAAATTCAGAATAAAAACAATAGTGCACATTTCCAGCTAATATTGTTTTTACAAGATCAAAATCAAGTGTAGTAGAAATGCTGCATTTTCTCTGCAGAATATTGCAGTCATGAGCTCATTAAAGTGTGGGTAGTACAAGTATGACTATATAGCTATAGTTCTAAAGATGCACATATTCACAGAGAGAAGATAATCACAGTCATTTCAATACACAAACAGAAACACACATGCACACAGTGTTTTTTTAAAATAGGCAACAAATAGAAAAGTTCACAGCAGGAGCTTTGAACTGAAGAGGAATCCAGCATGGAGTTTATCTGACTTCTACTGACAGTTTTCAAATGGCTGTCTTGGTAGCGAATGTATATTATGTTTAGTGGCTAGGAACATAAGAAGTATCAGAGTATCACAAGTTGACCAAAACTTGTGATGACTTCACTCACTTGTCATTTAGCAGATTTCTTTCTGTATTCAATATTGGATAGATATAAATATAGATATAGATAGTTACTAAGCCATTTCTCACGATCTTACCCTGAAATTTTACTGTAGTTCATTTCTCTAATACATTGTCTTTTGATGAAGGGATTGAGAAGATTGAATAAGGGCATGTACTTAAGGCATATGCAGAGATTTGAGCTTTGTAAGTCAAACGTAGCTTTCGCAACAGATACAGAAGTTGGTTTTTCACTTCTGCATGTCATCACAGGAGGTCCTCTGAGCAGAGTGATGGGTCCATCATGAAACATCTAATTCCATCGAGGCCCCATATATGTTCCATCTATATTTTCCATAATGTACTTGTATACCAAAACAAGTACATTTGGAGAAATGGTGGAACATTTGCCTATCAAGCAATTAGAACCATCAAACTGGGATACGTATTCAAAGCACAAAAAAAAGACTAGTTCCTGCATTAGATATTAAATCAGCTGTATGCAGAAGTTGATTCAGTCCCAAAATGCATTTAATGGAAAGAATATTTTATTGCTTTTAAACATGAACTAAGTATCTCAGATTCTTCACATACCAATCAACTAACATTTAATACCATCCTTTTGATTTCTATGGTGGTATTAGTTTTTTAATTTTACTTCAATGCCCTATTTCCAATTGTGAATGCACATGTTGAAACAGTATATCTGAAAAATTTAATGAGTGATATCTGTATTCAGAGGGATCTTCTAGCACCTTAGAAACTAAGTGAAAGAACAAAGTTCAGCAGTGGCTCCCCGCCTATGGAACACACTCCCAACAGACATACGTAAGAGCGATCTCTTCTCTCCTAACTTTCCCCAAGAAAGTAAAGGCTTGGCTCTGGGACCAGGTGTTTGGTCAATAGAAGTAACAGCACCCTAAAGGGATAAATCTGGATTGATGTTGAGATGGATGAGGCTGGTTTATGTTTTTAACTAATGACTGTATTTGATTTTAATTATGATGTTTTATTGTATTGTCTATTTGTTGTGATTTTATTGTAACTGTTGAAGTAGCCTCTTGATGGGGCTCAATTGTAAGCCGCCCTGAGTCCCCCTTCAGGGGTTGAGAAGGATGGGATAAAATGAATACCTAGGAAGCATTTGAAGCCCCCTAGTGGTACAGTGGGTTAAACTACTGAGCTGCTGAACTTGCTGACCAAAAGGTTGGCGGTTCATATCCGGGGAACGGAGTGAGCTCCCACTGTTAACCCCAGCTTCTTCCAACCTAGCAGTTCAAAAACATGCAAATGTGAATAGATCAATAGGTGCCACTTCTGCTGGAAGGTAACAGTGCTCCATATAGTCATGCTGGCCACATGACCTTGGAGATGTCTACGGACAATGCTGGCTCTTCAGCTTAGAAATGGAGATGAGCACCACTCCCAGAGTCAGAGACGACTAGACTTAATGTCAGGGAAAACTTTACATTTACTTAAGATGTATCTACACAGAATTAATGCATTTTGATACCACTATAACTGCCATGGCTCAATGCTATGGAATCATGAGAGCTGTAGGTTTACAAAGTCTTTAGCCTTCTTTCCCAAAGACTTCTGGTGCCTCACGAAACTACAAATCACAAGATTTGAACTAGCCAAAGCTGGCCACTGTCATTGCAAAAAGAGACAATCAAAACAACACATATCGGTGAAGCATGAATTTCTTCATAAAATAAAATAAATGTGTGTATGATGTTCCACAAATGATCCTGTCACTGTTTACACAGAGGTAAGTCTCACAAATTCAGTGGGGGGGATGCTTCTGAGAAAATCTATTTAATATTAGACATTTCACTTAATTGTACTATAGTCTCATCTGTATATGTTTAGTGTTTGAGATGTTAGTGTATGAATCATAATCCATTTGCCACTCCTTTGGAAAACCAATGCAAATTACTCCCAAACCTATTTGGGTGTTTACTTTGCTGTGAGGAGAACACATCACCACCATTTCCCTGGCTCCCACATTGGGTACTTGTTTGTTGTGGGGATCTCCATGCCTGCACCCAAATGGTGCTCTGCCTAATCTTAACACAGTTTTACATCACAGGGGAAACAACATACTTTGAGCCCCTGTTCTGCAAAAGCTTTTAAAGGCATCCTTAGCAGCCCAGTATTTTACTGAAGAAATCCTTGGTGACAAAGTGACTTCATTGTTGTTGTGAAGTAATGCCTAGCTTCTCCGTTCAATGAATCCACGGTTCATAGGAAAGGGTGGGTGAGGTACTAAGGGAATTGTAGTTAAACTCAGCAACTTTAATGTAATTAGTTGCCTTGGCATGAGATAGATCACTGAATAATAGTATTGATATTTCTCTCTTTCCTTTCAATAAGCAATATAGCTTTTCAGCATCCCACTTCAGCCTGTATTTTTAGGGATTTGTAATATGGGAGTTACAGAAATCAGTTCCTCCCAGCCAAAACTTGTCATATAAATTTGTAGCACTAGACTGAATTGGTTTTTGCTACATTTTTTCATCATTCCCTTGAGAAGGGAAATCAGCTTTAAGAGTCGCTGACTCAAGCTCATAAAATGTTAAACATTAATGATAGAACTGTGCCGACAATAATATGGTAATTCTTGGTGCTTTTTCCTCCTTAGTAAAGATACCATTAACTAGAAAAGGGTGGATTCATAACTCGCACCAATGATTTGTCAGACTTTAATGTAACAGCTGTAGTTTCCCAGCCCTGTAAGGTCCCACTGCAATTTTTTGATTAAGAAGAAGAAGGGGGAGATGAAGTGACACAACCCACACAGTTGCACCCAAGGTCTTGGCTTGTACTAGCTTTGTGTTCGGTAGCACCCAGATAACAATCTGGGACTACCTGTTGTATTTCAACTTTAAAACTCATTACAAGTGGAGGTAATAACTTTGTTCATTCAAATGTTAGGAGAAGAGGTAGTTGTATCATTTTAAGACAAAAAAGGATGTGTGGCTGAAAGGAAGGCAATCCTCTCTTCCTATTCAAACCCCAAAGTTGACAAAAATGACCAGCTTACACATTAATACACAGCTGAAATAGCACATGGGTCACATTGATGTGATGCTGCCACAAATACATTCAATGGTAATGTGAAGGCTCTTGTTCAAGGACAGGGATATTTCTTTCCTCTGAAAACATGTGAGCTCAGAAGTCCTTGTTACAGATATAATAAGACAAGGATCTGGTGACATGTGTCGCCAGTGCTTTAGAATCACAGCGGAAGGAAGCAGGTGACTTGGTCAAGCCGAAATATACTTAGCCATTGGAAAATAGAAAATTCGCCAGAAACAGTGACTAAATGTGTCATTAAAGGGGGGTGAACTACAGATGACCTTCAGGAGTTGTTTACAACTTGTACAGAGTCTTAAGAACATCACACTCCAGTTCCTTTGCTTGGAATAGACTAGATTAATTTTATACTGCTGCTATGACAAGGAAAAACAAAACGCAAGGCTAGAGAGACTATCTAGATCTAAAATATTTGCCACCAGATGATGTGTGATGCTGGAAAGAAGCACAAGTGAAAACAACTTTCCAAAAAGCCATATTATAAACATCATTAAAGTCCACATCTGGAAGTATGCACTGTTCACGTCTTTCTTTTTTCCTTTCTCTGTTCCCTATGATGCCATGAGGGCCATCCAGTCCAATCCCCTGCTATGATCATCCAGTCTCTGTTTAAAAACCTTCAGCGAAGGAGATGTCTGGGGCAATGCATCCCATTGTCAAACAGCTTTTACCATTATAAAGTTCTTCCCAATGTTTAGGTGGAATATCTTCACAGTTTGAATCAATTGCTCTGTATCCTACTCGGAAAGCAAGCCTGATCCATCTTCAGTATAGCATCCTTTCAAATATTATTTAAGCATAGCCATCATGTCACCTGTCCTTCTCCAGGCTACACACATTCAGTTCCCTAACCTTCACTTCATAGGGCCTGGCTTTGACTATTTTGATCACCCTTCTCTGGAAACATTCTAGTTCATCAATATCTTTCTTGAATTGTGATACCCAGAACTGGTCACAGTATTCCAGATGAGATCTGAACAAAGCAGAAAAAGTTTTTGTTTTTTAAAAGGATTTTTCAATAGGAAATCTGGAGATGAACTTGGTCTATGAATGACTGTTGCCAAAATGGCTCTTTCATCTGCATTGAAAATGCCTGTTCTTTTCTATCAACAATAGCAAAAGGCTGTGTAGTCACATGGTCCATGAAAAAGAAACAAATACGTTTATCAGTCTTTCATGACTGCTTTCACATGCTGATGAAGCAGTTGAGTGGAAGTTGGTTGAGATATTTGTTTATTTGCAAATGTTTAAGAACATTATTAGTGATGCTGTATGCGATGTTCTCCAGCTGCTGTGGACTTTATTTGATTGTGAGAGTCCTATAGGCTCTTAAAGTTGGATTAAGCAGTCCTTGTAAAACAGAGTTTATGCATTTTAGTACACAGTTGAACACAAAAAATGTTTTGGCATGTATATATATACAGACTCCTAATCTGTTGAAAAGAATTAATGCCTAGAGGGATGCTATTTAAGCATTGATTTCTGAGATGAAGATGTGAAGGAAGATAAGACAGGGTGAGACAAAATGTGGCAGCTGGACATAGGCTGAATATGCAAAAAGCACCGGCAACAAACGAAACCCATAGAATTACAAACAAAAAACAAAACAAAAAACACAAAGCCAGAGAAATAGCTTGAAATGTGCTAAAGCACTAAGATTTGCCACATCAACTACATATTGTCATCAGACCTCTTGTAGGTTTGACCATCATTTCTCAAGTTCTTTCCCTTTGCCTTCATTGTTCAGCTATAGGACGGAGTCCTGATAATAGTTCTAACCATTCTTTTAAGACAGCAGATGAAAAACTTAGGAGCACATATGCTTGAATTTCTTTCTACTAATGGAATGGAGAGCACCTTTCAGGGTGGAGCTGCATCATCATCCTGTGCCCTTTGGACCTCAATCACTGAAACAGCTTCCTTCAGAAAGACTCTTCCCTGGCAACTGACCACAGAAAGATATACATTTTCCTTCCCTGGTGCAGCCAAACTGGCCTTTCCTCAAGCTTTTTCAACTTAGTTTAGAAACACTTTTTAAAAAAAATCTTTTGTCAAAGAATTCCTAGCTGACAGCACTCTTAGAAACCTAACAAGCTGGGAAAAGGAATAACTGCATAACTGTTACATGTTTCTTTTCAGCCAGTAATTTGCAGTGGGCCTTAAACCGCTGAAAAAATTCTGCTGCAGATGTTATGTAACACAAGTGTGCTTTTTCCTCAAGTAATGAATATCAGTTAAAATTATCGATCCAGTTATTTTGTGACCGAGAACAACTGTCATCCAGATTAAAATTCTTTTTTGGAGCATTGGTTTTCATATCACAGTCCAGAGAATTCTTGTGTTTTCTAAAGCTTATTGATTTGCACGTCATGACACAACTTGCAGAAATATCCCCATATAGAGCACCCAGCAGTAAGACCCAAACAGCCTCAGCCTCATTTGGAGCTGAGTAGTCATCCAGAATGTCCCAAAACATAATGCAGTACTGAAAACTTTCATAGCAAGTCAACTGGCTTTCTCAGTACATTTATGTGGAAAGATTTCCTGAGTTAAAGGCAACAGCATAGAATAGTTTCCATACTCCTCTCTGGCATTACTTTGCAAACAAAGATACTTAGGAAGGACTAATTCCATGCTTTCTGCAAGCGCGTTGATGCTTTTTCGGAGGTTGGATGTGTCCTTCGAGCCTGTATAATTGATTTTTCTGGTGGAGCGCCGCGTGCACAGAACTGGCCTCACCCTTTAAACCAAAGGTTCATCTGCCGGGTCCTACAAGCTTGGAGGGTGGCAGCCAGGTCCTCAGGTTGTACGTTTGATTTGAGTTTCCTTCTCTAAATGGTTGACTTTACAGGGTTAGATGAGCACCATCTGCCTCGGTTTGAAATTAGAGTTTTCCTTCTCTTAGGATGGTTGCCAAAAGGCTAGAGAGCCCACCCTGCCCATTGATGCTCTTTGTCAGACCCTTTGGTTGTGACCTGTCCAGCATGGGAGGCCCTACCGCCAGCATAGCTCACAACTTCATTAGGGTACGCAAGCCTCTCCCCCACGACAAGGGGGCACCAATAGAGTAAGGGGTAAATACTAGTGAGGGGTAAATCCAAGTTCTTATCTGAAGTTTAAAGCAGCTGTCCAGGTTCTGAGCCTATCCCCATATATTCCTTATCCAGAGTTCAAAATCTGAAATATTCCAAAATTGTCCACATAGGTGGCTGAGATAAGTGACACCTTTGCTTTCAGATAATTCTATGTACACAACATTTGTATAAAATTACCTTCAGGCTATCTGTATAAGATATATATTAAACATCAATGAACAGAATATTTAGTTTTGGTTCCATCTTGAAGTTCTCTCTCTAGGTGCATACTGTATATACAAATGGTCCTAAGCATTTCAGATAAAGAACACTCAACTGGTAATAGTTTCAGCACTTCAATTGCTTCTTCAAATATCAGACTGAAACTACTATTGATCTAAGCCACCATAAACCATACAGCATTTATTTGTTTGATTTTTTGAAAACAAAAACTTATTGAGAACTCATAACCTTGATCATCCTTGTTTTAAAAAGATGCTTTTTATAATGACCCAGAATTCTTATTCAATGAGACAGAAAATACTTCTGAAGACTCAGAACTGTTGTTCAATGTGCTCCCTTACATACTTACTTGGTGGTTGGAAGAGTGCACTCTCAAGGAGGTCGTAAAAGGAAAGACAATGAGGGGAGGTACCGAGATTAGACAGTGGCCACAGAAACCATGAGATCTACTTCAAAACACCTGCCACCTGTATGCTTTATGCTACCTGTATTCAGCATCTGTCCAAAGCATTATAGTCCTACTTGGGTCTTTGCTGAGTGACGAATCTACATGGACATAGCAGGGCTGATGGATCCTGCTCATGACTCTACATATGTTGTTGAATAACTTCTGCATAGTGCACCCTTTTCTTCCTTTAAATGTTATTTGTGCAATTTAGACCCAAATTCATCAACCTAAATCTCTCTCTTCTGTTTATTTCTGTCTGCTTCTCTCTCTCTCTCTCTCTCTCTCTCTCTCTCTCTCTCTCTCTCTCTCTCTGTGTGTGTGTGTGTGTGTAGAGCTCCCAGAATCCCCAGTCACTCCTCATTTTATGGAATTGAAAGCAACAATTGTCCCCATTACATCCTATACATGCAGGAAGCTGGGAAGTACATCTGGTTATGTGGACATGGTTCAAAGTGCAATCCTGCTTTATTATTCATGCCAGAAAGAGCCTAGCTTCATTTGTGTTGCCTTTTCATCCTAGAAACACCAGAAAAGGGCTTATTTGTTAATAATCGCAGCGCAGAGTCAAATTAATTTTAAAACACAGAAAGTATAAAATGGCTCATTTTTAAGTATCTAAACCTGCCCCTTGAATCATGTTGAGATAGCCAAGAATAGGCAGCCAGCAGAAACTTGGAATATTGTGCGTTTTGTGTGTGCTCCAAGTGACACCCACCCACCATCATGAGGTGGGGTCACTGCATTCCACTGAAGCTGCAGCTGTTGAATAGTCTTCAAAGGCAGTCATATGCAGAATTCATCACACACAGGCATGAATATGGATTGTTAGGCTGCATTCTTGTTAAAGTGAGTCGTTTTGCCAGATGGAGTTGGACATTTGTCAAGTTCTCCATAAAAAGAAGCCTTATTTAAAAAGAGATTATTTGTCTATTTTTATTTGATTCGTTGTTATTATTTTGAGGGGAGTGATCAGCTATGAATTAATTGAAGGTTGCTGCCACAACTGTGATTCTGAAAATTATATGTGAGTACTCCAGCAAAAGAATTCTTTTTCTCTGGGTAAAAAGGAAAGAAAGAAAGATAATGGTCTTTTGTAAAAGAAATGTGATCCTGACTATTGTAGTTTTAGTATTTACACAGACAGCTTTGGCAAGGTTTAAAACTGGGCTCCACTATAAAACCTAAAAATGTCCTGGACATGAAGTTGTTTACATAAAATATGAGAAGATATAGAGTTACAGGGCTAGGGATTGGAAGAGACTTCTAAAGCCATCCTCCTTGTTGCTGACATCACATAGAAACCAGCTGCTGGGATGATGCTAAACAGAACTGTTTTTCAGTTTGCAAAAAGTTGCAAAGTTGATCTAATAAACTTCCAAGGGCTGCCTTGATTGAGAAGCTGATGATTTTCCTTTCTTTGAAGGATCAGTAATTTCAGAACTGGAAGTCTTTTTCCCACTTCACTGTTCTCACTGCAACTTTACATTTGGACTGACATACACGCAGGGGGATTCTTCCACTGCAAAAGGTAGGTCTATACTTTTCTATTTGTTTTAACATTTATTGTTCTTTTTTTTCTCCTCACTTGAAGAAATGGCAATATTTTCAGAATGTGATGGGCTTAAATGCTCTGTCCAAAGGGTTATTTAGACATCTGTCTACTTCCCACCCCCACCTTGGATTTGAATGTAGGTCAGTAATCATTTCAGTTAGAAATGGATTTTTTTTAAATGCAGCATGATTTTTCCTAAGCAAAGAGTAATAGAATTAACAGCATGTATTTACAAATGCATTTTATTTTATATTATTCACCGGATGAGGATTTTAGATGCATTCACATACTCACATAGAGAACCTGCTGCTGCCGTTAGATCAAAACTTAACGGTTTTTTAAATATGTGCTCAAAATCTGGCACAGTTGAATGACAGAGATGCCTATAGATCAAATGAAGCCATGCTTATCTCAAGGACTGCCCTGTGCATCCACTTTTGTTCCTCTCCATTAAAACATAACACCTCCTTGACTGATGTCACTCCCTGTTATTTTTAGTAGCTGCTTTCCATTCCACAGAAGGGTATTTATTATAAACTATTTGGATTTATCAACGCATGTTTGAGTGCAGGAGGAATGAGATTTTAAAATGAGGGTTGTGGCATGCAAAATTTAGGGGAAAAAATCTGGTTTGTTTCAGAGTAGGGGGAATCCAGCGGATGTAGATGACATTGATTGTTCACATAGTTTTACTGCTGTATTGAGTATCTGACCTTGACTAGGATACTGTGGAGACGTGTCAGGGCAGCAAAAGGACAGATGCCCTGCTGTTTTCTAAGGCAATCCAAAACCGCAGGCAAGATCTAGAGTTTTGACACTGGAATGGAACATTCCATAGAATTGAGGCTGATCATATTCACCCCGGCACCATTCTGCGCCCTAGATAAGCACTTTGCAGACCCACTGGACCAATTCACATGTCATTTGAAATATTGAGGTGCCTTGAGGTGATGAGAATAAAGTTTTTCCACTAGGTTTGAGAGGTATTTTCTTGTAAAAGGCAAAGGTTTCCTATTTACATGCTGCAGAATCGGAGATATATATATAGAGGGGGGTGGGTTACTAGTATAAGAAAAAGGGAGTGAGATCTTCAAGATTTTTTGTCTTCCCTTGGCCACTGTGTGTACAAGAGAGAAGGAAATTCAGTTCTATTCTCCTAGGGAAGAGATGATTTATTTGACATGAGACAGGGATAAAGAACGGAGGTCCTCAGGGGCATGTCAGCACCATAATACCAGCTTGAACAAAATTAAGCAGTGACCCAATTCTCAATGTGTAAACATCAGCTGGAGCTTTAGCGTACACAGAAACAATTAACAAGAAAATGTGGCCAAATCATAAGCAACCATGCAAACAAACAAAGGGAAGTTGAATGAAAGAGAAACATATCCTCATGATGTTACTTGGCTGGGACATCTGAGAGGGTCTCAGGAAGTTTTACCATTGGTTTACAAATGTGATTTTTCAGTGGAAGCTTTTCTAAAGCATGTTAGTGGTTTAAAGGGAGAAATTTGCAAAAGTACATTGTGATTAATTCAGTTTGTGATTACTACTTTGCATCCCATTTTATAGAGGACAAGCTCAATTTCATAAACCGAATTGCTACAGATAGAGCACAAGGGACTTGGGTCTTCTTCTGGGTCCGAGCCAATTCTTTAACTACCTGGCTATGCATTCTCTTCTGCATGGGTTTCATCACAGTCTGGTTGATAGGTGCTCATCTACTAGGAATATTTAAGTAAAGGGGAGCCTGCCCTGAGTTATGTGACCCCAAGCTCCTTTCCAGCCATCTTACTCTACGAGCATTATTTGTAATCTAATGACTCCAGCTGTGCTCTTCCAGAACTTGATTGCATTTGGATTATCTCCAGTTGTGGCTTTAGAAATGCAGTTTGGTGGGAAACAGATTGTAGATTGCAAATCCTGGTTTACCACGTAATGATTTTTAAAACACTGTGTGCTTTATTCTCTAGGCTCTTTTGTAAGTGCATGGTTTGTATGAGAGAAATGCACATTAAGGAGAAAGGTATTATTTTCATGCTTGTGCTTTAGCAGTTGCACATTTTCATTGAACGATTGCATTAAACAGATGTTCTGTCTTTCCGTCTTTGATCCCTTTACACAGAAGTCTGGAAAGAGATTAATCTTTGCATTGTTCAAGTCAAATGGACGAAGAGAGGAACTGCTCTTTTAATGCCTCTGATGTCTGTTTGAACGGGTCAGTTTAAAAGTCAATTGAGTTCCCTTTCCAAAATACAGTACTTTTCTTTTTAAAAAAAATGCAACAACAAACCCAATAATTAGGGCAGAGTTTTAAAAATATTGAAATGGCTGCACATGCTCTTTTTGAAATGACATTTATACTATGAAAAAGCTTTCACTGCAGTGGAAAGAAATTGTTTTTGAGCAACAGTCACTGTAGTCCCTGGCTGGAAGTGATGGAATCTTCATCAGCTGGCTGCTTGCTACAAGAAATCCAAGCCCTTTTTGCTTAAACAATCATTCCCTCTTGGCCTCCTTTCTGAAAAATGCTTTGTTGTCTTTGAACAGATCTGTTGACTCTCAGTGACTCTGATTTGTAATAAAGATGTTTCAATTTTTTCCAGCCAGGTATAAACAGAAATACATTTGTCTAATCCAAAGACTCTTTGAAGCCAAACTGAGAAGGGAGGAAAGACCAAGCCATGTGGAGTTTCAGAGTCCAGTGACAGACCAGGATGAGATCAGGAGAAGGAAGACGTTGATTGCAGTGTTGGACAGGTATGCTATTCATTGACTTCCATTGGTTATGAAAGAATAATATGGAATCTGTCCAGTGTTTTCATATTTATTATAGTACGTTTAAGAATTGCATCCCATTAAGCAACCTTGGAGGTAGAGGGTCTTATCTGGTTTTGGAAAGGCTAGAAAAAAGTCCTGGCCTAAATCCTGGAGAATAATTTATGTCAGTCAGAGCTGGCAATACTGGACTAGTGAATCAAGAGGCAAATCAGAGATGGCAAAAGTGTGACTCATAGGTGGAATAAAGTTTTTATTGTCCCAAGTGATATCAATTGTGTGTTTTAAATATATAACTTTGTGTCACCCTAGAATGCATCCAGACACCTTTTGGGGAGCAGTTTCACCATGTTTATGACTCGGCCATTATTAGTACAAGTGATTATGGATTATTTCTTATTGTAAAAAAAGGCTTCATGCCCACATTTCCATTCTAGAAGTTGGAGAGGAAAAGAATTAGAGGGCAATTGGTTTTTCCCCAGGGGGATTCAACCCTCTAAGGTCTCCTGGGAAGCTAGTGCACCCCACCGCCCAAATCCCAATAGTTTTGCACCTCTGGTCTTATTCAACATAGGTGACTTCCTCTGTCCTTTTATTTATATCTATATATATCTATATATCTATATATCTATATATCTATATATCTATATATATATATATATATCTCCAAAAAAGGATAAAAGAAAAGAAAGAGTAGAAGAAAAAAGGAGAAAGAACTCATATGGGTGGCACAAACTCACTACTATTTGAGAAGGATATTTAGGAACATGTCAATTTCTAATGATAAAAAGCATTTTTAAAAACATATTTTACACAGTAACCAACAATTGGTGACAATTTTTAGCTTCAGCAATGAAGAAGAAATATAATTAGCAAAAAAGATCAAATAAAGTATATTTTAAAAAATATTTCCCTCTTCAGTTACTGAAATCAGCTGAATTTTGACTGAGCTTGAAAAAGTTACTTTGAGGGATGAGTGGAAGAGAATACCCTCCATAATCTAGCATCTCAATTGGCCATGTTTGCTTGAGGGTTCAGGGATTTGAAAACCAAATATAAATGTCCCAAGTTCTAGCTTCCAGAAGCAATGCTGGACTGGATGGAAACACACACACCCACACACACACACACACCCACACACACCCACACACATATATATATATATATATATATATATATATATATATATCTGTGTGTGTGTGTGTGTGTACACAACACACATCCACACACACATCTCCTCCCTTGCAGGATATTCCATATATTCTTAAACAATAGTGAATAAAGGCAAATTCATTAAACCTCTTGGAAATCCTGATTTTCCATTTCTGCTTCATACATGTGAGTGGACTATTGGGATTCATGAAAAAGGAAAGTTTTCCGAAACTGAATTAAGCCCACTACTGTTGTGGAGTAGCTTGTGCGTGTATCTATATTTGCTTATTGGAAAAAAGGGGAAGGACAGAATGGTTGCGTCAGGGTAAAATCACCTTCATTAGCCAGCCTGCTATCTTTAGATTCACTGGGGCTGCCTTGTCAACAAACGGAACAAGCAGGACGTGAGCAAAGCCTTAGGCCTTGCAAAGGTGTCAGGGCTTGAGTTTCCCCGTCAGGCGGTTCAGGAAAGACAGAGATGCCTCAGCAATCTGCATTACTTTACACAAACATGATCCTAACGACATCCTTAAACCTAGACACGTACATCTTATATGCATGAATATACTCTACCTATTCATTATATGTATGTTATTTCTTTATATGTCTGTTCTTTCTCAGTATTGTTTAGCAAAATAATGCCAGCATTATTACTTTAATGTAATTGAAACACTTTAATGTTTCAATTACAGTGTTAAAAAAGCAAATGCAGTATATGCAAGTATATTAATTGTGTATGAATTCTCATTTATAAAGCATTTATAAGATTTATAAGATATATACGCATGTTTGTGGTTAATGCATGCTTCTAGCATCCATAAAATTAATTGTGTCTTAATTGTTAAACCATGTCTTAATGTTAGTAATTAATTTATTCATTATCACATTCTAGAGGTTTTTTGTGCAACAAGCATTGTTGCAGCCAGTTATAAATTATTGACAGTATCAATTTCTTCATTAATTAAATTGCACAGATCACATTATGCAGGTCCGGTCTTTGAAAGTATGCAGCATATCTTTCCAAAACAGTCTGTAATATAAAATATCAGCATCTTTTGTGTATCCTTTTCAACATTTCCCCCTCTGGAAGTAGCACTGTACATTTTAAAATTAATCTTGTGAGCACACATTATGAACGCGGCATCAAACATTAATTTTAAAACATTATTTTATTTCAATTAAATGATCTAAAAGTGCAATGAAAGAAAGGTATACAGTGAGATTGAAGGGGGTGCTGCATTAGATTTTGAATTTCCCACTTTTTATTTTTCCACAGATTTGTTGCTTTAAAGAAAAGCAATATCTGTAAAACAAACAAACAAAAAAACAACCTACTGCAATCTGCAACCAATATTTAGTGCAAATAACATTACATTGACCTCTCTGTTTTTCTTATGTTCTGTTGTTGTTCCTATCACAGCTCCCCCAAAAAAAACAAAAAGGTTGCTGCCTGTGCCGAGTACCATTTCTCCAGGTATAAAACCCATTCCCATTCCAAGGAACTTTCAAAGTATTTTTCTCAGTTGAACCACTGCAACTATGGCCCTACAAACCCATCTGGAGAGCTCAACCGAGAGGGACTGGAATACAGAGAAGATGGAATTACTGGAGCGTTTTGACAGTGAGAGGAAAGAGTGGGAATGCCAGTGGAAGGTCATGCAGAAGAAAATAGAAGAGGTATTCTGGCTTATTTCATACTTTCCAATTGTCCTGATTTGGCAGAGACAGTCCTGATGAATCCCATTATCCTGCTTTTCCAGGTGCCTTTAAAATGTTTTATCTCCTCTTACTTTCCCCCTTTGTCCACATCTAACTTCAGTTGTTACAAACCAAGTTCAAGGTGCAGAAGCAGCTTGCACTCAATTAGCACTGAAGTGAGGACAGACTGGGTCCAGGCAAAGCTAAACTGCTGCAGCCTCTCCTAGCTTGTATTCTCATACAAACGCTGAGGATGCTGGAACATACACACCCTGAGGTCTCATTTTTATCTGTGAAATGTTGGGAGGGTTCATTATTTTGACTACCAGGGCATTATAAAACAAGTTAAAGAAAGTTAAATATTTCATAGAGCTTCTGACAGAGTCATGGTGTTGTTGGAAAAAGTCACCAAGAAGTGTAGTTATGAGGGGGGTAAAAAAAAGAAGAAGAAAGAATTCTACCTCATCAAATGAAATTTCCCCAATTTCAAAAATGTCAATAATTTAAACTATCCAGCCTAACTAAAACATTCCGGGATGTTGTGTTTTTTAGGTCTGTTCCTGAAATTATTTGGGGCAATGATCAGAAAATTGCAACTCTGGTTTCCTAGATATGGTTATCATGATTTTCTGTGGGTGAGCAAACGAAGAGTAGTACATGGCATATGTTCTGTAGCTCCTAAACTAGAACTGATAGGAAGAAACTGATGCTACGAGACTCAGCAGGTCAAAAATACCCAGAAACAGGTCTAAAGTTTGAGGCACCAAACGTGTGTTTGCCATGGCCAGTATTATCATTAATGCAATTTAGGCATCTAAAGTAATTAGCAGGCAAAGTTAGCAAGAAAATACAAACACAGTGAATGTAAGAGTTCTAGGTCTGAACTACCTCGTATTTTCATTTTCCCATTCTCTGCAATACTAGAAACTCGAGCTGCTTGAAAATGAGGGGGGGGGGGAGTGGTATTTGTATTTGGCGGCAAGGCTCTCATTTTGCTCCCCCTATAGCTACTCGCTTAGACAGAGGTCTTTCCAGTCCCTCTATTTGACATTTTACTAACTATGCCCAAGGTTATTTTGCAATAAAAAAGGAAGATTAGTTATATTACCAGGTTGGTCTTAACCTCAACACATTCCTTACAAGTTACTGTTCATGTTTGGAAATATAGGATGCTTCTTCCATTGTTAGATTGCTATTATTATTTAGTAGGCTGTTATGGACAGGGTATGTCAGTGATGTGTTTGTAAGGCACCTTTTCTTGTATAAAAATGATTTAGAAATCACAAGAGCTTAGGACATGACAATTAGGCCATGATACTTTTGTCAATGTTAATGTAATATTGATGTCAGCAAATGGTTGGGGAAGGTTCTTTGCATAATATGTGTTGTACTTGGCCTTGAGCAGTTCTATGTGTTAATAGCAGCGTAGGCTCTGTTTACAAAAAGTACACAGTGCACTTGTACCTTTATGGCCATGGCTTTCAAAGAGAAATGACAAGTACTCTGGTTTACTGACATGCAAAGCAGGGGCAGGAATCTAATGGCCCTCAAGATTTGCTGAACTACAACTATCAGCAACCCTAAACTGCGTAGAATGGTGAGGAAGGCTTGAGGTTGTAGTTCCACATCCAGAGCATCTCAACATTTCTGCCCCAATCTATAAGCATATGGCACAAGGACAGGGCAAATTATTTTGGCATAGCCTTGCTATATTTATTGACGACATTCAGTTAAAAAGGATTACAATAAACAACATGCCAGAGGCCAGACACAAATTGTATTTATACCACTCAGCTCTCATCTGTCCTCTGCCAGCCTTCACACAAGTCCAGTTTATTTATTTCTTGTGTTCTCATAACAAGGTTGTAAGTCAATGCCATCTGGGATCAACTAATCCACAGAAACTAATCAGGGCATTGTGTCTTTTTTAATGCGTTGTTTTGCACATTCATCCAGAATGTTAGTACTGATTAAAATGTTTGCATGTATAGTAGATTCCACTTATTCTTTGCTATTTTGAAACTCCAAAATGCTCACAACTTTGAATTAGGAGGCATTTTTCTCTAAAATTTTGGCATCAGCTTTAACTGGATCATTTGAACAGTTTTGATAAACAAGAGTTGTTGTTATTGTGGTTGTATGCCTCCAAGACTTTTCTGGCCTTTGTGTTCCTCAGACACTGAGTCAGTGTGGCTTCCCAAGATCAACCAGTAGGTTTCCAAGACTGAGTGAGGATTCAGCCCTGGTCTTCCAGTGCTCTAGTTCCATATTCAAACTATTCCACACTGACATATTACCAGCTTCCAGGTGAAGCAGATCTAGGTCACTCAAGTAAGGGTGTATCAACAATGTAGAATTAATGTAGCTTGACACAACTATCATGGCTCAATGCTATGATATCTTGGGAGTTGTAGTTTTACAAGGACTTTAGCTCTCTCTGAAAAAGAGTTACCAAACTTACCAAACTACAAGTCCCATGATTTCATAGTATTGTCATGACATTTCAAATGGTGTCAAACTCCAGTGTAGATGCTCCCTAGATAATTGATCCAGGATTGCATATTTACAGCAATGAGGCAAATCTGTCTGTATCCATATAGATACATAGAGTAGCTTCTTCTGAAGGCAGCTAATTATTACTTTACATAATAAGGACTGTAGTGGGCCTGCTGTTCTATTTCACAAACAAGTATATACCAGCTTGGGCAACGGTACCCCTAAATGTCTTTCACTTTTTCCTAATTTCTGTATATGCTGTGCCATAGGCCTAATACTATCCTACAAACTATCATCCCCCATGGTAGCACATTCTGTAGTTATTGTTGGTTTTTGAACCAGTTGGGTGGAGTAGGGATTTTCAGGCTTTCTCTTAACATGCAAGAGCCACACTGTCATATGCTTTCTGTTCAAAACACAACCATAGCATTTAAAGAACTGCTGGATATCAGTTGAATCTATTGAAAAGATAAAAGATGCCCTAGCCACTGGGTTGAACACTTTTTCTAAAAATAAACTCTAAACTTTTCAGTCTGTTCATGGATTCCAATCTTTACAGTCTGATGACACACATTCCAAATGAAAATAAATGTCACCCTTTGTTCATCAGCTTTGTAAGCTTGCTGGAGTTTAATAGGAGAGCTTTTGTTTCCTTTTCAGCTTTACCAGGAGGTAAAATTAAGACGTGAGAGCAACATGAATGCCTTTGAGAATAAGGCCATTCAGAGCAAAGCACCACCACCAGCTCGTTCCCCCTCTTTAGAATTGAGTAAAACCCCGGGACAGAACAGTTCTTCGACAGACAAAGAAAGTTTGCCCATCAAGGCAGAAAAGGAAAGCAAAGACACAAGAAACAAGAGGAGAAACCATGTTTTTGCAAAAGATCATCTTGTCTTGGAGAGTTGCAAAGAATCCGAAGAGTGCCCAGGCTTGAAAACAACCAAGAATTACACTCAGGATCTCAATATTGTGAGTACTCTCAGGTTATTAGTAGTGGAACGGATGTTTCCCTGAGCACAGAGGAAACCCTGGTTTAACTGGCAAAAAGGATAACCAATTATTATTATTGGCTGCTTAATGACTTAATATATTCAGCATATCTGAGGCTATACCAAAGCAGCTGGAAGGTAACATGATCAGGCCAGGCTGACTTGATGCTATTTGTTGACACATGGAATTAAGCATAATCCTCTCCTCTGTATCCAAAATATCTCTCCTCCACCCAAATATTGAGGGTGTTGTAATTTGTCAACTAATAATAATAATAATAATACTTTATTTATATTCCACCCTATCTCCCTGAGCATGCTTCTCCACACTCTTCTGTTTACTAAATATATTTGATAACAGAACCTTTCACTCAACCATTGTCCTGGCATAGACAAAACACCAATTCTCTGAAAACTATGATTAGTAATTGGAATCCTGCTTCATTAGTGCACATGCATTCTGTTCCTCCCTTTCTTTTCTCTCTTTTCATTCATCCTTGTTTTTCATCAACTGAAATGTATGATTAAGGTAACCCAGCCTCCTCAATAACTATGGATTACGAGGTAGCTTCCTTATAGTTTATGTGCTTTCATTTAACAAGGCCTGTATTAGTTTTCTTGTCACCCAATATCATTTTAGTCATAAGGAAAGAAGGGGGCTTTCAGAAAGGGGTGAGGAAGAACTGGATCCATCTGTATCCATGGATTTAGCTGCAGAAGGGCAAACCATGTTGTGGTGGGTGCTAGTTTGCTTATGAAATGTTTATATTCATTATTTCACAAATTTCTACCTTGTCTTCCAACTACAGCTGTCTGTAAGGTATCTCGCAATACAGGTTGAGTATACCTTATCTAAAATTCTTGGGATAATATGTTTTAAATTTTGGACATTTTTGGAGGGAGGGGAGGATTTTGGAATTCTTGCATATACATGATGAGATATGCTGGAAATGGGACGCAGGTCTAAACACAACATTCATTTATGCTACATATACTCCTTGTACATATAGCCTGAAAGTAATTTTATACACAAAATGAAACAAAGTTTGTGTACACTGAACAATCAGGAATTAAAGGTGTCACTATATGAACCACACGTTCAAAATTTTAGATTTTGGAGCATGTCAGATTTCCAGATAAAGGATATTCAACCTGTATAAGAAAACATTACCTTATATAGGAATTATGAGCTATATTAGATCAGTATCTCCAGTATCTTGGTGAAATGCTCTCAGAATGTGTCTTAGACAAGTGTTCACAGCTTTTCAACAATGTAGTAAGTACTTAACTCAAATAAAATCATATATTTTGCATTTTATACAGGCTCTTAAAGAACTTGCCAAAGTAAGTGAAGACTTGTGCAGCTACCAAGAAGAAATCCGTAAAAAGTCCAACAACAAAAGGTAAAACAATGTCAGATCTTTTACTTTTGGGATGTGTGGAATGAAGGACCCCACTTTTGCAAGATCTTTCATTCCTGTAATTTGATAGTTGAGTGTGGTTTCCAAACATGATTTAACTGAAATGTGTACAGACAGAGGCACTATGTAGCTAAAATGTCCTCCTTTGCCTCAGCATGTCCTGAGTATTTTACACAAATGTGCCTAGCCTACCTGCAGACTGAGGTCTATTGCAGTGCCCTCATCTGTGTCTCATCTGTGAAGCCAATAAACTATGAGTGTGCATACACTGTAGAACTAAAGCAGTTTGACGTGGCTCAGTATTTTGGAATCATGTGACTTTTACTTTGCACCAGCACTATTTGGCAGGGAAGGTTAAAATTACAACTTCCAGGATTCCATCGTATTGAGCCATGGCAATTAAAGCAATATCAAACAGAACTCATTCTACAGTGTAGATCAGTGTTTCCTCAAACTGTGCTCCTCCAGGTGTTTTGGATTTCAACTCCCAGGGCCCTTCCACACAGTCATATAACCCAGAATATAAAGGCAGAAAACCCCATAATATCTACTTTAAACTGTGTTATCTGAGTCCACACTGCCATATGTTCTAGTTCAAAGAGCTCCGTGGACGCCATTTCAAGATGGCGCCCGCGTCTGGCGGCAAGGACCAATCAACAGCCGCCCAACCGTCGTTACCACCCCCTCTCGACCTTGAGGGCGGGCCTGACGCCAACAGGAGGCGGGAGAATAGGCGGGCTAAGAGAAGGGCAGGGAAGGCCTTGAGGCGCCAGCGAAAGAGAGCAGCCACTAGGGCAAGCGTCGAGATGACGGCAGCGCCCCAGCTGGCAGCTCCTTGTGCCCCCTGTCCCTCTCACATCGATCAGCCCAGCAACAAGCAGACGGAGTGCCCACCAGAGCCTACGGGAGGACCTGAACCATCGGATCCCGCCGTGAAAGGGGCACCACAAGAAAAGGCCAGCGGCCCACAAAAGGAGACGGTCAGGCGGATTAAACGAAGTACCATCACCCACAAGGGACAAAAAAACCTCAGGGAATTCCCGGTCAGAAAACCCGGCCCTTTCAGGACCAGAACTTTCTGGGCCAGAAAGGCCAGGGCTCCCACCAGTCCCCCCACGGCACAGTCACCGCACGGCCCCCAGTCCACCATCGGCACGGTCCCATTGGACTGTGACCAAAAACAGACTCCTCAAACGTCCCCTTTTCAGGGGACGTGCCGCAAACTCAGCGCCCCGGTCTCCAGCATCAGCGCCCGAGCGCTCCCGTATGCCCCATCCCAGTGATTGGTGGACAGGGGAGGTGGAGGACTAGCAGCCTACCCACCATCAAACAGGGGCGCAGACTCTCTTCAACTTGGCTGCGACCCATAACCTGCCATGACCGTTTTCAAACATCAACCACTCTCTGGTCTTCACTCCTGCTCCTCAATGCGAGGTCAATTTGCAATAAGCTGACCACGCTGCGAGATTTCATCGCAGAGCAGGACGCAGATGTCACATGCGTCACAGAGACTTGGACCCAGGACGGTGATTGTGTCCTTCTTCAGGAGATAGCCCCCAGGCCTCCGAGCCTTCCACCAGCCAAGATCTCCCGGCCGGGGCGGGGGAGTGGGCCTGGTTGTAAAAGACACTGTTACTACCTCGGTCCTCCAGACACCAGAGATGGCCGGCATGGAGTGCCTGGGAGCGACACTAGGAATGGGAGAAAAGACGGGGATTCTGGTGGTTTACCGAGCCCCTGGGGCCCAAAAGGAGGCCACGTCTACCTTGCTGGACTGGGCTCTGAGATTCCCCCGGCTCATTGTACTGGGTGACTTTAACATCCACCCGGACACAGATCCACTCACATCTAGCGCGAGGGAGTTCCTTCAACACATGGATGCTCTAGATCTTCCCAGGACCGAAACGGGCCCCACACACCAAGCTGGCCATGCGCTGGACCTGATCTTCAGCCACGGTCTAGCCATAAAACACCGAGAAACCAGAACAGTGCCTTGGTCGGACCACCTGACCGTGAGGGTAGATATTGACACCCTTCTCACAGAAAGGCCGGAGCCAAAGACCATCTTAGTCCGCCAAAGGAGTTTGATGACCCCGAGTGCATTTACTGCTGCTCTGGAACCTTTGGAGGTCCCTGGAGGATCGCTGGCAGATCTGGTTGCCAGGTGGAACAGCGTCCTCTCGAGGGCCATCGACCAGGTGGCACCTAGGCGCCCCCTTCGCCCCCGGAAAACCCGTTCACCGTGGTTCACGACGAATCTAAAGCAGATGAAACGCCGGAGGAAACAACTGGAGAGTGTTTGGAGACGGAAACCCAGCGGGGCAAATAGAGCGGCCTATAGAGAACTGCATAGGCTGTATGAACGCGAGACCAAAGAGGCTAAGAGATCCTACAATGCCGCTCAGATCACAGCTGCTGGTTCCCGTACAGCACAGATCTTTAAAGTAGTCCGGAGCCTTCTAGCATCTCCACAGAGTGACCCCAAAAACTCTTTGGTAACAGCAGAAGACCTCCAAGAGTATTTCACTGGGAAAATCACGGCACTTCGGCGTGACCTGCCGCCCATTCCGGAGGAAGAGAACGAGAAGATCCAGTGTCTAACTCAGACCAGTGGGCACTGCCTCACCGAATTCAGGCCCCTAACATCGGAAAAGGTGAAAAGGCTGGTGACCGTGGCAAGGGCGACGACCTGCCCCATGGACCCCTGTCCATCGCATTTAATCAAGTCCTGCATTGACACCATATCGGATGCTCTGAGGGACCTGGTGAACCTTTCCCTGGATACAGGCACTTTCCCTGAGTCCCTGAAGGAGGCCAGAGTTCGCCCTCTCCTGAAAAAGGCGAACCTTGACCCCGACGAACCGGCGAGCTACCGCCCTGTTGCCAATCTGCCCTTCCTGGGTAAGCTACTGGAGCGGGCGGTGGAAAGCCAGCTGCGTGATTTTTTAAACCGATCCGGGGGCTTGGACCCGTCCCAGTCGGGATTCCGTGCGGGCCACGGAGTGGAATCCGTCTTGGTAGCGATTACGGACGACATCCGCCGCCAGCTGGACGGAGGGGGCTCGGCAGTCCTGGTCCTCTTAGATCTAACCGCGGCCTTCGACACCGTCGACCATGATCTATTACTCCGCCGCCTGGTTGCCTCCGGGATCCAAGATAAGGCACTGACTTGGCTAGGATCGTTCCTGCGGGGCCGCTCGCAGCGGGTCGAGTGGCAGGGCCAGGTCTCCAGGATTTGCGGGCTGGAGTGCGGGGTCCCTCAGGGTGCCATCTTGTCCCCCACCCTCTTTAACATCTATGTCCAGCCCCTGGCCAGTATCGCTAGGAGCCACGGTTTCAGCTGCTACCAATACGCCGACGACACACAGCTGTTGCTGAAGCTCGACCCAGGGATGTCGTCGGTGCCTGATAGCTTTAGTCAGGGGCTGAGGGCGGTGACAAGCTGGCTCAGAGCACACAGGCTAAAAATCAATCCGGCAAAAACAGAGATCCTCTGGCCTGGCCGACCCGACCCTCACTCACCACTACCATTCTTCGAAGGCGAGCCCCTGTCCTCGGTTCCGGCGGTGAAGAGCCTGGGAGTGATTCTGGACGAGAGACTGACGATGGAAGCCCAGATCCAGGCTGCAGCCAAGGGCGCCTTCTTTCATCTTCGCAGGGCCCGACGGCTGGCCCCCTACCTACCATCAGAGGCGTTGAAGACCGTGATACATGCCACCGTGGTCTCTCGACTTGACTATTGTAATGCCCTGTATGCGGGTCTACCGTTGTCCACGACTCGGAGGTTGAGACTTGTCCAGAATGCAGCGGCCAGACTCATTTTCGGGGCATCGGCCAGGAACCATATTTCACCAATCCTAAAAGTTCTTCATTGGCTGCCTACAGAGTTCAGAGTGATCTATAAACTCATGGCGCTAACCTTCAAAGCACGGCAAAGAACCGGACCAGCCTATCTGGGCGATCGGCTGACAGACCAACGCAGTGAAAGACCAGCGCGTGCAATAAATGGTGACTGTATAGCTATCCCAGGGGTGAGAGAGGCCCGGCTGACAAAGACCCGATGGAGAGCCTTCTCTGTGGTGGCCCCTGTGATCTGGAATACACTTCCGCCTGCTCTCAGGGCCACATCGGCCCCAGCCAGATTCCTGTCCGACTTGAAAACTTGGCTCTTCTGCCAGGCGTTTGAGGATTGACTAGATAACCTTGGAGGCTGGGCCCTTTATGGTTCTCTGTACCTGTGTTTTTAACTGATGTACCTGTGTTTTTTAAATGATGTAAGTCGCCTGGAGCACCAACGGTGGAGGGCGACTCACAAGAAATAAAGTTATTATTATTATTATTATTATTTAAAGCAGAAAATGTGGAATTTTATTCAGCTGTGTGGAAGGGGCCCCAGAAATCCCAGCCAGCTGTTAGGAATTGTGGGAGCTGAAGTCCAAAAACATTTAGAAGAGCACAGTTTGAGAAACACTGGAGTAGATGCATCCTGTGTTAAGACATGGGGGAGGACCTTCTGAACCATGGCACCCCAAATACATAATTTCTTGCTCCTGGAGGCCTAGTTTATGCCAACCTTCACTAAATGAAAATATGGGTGTTCATCAAGGCCTTTGGGCCTCATTGCTTCATCCCAAATACAGTTGTACAAAGGTTTGTTTTTTAAAAAAAAATCTAGATCGTTTCAACCTGTTTTTAACTCATATACTCTGGCATATTTAAATCATTATTGTTAACCATAAACCACTGTGCCGAGAAGTATATCTATTTGAATAAATTATAACACTGGCTAATACACATTTTAGTGCCTCAAATGTTATCCCTGTTTCTTGGTATATTTGACCTATCGATTCCAAAAGTAGCACCAGTTTTCCTCTATCAGCTCTAGTTTTGAGATACAGAACATATACCAGTCACCGTCTATTCACCCACAGAAAATTATGATAACTTTATCTAAGAAACTAGAGCTGATGTGGTGTATCACATGCAGTGCTTTGAATCAGCACCCCAAATAACTCCAAGATCAGGCTAAAAACCAAGATACCAAGAAAAAAATGTTTTGGTGGGTCTTTTCCCTCCACTTTCTATCAGGATATTGTGACATTTTCCCACCACTGTCCTGGCCACTTGTTCTCTTAGTATGTGGCTAGAAGAGAAAATATTTTTGCAGACATTGTCCACTGCACTGCACGACCTAATGGCTTCCCTAAAAAAGTTTTTTGAATGAATACAAAGTGGACCATTGCTTTTTTCCCAGCCACCCAGTAAGTCACTCAATCTCTATTCTTATCAGATAACAGCAGCAGTCCAAAAATCGCATTGAGCCCTGAGATAATCTGGGCAAATAAAGAAGGCTGTTATGACTGGATGTTTAAAGAAGAGGCACATCTGATCTCTTCTGTAGAAAGATTTTTGAAAAAGTAAGGTTTAATAACCTGGCTGAAAAAGTAAGGTTTAATAACCTGGCTAAAAAGTAAGGTTTAATAACCTGGCTCTCTAGATTACTAGGGACCCTAGTCCTGGACCTCATAATCTAGCCCTAGCTGTAGTACAGTTAAAAAGCCTAAATGTTGCATAGTTCACTGATCAAGTAAATGAAAATATGGACTATTTTTGTAGTTTATTTAACCGGGTCACACACATATATAAATGTCAGCTGGTGTTCCTATGAAACCCTCCCAGATAACTGAAAAAATATTTCAGCTCATGACTGCCACACCTTATTCTTTCCAAGATCTTCCTCTATTCATTTTTGGATTAACTAAGAGAAGGGGGGGGGGGAGAAACATGAACTTTTAAAACAGAAGACCATGACTTTCAGCTGCAAGTGTGACCAAATGGGACAAGACCCAGTGGGTTTTAACCCCTTTGGCACTAATCCAGGGAAGTCAAGTGATGCCTAAATGCCACTGACAACCATAGCTAACTTATGGCCACAAGATCTAGTTTAGAATTGGACAGTACATCTATAATCTGACAAAAGTTGTATTAATCTGATTTATGTTCTCTTCCTCCTGCCCCTCCAAAGCATTTTTATAAGAAATATTAAATAGGCAGCACTCATCAACCAAGATAGACCATTTTTCCATGGGATGCTAGTGGGATACGTTCCTAATATAGTACCTTTAAAGCAGCATTCCCAAACTGGTATTTATCTGGTGCATTAGACTGCCGTGGTGTCTGATGGAAGTTGTAATCCAACACATTTTAAGGGCCAGAGGTCATGCAAGAACCTTAAAGACAAGTATGCACTATTGTTTTGTGCTCTTCATCTGGTATTCAACATATTCCTAGTGTGTTGGAAAGACTAGATTTTAGGACAACTGCCATATTGAGTGATATTACACCTCTCAGTGAGTATTGTAAAATCATATGGCTTTGTAGAAGTGTATCATAGCTTTATTTTTTTTAAAAAAAACAAAACAGATTTAAAGCAGAAAACTTGTGGCTTCCAAGTACTGGCATGCCTGAAGAAACAAAACTCCTGGCAAAGTTGCTTCTTTTTACAAAGTCTTTTGTACCAGTTATGCTTTAATTTTTCTTCATTGTTCTCTGCCTAGCTGGGATTTTAAAAAAAAACCAAGCTAGCAATGGAAGCAGGGTGAGAGAGAGCTGGAGGATCACAGAGTGCCAGTGTCTAGATGCAAAAGTATGTTTGAAGTCGATAGTGCCATAAAACTTGAGCTGGGAAAGAATGGAATTCTGCTCTAGCCAAACCTACAGTAGTTGTGTGCCCCAAGAAGCAAAGTAAATAGTGGTTTCTGTCCTAGAAACACATCTTCAGTAATTGAGGTACATCTGTAAAACTCTATGGTTGCAGCTCATTAGAGGAGTTGGGAGAAACACTATAACATTATGAATTACCTCTTAAAATGTTTTTTTGTTTGTTTATGTACAGCAGAAAGAAGTTCTTTCCTTCCCTGGGACAATCTGCAGAAACAGAAAACACACTAATTACTACACAAGAAATGAACCATGTGCATCAGAGTGCTCCCCATCCAGCTTCAATTTCATTTGAAATAGAGAAACAAAGGAATAATAAGAATTTGATTGGCACTAATTTGAAGGAAATTTCATCTAGTGCTCTTGCTGGAGTTGAGAAAAGCACCTTTTTACTCTGGCAAACAAGAGATGCCCCTCCTATTCCTCCTAGAAGCACTTCTCGACATTTAGCAAGCTCTCTGGCCCAAGTTTCTGAAGCATTTGTCAAAGAATTAGGGCATCGGATCAGCAGTCAGACCAAAGAGTCTCCAGATGGAAATGCATTTTTTCATCCTTTGTTTGCTAAGCAGCGTGATGCTCCAGTGTCCCCGGGTGTGCTTAGTAGCCCTCCTGTGGCTACTACAGGATCCATAGAGAAAGAGGATCCATCCCTTGAATGCAAGCCTATGTCTGGTTTTTGTCATAACACCTGGTCCTGTGATGCAAGCAAAGTTGGAACTTGTGCTCAGAATGGCTCTTCTCCACAGCCTGTCCAGAAAAGCTGTTCCGATGGGAACATGGTGCCCTCAAAACACCCTCTTAAACTTCAAAACAATGTACATTGTGCCAGGGACTGTTACACTCCTATATGTGACACCCTAGGGGATTCTGGATATGGAACTGGAAAAACGCAGCGCAATGAAACCCTGGAAACAAAAATTGATGAGTTCAACAGAACTGTGTTTCATACAGATAAAGCTCAAAAGTGTTTGCAGCAGAACCAGGTGCTTTCGGTACAACGGGGAGACCCTGAACTCTATTGCCTCCAACAAGATGGTCTGCCTAGCAAAACACAAAATGAAGAATCACTGGGTGCTCTGAATCGCAAACCATCTTTCAAGAAGGATGAAAAACCTTGCACCCCTAGCAAAAATATCAAAACAACAGGACAACAAAAGCAACTGAATGGACTTCTTAGCGGCTACCATCACATGCTTCATGAGCATGCTTGGAGGCCAAGTAATTTATCTGGTCGTCCACGATCAGCTGATTCTCGGTCCAACTATGGTGTTGTTGAAAAGCTTCTGAAGAACTATGAGAGATCGGCCTCCTTGTGGAACTCAAACTTTCACCAAGAGCAGAGGGTGCCGACGGAGGCCAAATTAGTTGAGGGTGGTTTTGAAAAAACAAGTCATTATTTTGAAATGCTCCAGACTGACCATGGAAAGCAGGAGCAGCAGAAGACTTCAGTCAAGCACATTGGGATTTACACCAAAAACAGCAAAGAGAAGCAGAAATTTCCTGAGGTATTACTTTACAATGAACATTAGCTGACATCCTGTTGGTTGTTCACAAGTCAGAATTTTATTATGACCATATAACAACCATAAAGATGCAATTTAATCCCTTGATATTCATTTTTGAGAGAATCATACTTATTTGTAATTTTAATTATAGCATCCAACTGTCATGTTATTCTGAGAGGATAATTTTATCTAAGTAAAAGAAATGGGCTATTTTGAATATGATCTATTCTATGATCATATTTTGAATAGGATCTAGATATTTTCTTCTGAGAAACAGAAGAAAATAAATGATAGAAACAGTGCTCAACTACCACATTATGTTAGAAAAGGTCTAATGAGGAAGAGATTAGTCCTACATTATAAATTTCTCTGTCTTCAGTTTAGTAGAAAACAGGGTGAGTGACATTCCTATATAGGAGGTACCAGGTGTTCTGGTTGCATGAATGATCATGCTGTATGCAGGGAGATAGTGCCACACATGTTAGGCCCCTATCAACCCCAGCTCTGTCTCAGGGTGCTTCTAGACAGGGATAAAACCCTTGCCAAAGCAGGTTTTTAAAACCTGCTTCAGCCTTGGTTTTTGTCCCCACAATCTACCCAAAACCTGGGCATTCCTGGGAGGGTGGCTATATGCCTCCTAAAACAACCTTTAAAAGTAAAGAAAATTTACCCAGCTGCCATTAAGGGGCTCCTTGCATCCTCCTGCCATGAAGAAATGATGCACCGGGGGGGTGGGGGAGTCTTCATTTCTTTGCACCAGGAGGATGCAAAAAGCACCTTAATGGCACCCGGATAAGTTTTATTTACTTTTAAGGGTTGTTTTGAAGGCTGAAGGGGGAGGGGTTGGAAGTCATCTCAGACCAGGAGCCCAAAAGGTTTGGGATTGCAAATGGGGCTATCCAGTAGTGAGTCCCCACAGGCCCAATACCCCATTAGATCCGGGCCTTTCAGGAAGGCCCAGATCTAATGGGGTATTTGATAACCAAGGTTATTCCAAATTAATTCATTTTAACAAGGGGTGTTGTTTGGACAACTCAGTAAAAATCCAGACTGGTCCTGAGATATGGGCCTGTCTGGGTGGGTCCTCAGATTTTCCTCAGAATAAGATGCATATTGGTTTAAAATGTTTCTTTTTTGTCAATTAGCAAAATTAGTGTTCTCTTCCCACAATATTGTGTGAAATCCTGTCCCTAGGTCCTTGATCTTGCTACAATATTGTGTGAAATCCTGTCCCTAGGTCCTTGATCTTGTTACATCACACAACAAAAAGTTCTGAAGGGGTATCCCAATGTCATTGCTTTGAATGTGATTGAAAAGCTCAGTAGAATCATTCTTTGTCAGCTTTGAGGATCCTACTTTCTCAGTATTTCCTACTCAATTGAAACCCTTGCATGTTCAGGCATATACACCTACTCAGCTTTTTGGTGAAGTAAAAAGGTAAAGGAAAAGGTTGCCCCTTGACATTAAGTCTGTTAGTTTTCGAATCCAGAGGATGGTGCTCATCTCCATTTCTAAGCCAATGGTGCTCCATGTGGTCATGCTTATAGGTCATGTGGTCAGCATGACTACATGGAGCACCATTACCTTCCAGCAAAAGCAGTACCTATTGATCTACTCACATTTTTATGCTTTCGAACTAGGTTGGCAGAAGCTGGGGCTAACCTCACTCATCGGATTTGAACGGCCATCCTTTCGGTCAGCAAGTTCAGCAGCTCAGACAGTTTACCAGCTATTAAGATTTCTGGGAGTTGAAAGCCAAAACATGTGGGAACTCACAGGTTGAGAACTTCTGATCTAGCATCTAGAATGTTTGAAGACATCGTTTTTGTGCCTAATTAGACAGTGGTTGAGTCAATTCTGATGTAAGCCTATTGTGCAAATAAAGCTGTACAGGTTTATAATAGCTAAGCAGTAACGTTTCTTACACATCTAAAAACCTGACAACGTAGCAACAAGTGAGTTGCCTGAATAATGGACCCATCAAATGATTGGTTTATTTTGCTTGAATACACACCAGCACTGTATAACTTTGGCTGTATGCAGATTAATTCTAAATTAAAAGCTCTCAGGCATTTTATGTCTTACTTACATGCCACATATTTCTTCAGCACATGCAAGAGTTTTTCCCCCCATTACATCTTTACATCAGTATGTCAACAGTCAATAATACATTCTCTGGGCCTTTTAATAGCCTGTGGCCACCTGTTGTCAGGCTGCCCAGTTGATGTTATGCCATTCTCTTGAAATACCATGAATGCTTTTTGAGAGTTTTTGTTCTGACGGTTTAACCTAAGGGGTCTCATTTGTGTTGTAGGTTTCTACTCCAGTTAAACAGTCAAATGGGAAAGGCTTTTCTCGACCAGCTCGACCGGCAAACAGGCGTTTACCTTCCAGATGGGCCTCAAGATCACCCTCGGCACCACCAGTTATAAGAGAAACAGCTCTGAATGAACTCTCTTGAACTTATGTTGAGAGATCTCAAAAACGGTGGTGTGGCAACTTATCCATACCTCCTGGGAGCTCTCTTTTCCATGCTCCTGACCAGAACCAATTATAGGCACTTGTATGTTGGTCAATAATAACCTGGTATTTTCAACTTGCTGGAGAAACAGTTTTGATTCTTAGACCATTGTTCTAGTCTTCAGTGTTTTTAGCAATTAGAAAAGGATGCCTTCTTCCACCCTAATATGTATTTTTGTGTATGTACATATATTCATATTTTAATGTTCATAGCACTCTTCCTTTGAATTACATTTGCTAATATTCATCTCCCCAAACAGTTTTTTTTAAAAAAATTCTTTATATTCTGACCTTTCCCGCAAACAGCAGGAAAAAAATGCTGTATGCATGATCATATGTATAGGTGCATGTGTTGGAATAGGATGTATATTAGTCTGTATGTAGAAGCGGCAAACTCAGTACTAGTGTTGACACTGAAATTATAACATATGCCTATATACATAAACACACATACTGTTTTGGTTTATTTGAAGATTTGAGAATATATCACTCTGGTAATAATTATATTTTGTATATCTTTTACAGGTTTCACTGGTCTGGTATTTGATATACAAAAACTAGCATATGCATTTTGGGAACTATGATAGCAGAGAAAAGGGATTTGCAACTATGTATCAGAAGCTCAATGGACTTATTCCGTACTTGTGCTTGATATTCTCCTTTTCCTTGTTCATTACTCTAAACTGTACAATACTAGGTCCAATGAACTGGGCATAGTTTTTTTCTGAATTAAATATTTGCAATTTATAATGGCATTCGTCCCTTTTTAAAATGTTGTTCAGGCATTCCTAAAAATGTTTTCTTAAAATCAGTGTGCATGCCATTCTTTGAAATATGACTTACAGATGGAAGTCCAGTAATCTTCTGACAAATGTGTCTTGTATATATGGAAAAGAAGGATACAGGTGCCTAGACAAACCCTTCAGATGGAACTAAACCTGACAATAGCCCGGTGCATCTAATAGTTTACTACATCCTGCTGTGCCTACCCTGGTGGAGTGCTTTCTAGAGCCGAGGTGTGGAAATATATCATAGTGATCTGTAGAGTTAAAAATAAGTAATAACACAGTAATTTGATGAGGATGGCAGCCTTTCAGCACTGTTTAGTCATTCAGTCGCTTCCGACTCTTCGTGACCTCATGGACCAGCCCACGCCAGAGCTCCCTGTTGGCTGTGGCCACCCCCAGTTCTTTCCAAGTCAAGCTGGTCATTTCAAGGATACCATCTATCCATCTTGCCCTTGGTCGGCCCCTATTCCTTTTTCCTTCCATTTTCCCCAGCATCATTGTCTTCTCCAAGCGTTCCTGTCTTCTCATGATGTGGCCAAAGTACTTCATTTTTGCCTCAATATCCTTCCCTCCAGTGAGCAGTCGGGCTTCATTTCATACTGTATAATACAACCTCCTATCCATGTTTGATATGTTCCTAGACCACCTCACTTCACTCCTATGTCTCCTGAAGCCATAGATAATAGCAAACCCTATCCTGGAATCATGTCATAGAATCACACTGGAAGGCCCAGAGATGCCCACAAATACTGTGTGTGTGTGTGTGTGTGTGTGTGTGTGTTTAGAGTGAAACCATTGATACAAAAGCCATCAGTAAGTGATCTGTATTCTATACCCAATTGATGCTAAAGCTTGCCAAGTGTCAGATCTTGATGTACTGTGTATGAACTTGATCCAGTTTTTCCAACCTGATATTACTGCTTGAGTCAGAGGATTTAGTCTGGGAAGACAATATTCACTAGTTTGTTTTTTGAAAAACAGCAGAAGAATAAACAAGTACAGTCCTCTAAAGTAAACTTGCCCTTTCTTAATCAGCTACTAGACTTGGATGGCTGAGGCAACTGTCCATTCTGCTCCTATGAATGATACAAGTGGTGCTCAGAAATGAAGTTAGCTTCCATTCTGGCACAAGCCTGACATACAGTACATAAATATTGCATCAGGATAGGATTGCTGTGGTGCCAGAAATCCTAGACGGATGGCATTAGAAGTATGTATTTGCCCTCATCTGTCTCTTGTGTTGTTGGCTGTTAGTATGCTATGTGTGTAGCTTGTTTTATGTCCCTTCCCAACAGTCTGAATGAAATATAGGCCCTGCTGTGCTGCCTTGTTAAGCATCATAAAATGCCTACTTCCCCTTTGTGAATTTTTGTTCTTAGAATTTTTGTTCCTCTTAGAATTAAGTGTCATAAAACTGCCTTCTTTCCGTTTGTGAATTTTCTTTCCACTTAGAAATGCATAGAAGGAGTATGAAGACAGGTTGCTAGGCCTGCAATGAATACAGAGGCAATTCTGATGCCTCAGCTTTGTGCTTGCATTTTCCTACCCACTCCACCTCAGTCAGGTATCATGTTTGCAGGCATTTCAGAATAAGTATATACTGCAGTAGAAAATTAAAATGAGAGAGAAAAGTTACTATTATGTGCCGAAGTAACATATTTGGTGCCAACAAAAGTAGCATTCTGCAAGATATGTATATTACATGACAAGCAACTTTGCTTATGTTATTCTGTTCTGCTAATGTGTGGTGTAAGAGCCCTGATCTTCCATAATTAGAAACCCCTCAAATTCTGCAACTCTTAAGGCTTGGACATTTTCTTTTGCAGGGACTAAAACCAGTGTGAATCCAGTGGTGAAGCATCCATTGAGTGCTACATATCTTCAGGGTCCTCATTCTCCAAAAAGAACTGTGCCATCTTTGGGAGTTACTAAAGTATCTTCCTTTCCACTGGAGTTAGTGGGAGGGGGCATTAAAAATATCACACCGGTGCTACATCTGTCTGTGCCTGTAGGGAGCCAGCAGAGCTTGGAAAAATATAGAAGTCCCATTGAGGTATTTCACCCTCTTCAGCACATCCCCCCATAAGATAAAACTCTAAGGCTGACTTGATAATTGAGGTAGAGGGCCCTTCCACACAGCTCTTTATCCTGGAATATCAAGGCAGAAAATCCCACAATATCTGCTTTGAACTGGGTCCACATTCACATAATGTGGGATTTTCTGCCTTGATATTCTGGGATATAGGATTGTGTGAAAGGTCCCTGAGTCAATTGCAATGTATGACAATGCTATGGAAGAGAGATCTCCAAATCCCTCTTTTATCAATGGTTTGCAGACTTAGGGACATTGTTTCCTTTAGTCTATCCACTTGTAGTGGGGGTCTTACTCTTTCTACTGTCTTCTACCTTACCAAACATAATTTTAGTTTTGAATGTCTTCTTGTGATATTTTGAAGTATGGCAGGCTCAGTTTAGTCATCTTGGCTTCTAGTGAGATTTCAGGATTGACTTTCTTTAGGACCCATTTATTTGTCTTTTTGTTAGTTCATGGTATTCATAAAGCTTTTTGTCAGCATCACATTTCAAATGAGTTTCTTATCAGTTTTCTTCACTGTCCAACTTTTACAACTGTATGTAAAAATTGAAAATACAATGGGAGCTGGAAAAGATAGTGGACAAGGAGTGGTAGTGTTGGCCTTACCCAACCTAGTCAACAGTTTGGAATGATGGAAGTTGTAGTCCAATATCTGAAGGGCTACTTTTACCATAATTTGTCTAAGATGCCATCATTTTTCCTGACAGGATTCCTGGATTTCTAATATTTATTTATTTATTTATTTATTTATGCTTCAAACTTTTATACCACCACTCCCTGAGGGCTCGGAGCGGTTTACAGAGTTTGACACATAACAACAGCAACACGGAAAAGATAGAGTGAATACATAGACAGGGGAGGGGAAGATGAAAGGGGTATACAACATTTAAAGAATCAGTAGCAAAGACATGGGTCTGAGTTACAACTCAGGTCCTGTGCAGGCTGAGAGAATCATCTAGCCTGCACAGATCTGTCATACACTCATAGGAAGGGAGCTGTGGAGCTCCTAAAGAGTCACAGTCTATACCCTCTGGTCCTTGTGAATTAGAGGTGTCCGATCTGCTCCAGCTTCCAGAACTCAGACCCCAGGACATCCTAGACTTGTACACTCTAGGCTTCCTCCACCATGGTGGGTCAGCCGAGGTCCTTGAAGTCTTAGGAGATCTGTGGCCATGGTAAATCACCGTCCTCCTCCGCTGCTGGGTGGCCTGGGAGGTTTCCTGGTGTTCCTCTGGGGGGTCGGAAGCTGGCTCTTGAGTGCTCCTCTTCTTACGGCGACGTTTCCGTTTCTAGAGTCGCTTACGTGGTTTCCCTCGTGAGTTCGTCGTAGACTTCCGGTCCTTGGAGGGTGAAGACATCCGGTTTGCTCCGGCATCTTCAAGGTTGTTCGCCATCTTTAGCTGACCCTCATCTGTCCACCCCGCCACCCTCGGGAAGCCACGGCGGCGTGGGGGAGGGTCCCGAGCATGGGCCAAGATCTCCGTGATGTCCAGCGATGACACCGAGGCAGGGCAGCTGGTCCGTCTGGAACCACCTCCCGGCGACAGCCGATGTCTAGACGCAGGGCTGGGGCTTGGGTCTAGGTACGGTCCAATTTTAGCTGGTGAAAATTTGGGGCTGGATGGTGGCTCATCGCCCATCCTCTTCTCCTGGGCAGGTCTCTGTTCGAGGTTGCTTGCCCCAGCCATCCTCTCAGCACCGCTACATGCAACGTCCGCTCCGTTCCCCAGGCTCTCCTCCTTATCTCCAAGGTCCCCCGTTGGGAAGACTGGTGGAGGGCATCCGTGGTCACGATTCTGAAGTCAGCATTGGGGCCGTGCAGAGCCAGGATACCCATCTTCATCAACAGATCCCGAAAATTCTTAAGTAGTTTCATCAGCCTTCTGTATTCTTTGGTCAGGTGTTCTACCATCGATAGATCTGTGACATGAATAGTGATGTGACATGATGTGTTTTTTTAGGTGAAGCTTTCACCACCAGTCAATGTGATGCCAGGAAAACACTACACCCTGAATTCCATGGTGCTAAAAGGTCATGGACATGAAATTGTTAAAAGGACATGTGTCCTGGTAAGGAAAATAATAGCAATTTGAGATGAAGATTGGTAAACTCTTGCATCATCTGTTCAACCTATCTCAGTTCATCCCTTCATAAAATATATTTTAGTTCACTGTTTAGCTTGCTTTTGTCTGTGTTGTTTTGCCTAACAATGGAGACAACATAAGATTAAAAACTACTCATACTCGCATATAAATTAATGTATACATTCTGATGGTTAACTAGATCAGTGGCAGCGTCAAATAGAGTTTCCCTTTCCCCAAATGAATTCTTTTCTATGTAATGTGATTGCAATTAAATAACCATTAGAGATTTGCATTCTAAAGATCGATCCTTGGCTGTATGGATTATAACCATTTACATTAAGCCTGATTAAATAGAGCTGCGATTGTAGGTAGTAGGCCTGTTTGATAAAAAAAAAAGGTTCAAAGCTCATTTTGGATGTCGGGGGAACTGGTGGTTCGGATCTAAAGTCAATTCTGATTTTCACAGAAAAAAAGTTCAAAACTTTTCAACACTTCTGAGACTTCTGAATCTTTTGTTAACAGTTTCAAAGTGTTATTTCCTGTTTCATTGTGTGGTCTTTACTTTGAAAGTAGTTGTTTAACTCCTGAGGGGGGGGGGGGGGACAAAGGGAAGAAATCCATCCATCCATTCTGGTTTAAACTGCTTCTCTCACTTAAGTCTGAAATGGGAGGGAAAGGAAAAGAATCCATCCACACTGGGTAAAACTGACGTGGATCCATCCCATCCACACTGGTTTAAACTGACACGGGAGGGAAAGGAAGGGAATCCATCCACACTGGTTTAAACCACTTCTCTCGCTTAAGACTGACTCAGAGGTGGGAGGGAAAGGAAAGGAATCCATCCACACTGGTTTAAACTGACATGGATCCATCCCATCCACACTAGTTAAAATCTCTTCTCTCGCTGACTCGGGAGGGAAAGGAAAGAAAGGGTATGCATCCACACTGGTTTAGAAGGCTTCTCTGGCTTGAACCGAGGTCAGGGAACAAGTGGGGAGAAAGCTGAATCATTTCCGACTCACCGATTCGTAAGAGAAATGGCGGAAAAAGCTTCGCAAGGGCAAAGGGACTTCCGGTTTCCACTTTCTACTCATGTTTATCTAGGAGGCTAAATAACTTTGGGAAGTCTATGGTCCATTCTCCTTCCTTGGCACCTGTCATAACTGCTACATATGCTGTATACCGCTAAAATTTCCAAAGCAGATTATCTTGCTGAATTTGAGAAGAAACTAAAAATAGTATCAACAAGCCTACCTGTCCACAAAGTAGTTCATTTTTAAGGGTCTTCTGGCAGTTTGCCATGACATTTTCTTTCAGCAAGAAGGAGTATAAAAAGCAAAAGGGCCTTGGAACCTCCTGTAGCCAAAGTGGCATGGCTGGCCACCAGATGATCTAGATCAGTGGTTCTCAACCTGTGGGTCCCTAGATGTTTTAGCCTTCAACTCCCAGAAACAGCTGGTAAACTGACTGGGTATTTCTGGGAGTTGTACGCCAAAACAGCTGGAAACCCACAAGTTGAGAACCATTAATCTAAACCAAAAGATAACAAACTTTGCACTGAAAATTTAGGAGGAAACATACTAAAAGTTTATTGAAGGAAGACATGTAGGGAGGTTAGTACCAAATTGCAAAAATGTTTACAATATTCTTTCATCCTCCATTCACTGAATACTCAGTAAACCTTGCTCTTCTCAAGGCCTATTTGGCCTAATTCATTTTAACTGGCACACTTCTGTTCTGTGGAATCGTGGGATTTGTAGTTTAGGAAGGGATATTAATACCTACTCAGCTACAATGCTATATTAGCTTCTCAAACTGTAAAATTCATAAGGCGAGGCTTAGGCAGTTAGAGTGAGATTATAATGCTATAAATGTGTCATGTGAAAGAGCCACCAGTCTGCTTCCTCAGCATTGGCAAGCAATTCTAGATGTGAACAATAATATATTTTCCTGGGGCCCCATAGCAGTTTACATGATGCTACTGGGAAATATGCAAAAAGATTTAGCCACTACTTCTCTTTCTGATTTTTTCCCCAATTCCAGATTTTTCCCTGCTGAAGTAATATATTACAGTTGCAGTTCTATGACCTCTTACTTGGACCAAATAAAATGGGGTTTACTTCTAAGCAAATCCAGTCAGTGTTGAAAGACTTTCTTACATTTCTCTAAACACTTTGACACTTTGGAGTATTGCTAGGACTTGTCTGCATATTGCAACGTCTGACAGTCTTTCTTCACTATTATGACAGAGTCCCTTCCCCTTTCCCCTCTTGTGTAAGCTCTCAGTGCAGATGTACATTTTTGTTTTATTCAGCCTCCCAAAACAAATACAGAGCCTTTTCAATGTTGCTTTGCCTTTGAGATGTGTCACTGCAATTTGCTTTGCCACTAAAATAATAAATTCAACATGTGGTTTACAAAACTGCCTGGGAAGAAAGAAATTGTATAACCAGCATTAGCCTCTACCATCTTTTCAAGATTTGTTTGCTGTGCTGCTCACTTTTCCAGGGGATTGAATACCTGTGAATGATATGCAGAATACAACTAACTCACTAGCTCTAAACTGCCCTTCTGAGGTTTCATGAAAAGGTAGAAAAGTGTTAATTGTCAGGAATGGGGGGAGGTGTTAGTGGAGTTTTCTGTCTCATCTACAAAAGTAACTTGGCACTACATACTAAGCACCTTGATTAGTTCGACGTGTTGACAGGGGTGACATTGGCAGGAGGAAAATATCTGAGGGTGCCCCTGAAATTAACTTCTTCATTTTATGGTTGCAACTTCCTTTATGAAGGAAATACTGGGCAGAGCAGGGACTATTGATCAAATCATGTCTATTTATATTTTTAAGGATCACCATTTTTCTAGACAACAGACCAGCTCTATTGCACGATCTGTTTGTTGGTCTGTTTCAAACATACATATCCATTAGCCTCCCCCCCCCCTTTTTTTTCATGTCAGGCACGACTTGAGAAACTACAAGTTGCTTCTGGTGTGAGTGAATTGGCCGTCTGCAAGGACGTTGCCCAGAGGATGCCTGGATGTTTTATCATCCTGTGGGAGGCTTCTCTCATGTCCTCACATGGGAAGGTGGAGCTGACAGACAGGAGCTCACCATACTCACCGGATTCGAATCGCCAGACTTTTGGTCAGAGGTCTTGCCGGCACAAGGGTTTAACCCATTGCATCACTGGGAGCTCCTTCTTTCCCCCTAAAGTGGAGGTATTATTGCTTGATTTTTATGGATAACATTGCTGTTATTACAGGAAAGTTTTAAAAATTAACCTCATCAAAACTCTTGAAATTCACCACTCTTACTGTGGACTGGGGTGGGAGACCATACCCTGTTGTGAATATAAATCTGAAACTTTAAGTCTTAATGAAATAGAACAAGATCCTTAATACACATCATGGTAGTGGCTTTCGATGAAGAACCTAGCAGTTCAAAAACATGCAAATGTGAAATGGAGATGAGCACCAACCCCCAGAGTTGGACATGACTTGACTCAATGTCAGGGGAAAATCTTTACCTAATAAAATGTCTTGTCTCAGCCGGCAGCAGCACATTAAATATCAAAGCCATTTCTGTCCCTGGTTGTTACCACTCTTGTTCAGTTATACTCATTTTCCGTCTGAAATATGTAGTTACCTCTTGGTCCATAACTGCAAATGATACATTATTACATGAAGAGGAAGTGAACTAGGTTTTTGTGGGCAGATTCAGTTTTAAAACCACCCCCTGAATGTTAGAACAAGGGTAGGCAACCTGAACTAGTCTGAGGCCAATTCCCACCTACCTACCTCCTTCCCCTACAATCAACAAGTCTTCCAAAAAGATTCCTGCAGATTGGAAAACTTGATTTTAATCAATAATTGCAGAGAGTTGCAAGTTGCAGAGCTTTGTCTGACCACAGGTTTGCATACAAGAAAAACTTCTGCATTTTTGGGGTTTTTTCTCGAACTTGTGGTAATATTGCTTTTGTGTGTGGATTTTCCAGTTTGTGCTGTATTAGTATCCACATTCAGGGAATTGTTTTGTATTTCTGCTTCTAGTAAAATGACAATGTCTCTGGTTTCTATCTTTTTCAACTATAAAGTATCTCTAGTTCATCTCTTCTTATAGAGGCCTTGCCATAAAATTCTGTTTTACAGTGCCACATTAAAGGGCCCGCTTGCTCTTCTTTCACAATGAGATTGAGCTTTGCCCATTTTTGGAATTTTAAGTCTGTGAACATTGATTTTTACCTTTCTCATTCATGCGATAGATTTAAGGGTATACAGTTACCTTTCTCAATAAAGCATATAAAAATAATGTTGTTGGTAACAGAGACAACAGAATTGTGAACCATGTTTGCATTCATATCCACAGAAATATTTTTTGAGAAAGGAGCACGCTAAAACCTTGTGGCTGGTTTTAGCTGTGTGCTTTCTTTTTTGTGTCAGGGCCACCCTGTCTTTCTGTAGGAGAGTCTGTGCAATTTTCCTGCTCTGGATTATGGATCTTAGAACAAGTAAGTCACAAAAACTATAATGGAAAGGTCTCCCTGTTCTCTTTCTATGCTGAGGTATGATACAGATTCCATAATGCCTATCCAAAATGCTTTGGACAAAAAGCATTTAGATTTTTTTTTCAGATTTGGGAATACCTACATTTGTATATATGTGCATTATCAAAAATCTTGGAAATGGGACCCAAGTCAAAATGTTTAATACTTCTGTGTTTCATATACATGTAGCCTGAAGGTAATTTTATGCAAAATTGCTTTAATTATTTTGTTCTTGAAACAAAGTTTGTGTGCATTGAACCATTGCAAAGCAAAGGTGTCCCCTTCTTAGCTACTCATGTGAATCATTTTGGATTTTGGAGCATTTCCAATTTTGAATTTCAGATAAAGGTTGCTCAATCTGTATAACTAATATGGTCTTCCCTGAGCGCCTTCTGGCAATTGTAGACAGAAGAAGAGTGTGTGTAAAGGGAGAGTATGGAGAAAAAGATGAAGCTGTTACTATGGAGAGCAAGCAGAACTTGGTTGTCAGGCCTCACTATCATTATAAATTATACAGTAGAATCTCGCTTATCCAACATAAATGGGCCAGCAGAACGTTGGATAAGCAAAAACGTTGGATAACAAGGAGGGATTAAGAAAAACCTATTAAACATCTTATTATGTTATGATTTTACAAATTAAGCACCAAAACATGTTTTACAACAAATCGACAGAAAAAGCAGTTCAATACACAGCAATGTTATGTAGTAATTACTGTATTTACGAATTTAGCACCACAACATTACAATGTATTGAAACAGCTGTGGTTCCAGGCTGACTGCGTTGAATAATACAGAACGTTGAATGAGTGAAGGTTGGATAAGCGAGACTCTGCTGTACTACCTTTTCCCCAGTTTGTGACACAAAGTGCCTCAGAATGGAGTAAAAACATAGTTAAAAAGTAACAGCATGCAAATGTTAAAAAGCAATTGAACCTTTATGAAATTATAATCATTAAATAAAAGTCCGGCGCATCGGTTTGGTTGGCCCTAACTCTAATTCTACGATCCTATTCCCTAAAACAAAACAAAAAACAGTTTTCAAAAGCATGCTGGAATAAAAAGGTTTATATCTGCTTTTGGAAAAATATTAAGAAGAGTGCACGTTTAAAGTGTCTGGAAAGGGAGTTCTGGAGACTGGGAGCAAACATTGAGAAGGTCCTCTTGTGTCGTACCACCAGATGGACCTGTGAAACTGGTGGGACAGAAAAAAGGGCTTCCCTACCAGGTATCAAAACACAGATTTGTATAAGAGAATATGGCCCTTCAAATAACCAGGACCTAAGTTATTTATATTTCTCAATGCTGCATCGCAACAAATGAGGCTGCCAACGCCCTCCTTACAGACTTGTACACTTGTAGAATTATCCACTTATTGCTCAGTATCAGCAATCACCAATATTCATTTACCATATTTATATCCCGCCCTTCTCACCCCAATGGGGGCTCACAGCAGCCTTACAGAGCGGCCTTACAATTAATTCAATGCCATATAAAACAGGAAAGGTACAGAAAAGAGCAACAAGAATGATCCAAGGGATGGAGCGGCTCCCTTATGAAACCAGGTTGCAACGCCTTGGTCTTTTCAGCCTTGAAAGACGGCGTTTAAGAGGTGACTTGATCGAAGTGTATAAAATCATGCATGGGATAGAAAAGGTGAATAAAGAAAAATTATTTTCTTTGTCACAAAACACTAGGACTAGAGGGCACTCCCTGAAGCTCCAAGGTAGGAAAATTAGGACTAATAAAGGGAAATATTTCTTCACCCAGAGGGTCATTGGGTTATGGAACTCACTTCCAGAAGAGGTTGTGACAGCTGTCAGCCTGAACAACTTCAAGGCAGGATTAGACAGATTCATGGATACCAAGTGTATCGGTAGTTACTGAAAAGGACATTCAAGTGCCACCTCGGAGTTGGTTGAGGTAGGCAGGATTTCCCTGGGTACTGGTTGTGGGGGGGTCGGGAGCAGGTCAGGGTTTTGCCCTCCCTTCTGCTCGAGATCCCCGTGTACAACTGGTGGGCCACTGTGTGATACAGAATGCTGGACTAGATGGGCTGAGGTCCGATTCAGCATGGCTCTTCTTATGTTCTTATGTTCTTAGTCAATTAAAATAAGCAATTACATTTAAAACATATAATTAAAACATCTTAATATTAACATTTAAAAACCACACAGTCCAAAATCATATTAAAAAGGTAAATGTTTTCCCCTGATATTAAGTCCAGTCATCTCCAACTCTGGGGGTTGGTGGTCAGCTCCATTTCTAAGCTGAAGAGCCACCGTTGTGTTGATACTGAATACAGTAAAATAGCGAAACCTGTAGACGGAGAGGTCTACCCACTACCCAACTCTAGTCTCTAATGCAAAGGCACATTGATATCAAATTCTTGAAGCTTTCTCTCCATAAGGTAAAGGTTTCCCCTTGACATTTAGTCTAGTCATGTCCAAGTCTGGGAGGGGGTGCTCATCTCCATTTCTAAGCCAAAGAGCCAGCATGACTGCATGGAGTGCCGTTACCTTCCCGCCAGAGCGGTATCTATTGATCTACTCACATTTCCATGTTTTCGAACTGCTAGGTTGGCAGCAGCTGGGGCTAATAGCGGAAGCTCACCCCATTCCCAGATTTGAACCAGAAACCTTTCGGTCATAAAGTTCAGCAGCTCCGTGGTTTAACCCACTGCACCACCAGGGCTCCAAAATTGGATAAATTTTTGTTATTCCTCCTAACTTTCTTAGTAAAAAGTTGATAGTTTGGTCCTGAAGGTATTGGAATAGATATGTCTTTATGCTGTCTGTGCAGATGAAGGATTTATGCTTGTTCCATTATTTCACAAATGTGTTTACAATTGTCTCACTTTGAGGCAGCTCCATGGAATGGAATAGCTCATCTCCATGCCAAAGAAAGGCAAACAGCAGAAGACCAACCCCCCCCCCCCAACCCCAAAAACCAATAAATTCCCAAAGGATGACAACTAATTCACTTTGCATGGTAAAATTTTGTTCTTGAGTCTTCCATGAAAAATACCAGAAAAGATGTTTACAGAAATGGTAGTCTCATTTTTGAAAAATTTCTGGATTTTTAAGTCTTTTATTGCTTTCTTTTCTTTAAAAAAAGTTGTGACAGAGACAAAGTTATTAGCTCCCCCCCCCCCAATGTGTTGAAATATTTTAACATGTCTGTATTTTGAAAGAATTACTTGAAATTTGGCTCAGATAATTTGGCTTCCCTGAAGATCAGATCAAAATGCATATGGTTATCTGGTTATCTGTAGTAGTCAAGTAGTATGTACAGTGGCTTATATGCATAGCATACTAATGTGCAGCTGTGTATTATGCGATTTCATCTTGGTACCTTGGAAGTCTCCTTTCTAAAAAATGATGTTCACTGTTGCATGTTCGCTGAGTGTTTTCCACTGATGTCTTATCTAAACTGTTAAGAAACAAGAAATACTTGTGTAACCCCAAGAGATGTTACTTGATGTAATGTTGAAGGCAGTGCATCAGCTATTGTGTGAGCAAAACAGAGAACAGTAATCTTATGTGTTGCTCCTTTAGAGCCAGTTGCCTATTTTTATATATATCTGCAGCATTTCCACTTTCAGTCAGCTACATAGAGTTGAGTCATTTGATTCATACTGCAGCATAATGGAGCTTGACTATCTTGGATTACCACCCACTCTCCAAGGGAAAAAAATATCTAAATGATGGCCAAAATACTGAAGTAGTTCAAGAGTACCAGGATGATAATTTATTTATTGGCTTGTTTGTTTGTTTGTTTTACTATATTTCTACCCTGCGCTTCTCACCCTGAAGGAGACTCAGAGATATGGCAAGATTCAATGCTGCATTATGAATATGAAAACAAATACCACATGTTGACCAATAAAACGTATCAATACAATTAAAACAAATTAAAACACAATGTCCAGTCTCATAGTCTGTATTTGTGGTGCTGTGTTTAAGTCGAATCCCAAATTGCACTACTCTCTGAATGTCCGGTTCCAGAGCCAGGTCTTTAGCTTTTTCCTGAACACCAGGAGGGAGGGGGCCAATCTAATCTATGGAAAGCAGGAACTTAACGTCACTGTGTTTTCTGTGTATATTGATTTATTTCCTCTGGTGAATTTCAAAGCCCAGTGGAAAATGAGGAAAGATGTGTTCTGTTATTGACTAAACAGACTGGAGTAAGCAAACGGGACTGTCCTGTGATGAGTAGGCAATGGGATTATAATACTGAATTATTTTATTTTAAAGATGGAAGGAAGAGATGGGGAAATGGTGTTTTCCAAAGGTCTTCTAATTGGTGATTATTAACAGAAGCATTTTTGTTTTGCTGCAGCAAGAAAAGAGTGGGTGTTTGTTCTGCTTAGAACGACACAAGTCCAGCACAGTGATTCATCAAAAATGCAATGTAATAGGCAGAATATTTTGCATGAAGATAATGTTGCTCTTGGGCTGAACAATCTAAAGGCACCAGATCCTGTCTATAGACAATATTCCAAATGTAGGAACTGGCAAAACCACCTCTGAGTATTCCTAGCCTAAGGAAACATTATGAAATTTATTGGTCACCAAAAGCCAACAGGCAATCTCCAGACAGTGTTACTCTATCAGTTGTATCCAGAACTAAGCAGAGACCATAAGAAAAGTGGCAAGGTTATAGTAGGGGGAGTGCTTTGGGTTCACACAAGCTTTTAACAGCTGAATTACTTTCTTTCTTAAAGCTCTTCTCTTGGAGAGTACATACTTTGGAAATTACTCTGCTAAAGAAACAGTCTCTTACCAACTGTGAACTGGCAATGGACTCTGATTTGTGGGCCAGGAAAATAGTTTGAATAAGAGCCAAACTAGCAGTGATGGCAGCATTGGGGGATGAAGCATTGCTCTGCTGATGAATCCCTATAAATTACTTTGGGCGAGAGATGTTGAAAGTGAAGTGTGGACAAGTGGGAGAGGACAGATGAGACGTATACCGTCATCTACAAATTATCCTCTCAATGCATATACATTGCCTACTCACCCATCCACTCACCCGCCAGAGAGAGGAGGAGGAGTGAGGGTTAGAGATTGTTTTCTTTTGGCACCCTAAACAGTAAGGAAACCAGAAAAGGAAAAAATGGTTGAAAGCCTGAATCTCTCCAAATGATGTAGAACTGCAGTCCAATGATGACGCTCACCCCAGTATAATGTAAAATTGCACTTTTCATAATGTTTTGGAGAAGAGGAGCCCAAGAAGTGACATGATAAATGAATAATTTTAAATATATGAAAGGATGCCATGTAAAAGATGGAGCAATCTCATTTTTACTCCAGAGCCTAGAACACAATGGATACAAATAACAAGAAAAGAGATTCTACCTAAACATTTAGAACATGTTTGCTGTAAGAAAAAAAACCAGTCCAATAAACTCTATGGTTATATGATTCACAGCAGTGTCAGCACTGGGTTTAGGCCAGGCTTGGGCAAACTTTCCAACTAGTGGGCTGCATGATGGGCCGAAATGGAGTGGGCGAGCCAGGAGGGAGTTAGGGGTTTCTCCCCAAGTTCCCTCCTTGCCCTTTCCTCACTTTCCTCTTTTCTTTTAGAGGCAGAAAATGAAGTAAAAATGAGAAACACTTGGATCCCAAAAGGGTTGGTCTTGGTCAGGATGAGATGGTGGACAGGAAAGAAAAAGTGTATTCTTTAGACCACATATTGCCTATTCCTCATATAGAATCCTGAATCCTAGAGCTGGAAGAGACCCTCAAGGGCCATCCAGTTTAACCCCTTGCCATGCAGAAAGGCACAATGAAAGCACTTTCAATAGACAGCCTTTGCGGAAAAGCCTCCAGAGAAGGAGAGTCCACAACACTCTGATTTTAATCCAGGTGCAATTTGGAGAAAGAGATGGAGGTAAAGAAATGAGGGAAGAAAAGAGGGAAGAAAGAGAGAAAGAAGGGAGGGAGGAAGAGAAGGAAGGAGGAAAGGAGAAAGAGGGAGAGAAAGAATGGGAGAGGAAAGCGGGAAGGAACCAAGGACAAAAAGGTAGAAGGGATGGAAAGAGAAAGAGGGAGAGAGGTAGACTACCCTGAAGGAGACTCAAGGTGGCTTTACATATGGCAACTATTTGATGCCTTTGGACTACAAACACTCAAGTTAAAAAATAAAATTAAATGCACATTAAAACATATATAACATTGCATTCACTATTATCCTGTAAAAACATAACTCTTGGGTTATTAGCCACCTAGTGAGATCTGTCCCTGGGTCAGGGACCACCTCTTAGGACATACAAGCACCATAGATGCTAAGCCCCCCCCCCCCCCAAATTGGCTGCACCTCTCTGATCATCAGTGGAAGGCCATCCTGAGGTACTCCCTCCCAAACCTCAGTTTTACATTCCAGCCACAAGGATAGCCCTCTTTTTCAGACCCCCAACCCAAAACCTATAGGAACTGTTATGGGGTCAACCCTTCACCTGCTCAAGGGGGGTCCCACATTGTCTACCAGAACTATTTAACTTTTTTTCCATGCCACCAAAAGGGGCAGGCACCTGCCTAGCCCCTTTTCCCACTAGGCTTGCCAACATGCTGGTTATCCCCTTTCAAATTATCCAAAAACAAAAAGTTCCCTTCCTCTGAGAGGTGTACTTATCGGCCCTGTACAATGCTCACAATTTGAACACAATCTTCATATGGGGAGAGGGTCACCAGCCCCCAGTTTGGCCCATGGTAATTCTCAGCTCCCAACTGACCTTATATCAGGCCAAATCCCCAGTCACCTCAAATGTGGCAACAGTGTGAAAACAGTGCCCCCCTCTTTAACAGGTTTGGGCCATTGCCCCCAAGTTAATCAATTAGCATGCCAGGAGAAGGCTCCCTGCCTATGTGGCATATACGTGGCCAAGCAACATCAATCATGATGGCAAAATATATTAATCAGGGATAACACATAAACTAGGAGATGTTGTAGCAGTTGGCCTTTGTCTGAGCCTAGTGGGAATGACAAGATTCTGCCCTTCTCCTCTTCCCCTGCTGAATAAACCGAGTACAAAGAATTTTGCGCTTTTAACCTAATTTGAACTACTTGAAGTAAGCCAAGGACAACAGAAGAAAGTGGGAGGAGAAAAAATAATCTGGGACATTTAAAAAGCAGCTGAGAAAGTGGGATGACAGGATTTATCAGTACTATCCATTGGGACAATTGGAGTGTATGCTATTGCGCCTCAAGAGACTAAGGCCCAAACAAGTTCTTTTAGTACATTTCCAACTTCATAGGCAATGATGAAGGAGATTGCTACAAATTGTATGTAACTGCAAGCTGATATGATCCTGAGTTAAAATTGATGGTGTGTGACCCATACTCTAAAAAGCTTGTCAGATAGACAACAGAAATAACTGATAGTTATATTAAATTTGGCTCGAAGATTCTGATAGTTTGGACCAAAAGTAATAATTTGCCAAGTGGTGACATGGATGCAGGTAGTATTTTTAAGCAATTAACGTGTGGTTGCTACAATTTCTGTTTTATCAGAGCCCTATTTAATTGTGTTAGATCAACTCCAGGGGAGTTTGTTAACCTGCACTACAAGTCATGCAGCACTAAGCTTAGCAGCACTGGATTCTCATTCCTGATTCTCATTTTCTGATTCTCATTCCAAACCATTTGGCTTTTGTGCCACTCAGTGTTTGCTTAACAAGGGGATTACAGTTATTATCTTTAGACTCTGTGCATGTTGCAATTTGATTCCACACTAGGAACCAGCTCATATTCCCTTCCTTCTCTTGTGATTGACGGCAGAAGCATGATGACAGGCATACAACAATGTGTTCCATTGGCCCAAGAAGTGGGAGGATGCCCTGCTTCTAATGTGTGGGTTTAAGTAATACTGGAGGGAGGGAGGGAGGGAGGGAGGGAGAGGGATGAATTCCATGCAAGGTGGGGGCTGTGTGGCAATCCTGAATGAATGATCTAATAAGCTAAAAGAGTACACTGTAAAATTGAAAGAAGGGATGAAACCTGTCCCAATTAACATGGCATTAAACTGAATTACCTGACCATGAAAACAAATGGAGAAATGCTACCCTATAGACTAAAAGATCTAGGCATAACAGATGTGCTGCTGGAATTATACAAAAATAGGAAGCTACCTTTTCCTGAATCAGATCATTGGCCTATCTATTGACTGACAACTGTGTCTTCTCAGATCGGGGTATTTTCCATTGCAAACAACCAGCTCCAGATGTAACCAAATGAAATGAATGTTCTCCTGCCAGAATTACTCTGAAGTAAGGCCCATTGATTTCTTTTAAATCCTGACTGAAGCATTGATTTCTATGTAAACAGCATTTCTGTGTCAGGCATAATGAATGTGTTCATTCAATCTGGTGTTATTGATTGGAATTCACTAAATTAGCAAGATAACCTTTTTATATAAGGCTCTATTTATAGGACATCCCATTGCATGATGCACTTAAAAGCTTTCCTGTCTTGGTGACGTAACTGTGATAGATGCATTAAATGCACATTCCGGTAAGCACACCAGCTCTTCCCTGAAAATATAAAATAAAACTGTAAAAAAAAGTAAAATAAAAGCCTTCAACAGCACATATTTTATTTAAACATAATGTCCAAGTATACTTTATATTTAAGAATATAATAAATAGACTCTGACAAAATCATTCCGATTTGAGTTATGTGAGGCTGACACACACCTTATATAGGCTTAGATGTTTACTATTTGTTATAAAAAATAAATTATATCCTTATAGTTATAGGTGTCCCGTCCCCCCCGTCCCCCCCGGGGTTTGTCTCTAATATATCTAGACCAAGTCTGCCCACTGTTTCCAACCCTACCTTTTTTTAAATCTAGGGCTTAACGCATTAGACATTAATCAAGTAGACGAATTAGTTACTATAGTTCCACAAAACCTTAGCCCTTTTGTTTGGTATTTTTTTTATTTTTAAATAAAAAAAATAAATTTTATTTTTAAATTCAGTTCCTTTAGTGTGTCCCATCATTTTGGCATTTATTTATTTTGCTGTTGAGTTATTTATTATAGTATTTAATATAAAGTAGACACTCTGGCCAGACCACCACTGGTTAGAAAACACAATCACTTATAAATGTGCATGGTGTAGTGGTTTGGGAGTTGGACTATGATGCTGGAAGCCAGGATTGGATTCTTTGCTTAGCCATGGAACCCCATGGGTGACCTTGGGTAAATCACACACCCTCAGCCCCGGAACATCCCATGATAGGGTTGTCCATTGTGATTTTCTATCCCCAATGACTGCTTTACGCAACTGGTCCACTCGCCATATGCAGCTCCTGATGGATTGCTTCTAAGGAGCCTTTCACAGCCCAGCTGGGCCGTTCTATCTTACCAGATTTCACCGTCAAAAGGGAAGGCACACAGGGCGACTCATGGTGCCCCGTGCTCTCTCTCAAACATGGCCCGGAAAATCCGATTTTACGCCAGGTTTATTGATGACGTCTTTATAGTGTTAGCCAATGGGACTCCTCGCGAGCAATTCACCAATTGGCTCAACTCTTGGGACGCGCATATCCAATTCACGGTGGAATACAATCAATCTTCTATCAATTTCCTGGACGTAACCGTATACACCCATGAGCATTCGTTATTGGTGAAGAACTATCGGAAACCCACCAGTAAGAACTCCCTATTCAGATATGATAGCTTCCACTCCCATGCCCTCAAACGGAGTTTACCATATTCACAATTGATTAGACTTAAGAGGAATTGCTCCACGGAAATTACATACCAAGAAGAGGCCAAGAGCATTATGGCCAGACTCCGCATTAGGGGATACTCGGATCACATTCTCTCTAAAGCCAAACAGAAGGCAGATAGGGTCTCCAGAGACTCGCTGTTTACCCCCAGAGCAAAATCCGCCGCCGATAGACTGGTTTGGCCCCTTACACTCACGAAGCAATCTCCGAATATCCTGCACATCGTGAAAAAATATTGGCCTCTCATTCAGGACATTCTGGGGTTGGAACCCCCCCCCCCTCTGGTGGCCTACAAGAGGACTAAAAACATTAAGGACACCCTAGTGCACTCAGCGATTAAACAACCCATCCGGAAAAGCAATCTGACCCCGAAAACCCACCCGTGTGGCCATTGTGCCCAGTGTCCCTTTGTTTTTCCAGGGAAGGAAATCTTCAGTCCTGGAAAACAGCGTAATTTTACATTAACAACTTTCTGAACCTGCCAAAATGAGTCCCTCGTGTACTGCCTGATCTGCACGTGCGGCCTTCTTTATGTGGGCCAAACTGGGAGGAGCCTCCGAATGAGGGTCTCGGAGCATCGTTCGAGAATCCACCAGTACTCAGAGGATTCTCCTCTATACATCCACTTTAAATCATATCAACACGGCCCGGAAGACCTACAGTTCTGTGGCCTGGAAATTGTTAGGGTTCCACCCCATGGTGATGCCCAAAAGGCACTATTGAGGGCTGAAAGTAGATGGACGGTTCTTTTAAAAACCGAGCAACCATGGGGGCTAAACGAAAAGATACCTATCAATAACCTTCTCCTATAATCACCCCACCTGTTGATTTCCCTAACCTACTTATCCTCCTGCGTTTACCTGTGTTTGCGCATTTGCCCCACCTATTGAGGTGGAATACACCGGAGATCTTCTCTCCAAGGTAAATTGTTGCTCTGTAGTACCTTGTGCTTCCATTTTCATTTATGTGGTATAAAATAGTGGTTACTTAATTTGAATGCCTACATTATGTAATGAGAATATATATTATATGCGCCTTTATGTTTATGTTAGATTTTCGCCGCCTGCCTTGGGATGCGCTATGTGAGGATCGTTGTTTACTTTGGCCTTGAAAAAGACCCGGGGGGGTCGAAACGAGGTGGGACCCCTGTACATTTGTGTCCTCGTCGGCCAAAAGACGCTGCAGACGATGCCCACACCACCACTTCTCCGGATTGGGGAAGCTACTCAGCCTTTGATCACTCTACAGCGGCGTTACTCCGACCACTTACCCCACTTGCGAACTTACTTACGGTTTACTTTAACTCACGTTTGTAATACCCCAGCTGTGGGGGTTGGGCACCCGACTTGGGTTTATGTGTTTACTTTGCCTGATGGTATGTTGGAGTAATCACTCAATACATTGATACTTCGGATAACATTTGTGTTTAGATTCCTTTTTGGATCTGCAGTGACCACACCCGTTGTGTTCCTTTGCCCCGTGCTCTCTCCCTCCTTCTCTCATTATACATGGAGCACGGGAAACGGTGTGTTGACACCCTTTCCTATCCACTTCACATGGCAGAAAGGGTGGCAATGTGTGGAAACATGCATTTTCCTGCTGCCCTTTCTGCCATCACATTGACTATTGGGGCCAAAAGTGCAGGTAGCTCAGTTGCAGCTACCCGGACAATGCTTTCTTCCCTGTAGTGGAGGGCGAAGCGCCTTTTGGTGCTTTGCCTCACTTTGGGAGGAAAGTGGGCAGGGCCTGCCATGCATTGTGTGACAGTGCACAGCAGGCCCCACCAAAGCCATGCATGAAGGCATCAAAATGGGGCATTTTTGCCCCATGTAAAGAGGTCCTAATAAAGTGTGGCCCTTGAACATAGTAATATGAAAGGTTCCCCATCTCTGGACCACAGTGGCAACTTAAATGTCAGTGTAGACCTACACATAAGTTCTTGAAGGTAAGGTATCAAATTGACCAATATAAGGACAATGATGTTACAGGAAGAAATCTGTGTTCATTCCCAAGCTTTGAACTCTGGTTTCTGAAGCCTCTACATTGCTGCACTCTTAAATTATAGCCTCTAAATATAGCTTGCAATTTCTTGCCAATGTCCCTCTAGTTATTTCTTTGGCTTTACCTATTTGGCAACCTTTTTGCTTTCACTCCCCATCCCCAAATGCCTTCAGACATGGTTCAGATGTGAGAGTATGGCAAGTCCCCAGTGCACAATGTTCTTCTCGTTCACCATGATAATTTATTACTATATGTTTTCAATTAAGTCACATTGTGAATTTTTGCTTATGAGAAGTAAACCTTTTAAAAATTCATTACAGATATGATAATTCTGCCAATGAATTGTTTATTTCTAGTGCACATAATGAAAGGATTAAACAGGCAGTCTTTTTCTTGTATAAGAGCATGGTGAGGGTGCAATGGATTCTACAATCATGTCCATATGTTTTAAGAAATTAGAAAAAACACCTATATCTTTACATTGAGTTTAGACATTGTGCAAAATTATTTTAATTTTCAAAACTGAAGCCTTAATGTATTGTCGAAAGCTTTCATGGCCGGAATCATTGGGTTGTTGTAGGTTTTTCGGGCTGTATGGCAATTTCTAAAAGCATTGTCTCCTGATGTTTCGCCTGCATCTGCCACAGATGCAGGCGAAATGTCAGAAAGAATGCTTCTAGAACATGGCCATACAGCCTGGAAAACCTACAACAACCCAATGAAGCCTTAATGTTGTTGGGATTTTTTGCTGTTATTTAAAACAGAAAACTATAGTCTCGTGCTAATTTGCAAATCACACTTCATGCAAAATATTATCACAAACAAATCATAGTTAGGAACTTAAGACAAATATACGAAATGAAATGAAAAAGCTGCTTTGAATACAGAAATGAGAGTGAATATAAGACGCGAGGTCCAGAACTGATGGGAAACAAAAAGCAGCACAATACAATGATTTGCCTGTTGCCGTCCTGAAAGCAATAGGCACTCCAGCTGATGGTGTGGCCTCTCTGATAAGGTTCACCTAGGACCAAGAATGTTAGCTTTTAAGCATACACATAACCTCTGAGGATGCCTGCCATAGATGCAGGGAAAACGTCAGGAGAGAATGCTTCTAGAACATGGCCATACAGCCTGAAAAACCTACTACCACCCATACATATAAACCTCACAACACCTGAGGATACCTGCCATAGATGCAGGTGAAACATCAGGAGAGAATGCTTCTACAACATGGCCATATAGCCCAAAAAACCTACAACAACCCATACATATAAATGTTTGGTTTATTTGGACATTTAATATTTACATTGAACTTTTTTCTGATATTTATCCATTATGTTTCTGAGTTTAATATTTAGGCTTACTGGAATCAAGCTTGCTAAAGATGTGCAATACATGTAGCAACGAGACTTGAAAATAAAGCAAATGACAACTGTCCACTGATCAATCATAAAGGCCCCATCTACACTGCCATGTAATCCAGTTTCTGAATCCAAGTTATCTGTTTGGAGCTGGATTATATGGCAGTGTAGATCTAGTTAAAGTAATGCACACTAAATGCAAAATATGGCAGAAAATGATGTGCTAGAACAATCATGCTTCTTTTACTTGGGAAACATTTATGCAATAAAACAACATATATATTATTTAGTTTAAGCATTAGAAATGACACCAAGGGCTAAACAGAGTATAGGACCATTTAGCTATGAGTAATTCTAGAAAAATTATTACATCCAGTGTTTGCAAGGATCAAAAAAGAGTAAGCAGGGCATGTTTTCATTCCTGGCTATCTTGATTGCTCTTGAACTAATTTCAGTATAAAAACCACACTTGTTTACAAAAGTCAAATTCTCCTGAATTAAAGATAAAACAAGTCAATGCAATAGAGCACGAGCTTTTGACAGTAAAATACGTACCCTGGCCTGTTGCCACTGGACATTGTGATGTTAAAATGCTCTTTGTTTTATTTAGGACTGCAAGTGATCTGTTTAAACTGTACAATCTTTATTGCTCAAAGCATCCTTGTTAATACTAATGAAAGCAAGCAGGCAGAACTTCTCATCTGCATCATGGTGTGGATTAACCTATAAGCAGAATTCCAGCCTCCAGCAGTTGACTAAGGAAAAGATTGTCCAGGAAGGCAGCCAAGGAGAGAGACAAAGTTCCAAGTGCTGCTGCTGAAAGCGTATGCTAGTTGGCACTTGGTTTCTTGCAGATGCCAAACACAACCCATATGAAGTTAAAGGGTGGTCCCCAGTGTTGGATCAGTAGAAGGAAAATTCAATTGTGGCAGCAACAGATGAAGGAATGCCAAATTAGGACAAAAAATAACAAGTACAGACTAATAAGTGATGTGTAAACAGTGCAATTTTACAGTTTTAGTAAAGGATATATACAAAAGTAAATATATGTCCCCCACCAACTTAAACAATATATTTCTCTAAAGGCACACATGTAGATGAGATAACTGGGTTGTGTGGGCCTGTACTATCTCTTTAAACAAAAGGTAGGAATTGTGTGACCCTTCAAAGATTGAATTGAAACTTCCAGCATGTCTCATTGAATATTTGGGTTGCTGGGAGTTAAAACTGTACATCTTGAGGTTATTTTTATGAAAGAGTTTTTTGGGGGCTGCAAGGCAAATCACAGCTCCAATTAGCCGCTTCCTCGGCTTTAAGTGTTATCTTAACTCTCACTGGAGAGAGTAGCTTGCAGGCCATGTGGGGAACCCTTCCTCAGGCATCTTCTTTAATGGGTAGATGTCCCCCTGCTCAAAACAATTATAAGATCTATGAATAAATGATGTTCCCAGGCATGTAAGTGGAGTCTGCATATATCAAATTTATACACCTATATGTATTTTTCATATGACTAAGGCACAAAGGAGGCAAACAATGTTTCTGCTGGGTTGCTGTGAGTTTGACTATACAGCCATGTTCCAGAAGCATTCTATCCTGACATTTTGCCTACATCTATGGCAGGCATCCTCAGAGGATGTGAGGTCTGTTGGAAACTTGACAAGTGAGGTTTATATATCTGTGGCATGTCCAGGATGGGAGAAAGAACTTTTGTCTGTTTGAGGCAAGTGCAAATTTTGCAATTGGCCGCCTTGATTAGTGGTAAATGGTCTTGCAGCTTCAAAGCCTGGCTCCTTTCTGCCTGGGAGACTCTTTTGTTGGTAGGTGTTAGCTGGCAAAGTTTTCTGGAGAGACTTATCATGCTCATAAGTGCAACTTTATTTGAACCAAATTGTTATGTGATTTTAGCTCCACTAAACTGGGTTTGGGGTCCAGAGTGCCTGGCTTTTGAAGGATTGAATGAGACATAGAGTCCACCCAGGCAGCATCAGTGCAGTAACTCTTTGTAGAACAATGTCTGGACAGCCCCAAATTAATTTGCTACAAATTAGGAAAACCCTGGTTTGTAGTGACTTATTCTGATAGTGGATTTATTCCTCACCTTTTTGGAAGGTGTTGGATAAATCCACTATTTCCTGTTCTGGACTGCAGAATACAGTCCAGTAAACTGTGGGAATACCCACCCCTCCCCCCAAGCCTCCAGATCACTTAGAAAAGTCATTTCTACATGCCAGGAGAGCTGGTCGAAGCTGTAATGGAGGCCAGGAAAATATTCATTACTTTTCTAAGGGGTCTGGGGGCTTGGGGGGAGAATTTCATAGAAAGGTAACTGTTGGGCAACCAGAAATAATCATGTGGCTAGCTATATTTCCAAATGGAGTCACATCTTATAATTCATAATTTTAGGGTCTAATTTTTGATAACTACATTTTAAAAAGCAGACTTTACTCTTATACACACATCCCTGGAAATCCCATTGAACTCTGCTTGTCTCATTTCCGAATAAACATGCAAAGGTTTGCATTGCATTTCAGTTTTTTAACTTAGAAGGGTGATTATATTTCAACATTCTTCCAGAGATCTGCTGTTAAATCTGATATATTTCTTGGCAGAGATAGTCTGCATTTGTCTGACAATGCTGTTTTCATTATAAACAAATAGATTCCAACAAAACAGTACTCTTAGCCTGTTACAATAACCCACTCGTAGCTGTATGAGTTTGGCTGCGGGTCAGTGTGGGAGGGTAAAGGATTCAGCAGTGAGAAACAATAGGGAACATTAAAGATGACAACAATGTATTAAAACACCATAATTTTAAAACTAAGCATATACATTTATCTTTAGCATTGTGTTATAGTTAATAAGGTTTGCAACAAAAACTAGGACCAGATCATTGTAAAATGGAATTATGGAACTGTGTCGCCTGAAGCACATTTAAGTCTCACTGACCATTAGCAGAACTTTTTCCAACTTAAATCAACACAAATTAAGTGTGCTTAATTCTCGTTGGACCATGACCCACAATTTGTGGTTAGATTTACTGTTTGCAAAAGAAATGAAAAAGACAAGACAAAAAAATGAAGAGTTTAACATGCAGAAATTGAAATTTTCCTCAAAGGGTAATTATTGCCAGAGTGTTTCCTGTAACTTGTGTAGCATTTTTTCCTCAATGGTTACCAAGAGATGTACATATCCTACTAACAGCATCAATAACATTTTAGAGGAAACCATTGAAGATGTCATGGGTAATTAAAGTCAACATGTGCCATCAACCCCTATCTCTACTGCATAGTCGAAATGGCTTACAAGTACAAATTCAATAGCAGAAATTCTCCAGGCAGGCAGCTGTAGTCTAACAACATGACAAATTGTGACTTAAAATATATTTGTAAGTGAAACTGATAGTTTGGCTGAATATGTTCTTAAACCACAGGCATCAAAAACCAAACAAGCTACTGGTAGAATATAATATTATAGGACTCAATAGCAATCCTATGCCTTCCCTCATCTAGAAGTAAACTCCATTGAAATCAGTAGTTTGTTGATTTGTTTAAATATTTTTACCCAACCCTATATCAAAAGATCAGAGTGTGGTTAACAAGTAAAGATTAAATAGAAATAGTTTGGCACAATAACAATAAGTTAAATAGACTAAAACATATTAAACATAATGTGTGTGCGTGTGTGTATGTATTTAGCACAGTCAGATTCCCCCATGTTCATGAATTCTGCATCCACAGATTCAACCATCCAAGACTTGAACATCTTGGGAGTTAAACACCAACACAGGAGAATCACAATTACAGAACAGTAGCATTTTGGCCTTGAGCTTATCGCATGACATCACTTCTTTCTCAACCTTCTCCCAATGGGAAACTGTCTGGAAACCTTTCATTTAAAAAAACACAAGTAATCCACTAATGATCTCTTTTTAACATGAAATTCCTTCCACCAATCTCCCATCGGAAGAGTCGTGAGAAAGGACTGACAACACTGTTTACCTACTTCAATTGCAATTTGCTTGCATTGTGTGATAAATTCTTTGATTTTTTCCATTTTATATAAGGAACTTCCGTTTACTGTGTATATAATGGGACTTGAGCCACCAATAGATTATCTCCCATGTCCCTTTCCTATGTCCCAAGTCCCAACAGAGGAGTCCTGCCTTAGCAGACCTCAGTCTTTAGGTAGACATATATAGGCTACTGAGTTGAACAGCAAAGTGCAACTTTTGCTTTAAATTAGAAATGCAAATCTTTTTGCAAAGGGCTACCACTGAAAGCAATTTGATAGAGCTGCAATCCTTCAGAGTTGACATGGCCAGAATCCTGTTAATGAATGTGTAACCACTACTGTTATGCAGCTACACAATGACTCCCAGCTTGACCTCCCTGCCACCCCCCCCCCCCCCGCACATCATTATGATCAGAAGCAGTTGACTGTATGTTCCCATTTCAAACAATGAGCAATCTTCAATAGGGTCCCTGACACAATTATCCTTTGTGCCAGACATTGTATATTGGTCAGTTGCTTACAAAGCAGCAAGGCTACTTTTTGATAAGTTGGGATGTAGGAATTTTCATGATCCCTATATGTTCCATAGACTAGGGGATACCAAATGGTTGCAAATGTACAACTCTAGGCAAGGCATTTGTAACTCCACAACATGATTTTGGCCACTGTGTCTAGACTATGATGACACATGGTACGTGGAGCTACCCTTGAAGGGTGCCAGGAAACTACAGCTAATCCAAAATGCAGCTCCTCTGCTGCTAATTTTGCACGAGACTGAGGTCATATGTTATTCTGATACTGAAAGACCTGCACAGTTGTTTTGCAGGTCCAATTCAATACACTGGCTTTAATCACTAAAGCCCTAAACAATTTGGGGCCAGCATTCTAAGAGAACACCCATCTTGCTATGAACCTGTCTGATCAGATCAGTGTATGAAGGTCACAAAAAAAGAGGAACTTTAATAGCCTACCCATGCAGTCCCTGGATTTTGAGTTTGTTTTCATGGACACACTTTATTGGATCAGAAATAACTTTGTTTACTTAGCAGCTGTCCTGCCAAGGTTAGTAAGCCTTAAAATTAACTCACCTCATGGGTCATCCTGAGCTTGGAGGTCTTTCCTTAATTATGTCAGCTATGTTTTAAGAGTCATCTAGGTTACAGCTTTTTATTAAAAATAGTAGTATGACATGCTATGACATATTGTAAATAAACCACTGTGCAACATGCTATCACCTTTCATAGCATCAGCCTTCCTCAGTAGATACACACATACTCATGTACAGGCATACATCACAAGCACATTGCAGGGGGAGCAAAAACCCCAGCCCTATCCATCTGCGATCCACATTAAGATCCCAAACATGTGCTTAATAGAGGAAAGAACTATGCCACTTGTATTTCCTTTAATGTTGCAGGTGCCTTTCACTTCCTTCTCTGTGTCTGCACATATGTGTAGATGCTTAAGGATAGGCAATCCAAGAGGTTAGGTTTTTTCAGAAACTCTAGACATCAGGGATAACTCCAGCGGCATAATCCTGCTTACCTCTTTCTCCCATTAGTGCATACTAATGAGCCGGCCGGGAGGGGCGGAATATAAGATTGATTGAACAAATAATACCCATTGGACCAGTACCTGCAATTTCACCTATTCCCATCTAACAAAATATGTATTCTCTAGGAATTTTCTAGGTCCTCCAGGTGATTTTATTATATGCTTCCTCTGGACATTATCATAGAGTTATCCTGGACCTTAAAAATCCTGAATAGAATACCTCTCTAGGAAATGTCTATATCCTCAGGCAAATCCATGGTAACTTCTGGCAAAAGTTGTTCATCTTGATAGGATCCATGGTTTCCATTGCGAATTCAGGAATATATGCCCCACAAATATTGTATGTTGTATATAGATGATTATTTTATTTTTTATTTTATTTTTTCCCATTCAAATTAACAACAACATGCAGGCCAGGCCTGCACATTTCACTTGGCCATGAGTCTCGGAGTTTAGAACCTAATTCAAAACATTTTGCTAACCTTAACTAATGGTGATTCTCTTATACATTTTACTGAGTTTTTTATCATTCAAAAATTCATTTGTTTGTTTACCTGAAAAATCAAGAGATAATTAACTTAGGCTCTTTCAAACTTGGTATAATAATGTATAAATGAAATGTGCAGGACCCTGTACAGAAGTGCCATTGGTACATGCAGAATATAGTTTCCCTTTGTATTTCTTTCTACAATTAAATACGTACTGTTATATTTTCTGAAGCTGAATATTGCAAGAGATTGGATATTGGTCCTCAGAAGATTTTGACCTGATAGTCCTATGAGCCTGACCTAACATGACTAATGGAAAGGGAACTATTTTCTCTCCCAAAATATCTGGTGGGCCAAATAACCTTTGACCCAACAGATGTTTTGGGAGAGATAGTAGTTCATTGCAGTATGAAGGAGTACTACACAGTTTTCATCAGTATAATTACAGTTCATAGGCTTCTACTCTGTAAGAAACACAAGGTAGGAAAGATTTATACTCCAGATTTTACTTATTTCCCGTTTATGACTTTTATTATCACTAGATGATGCATGACTGAAAATAGAGGCATTCTTCAATGTATGTGTAAAAATATTTGAAATGGAACTGGTTCCATGGAAAATATTTATTGAAATCTAATGTATTCTTAGCACTTGCTCAAGTTATTTTGCCTTAAACTCTAGGACAGAGGATGTTGGTTTGGTTTCTTGAGCCTTAGACCCCTTCTACACTACCAGATAAAATCCAGATTATCTGTTTATCCCAGATTATATGGGAGTGTAGTCTCATATAATCCAGTTCAAAGTAGATAATGTGCCTTGATAATCTGGACTATATGGAAGTGCAGAAGGGTCCTCTGAATCTTAGGAGTGGTTTCCCTGACTCAAACTGAGTCAGTTCCTATTCCTGTAACTGTAGATTTGTAAATCCAGCATTTTATGTTCAATTTATCTTGTTCACGTTGAACTCATTTGATGGCGGTTCTCCTGTGTCCATAAACCTGGCTATATTTTACGATCTTCACAGGAGGCTCCTTTCCAAAGGTTTTTTTTAATTATCAAAACCTGAGTTTGCAAGACCTGAACAGAGCTGTTGATAACAGGGTCATTGGGAGACCTCTCATTCACAGGATCACCATTAATTTAAGTCTACTCCATGGCAGTTAACAACAACTGATGTCTCATTGTTTTCACAGTACTGATCATAGTTCTGTGGCCACAATTTTAGTTAACAGAAATAATATTTTTTTTTTAAAAAAATGAGAATGCTATCATCATTTATTCATTCAAAGATTCACATTGCTCTATGTCCGCTGAAGGTTGGCAACATGTGAAGAGAACCCTATGGGAACAATGTGGATGCCTCTTTTGGCGAGCCCTGAACTACCACAGCCATATCCCTTTCAGCTTTGTCTTTACTGCTCCAAGTCTTACCTTCTGCTTTCATTCTGTAAACCTGTCAGAGTAATTAATGTTTGGCTCCCCTGCACTTCCTTGACATTGCTATATATGGAAAGAACAGAGATGTGAACCCCTTTGTGAAAAGATATAAACGTTTGCATTATTGTGTGGGGGAGAAAGCTCAGTGCTTCTATATTACAGCCTACGCAGTGCAGCTGTGCTGCCCAGGCAATCGTTTTGTCATGGATAAAGCTCAATAAAGGGAAATAATGAACAGGCATGTGGTGGAACTATTTTTTTAAAAGCTACTAACATGTAACAGACACAGTTTTGATTATATTGGATAGGTGCCTGATGCTACAACAGGAAAATTCATCTGCAAATATATCTTCTAGGCCAGAGCTTATTAAACTTCTTCAATCAGGACCCTCTTAGCCCAAGAAATTTGTGCATGATCACAAATATATAAAACAGGTATAAAACCCAAACTTTTGCTGATAACAAATCAGCATTTACAAGGCTTGCTAAACAGGCTGATTTTCCTTTGTATTTATTTATTTATTTCCACCACTTCTACCCCACTTCTTCTCAACCCCCGAAGGGGGACTCAGAGCGGCCTAACAATGGCAACAATTTGATGCCACACAGTATACATATAATAAAACCAAACAGTTAAGATTAAAATACATTAAAATACAGCTAGAATTAAAATACATTAAAATACAATTAACATTAAAATGCATCATGTACATTCACAACAGTTAAAACAGTATTCCATCCATAAACCATTAGGTCTTGTCCACCAGTTTGCCATCTCAATCCAATCTTAAGTGCCGTATCGTGCTAATGTGCAAACGCTTGGTCCCATAACCAGGATTTCACTTTTTTCCTGAATGCCAGGAGGGATGAAGCTGATCGGATACCAGTAAGGAGTGCGTTCCACAGACAGGGAGCCACCACTGAGAAGGCCCTATCCCTCGTCCCCACCAACCGCATTTGAGATGTAGGCGGGAGCGAGAGCAGGGCCTCCCCGGATGATCTTAAGGTACGAGGTGGGACGTAGCGGTTAATGCGTTCGGACAAGTAAGCTGGGCCAGAACCGTATAGAGCTTTAAAGGTCAAAACCAGCTCTTTGAATTGAGCTCGGAATTGGACAGGCAGCCAGTGGAGCTGACACAGCGGGGGGGGGGGGGATGGTATGCTCCCTGTATGTAGCTCCTGTTCGTAATCTGGCTGCCACCCGTTGGACTTATTGCAGTTTCCGAACTGTCTTCAAAGGCAGCCCCACGTAGAGTGCGTTGCAGTAATCTATTCGGGATGTAACCAGAGCATGGACGACCGTAGCCAGATCAGACTTCCAAAGGTACGGGCGCAGCAGGCGCACAAGTCTTAACTGTGCAAAAGCTCCCCTGGCCACCACCGAGACCTGGGGTTCCAGGCTCAGCGATGAGTCCAGGATCACTCCCAAGCTGCGAACCTGCGTCTTCAGGGGGAGTGTAACCCCATCCAACACAGGCTGTAACCCTATACCCTGTTTGGCCTTACGACTGACCAGGAGGACCTCTGTCTTGTCTGGATTAAGTTTCAATTTGCTAGCCCTCATCCAGTCCAACACAGCAGCCAAGCACCAGTTCAAAGTCTGGACAGCCTCCTTGGTGACAGGTGGAAAGAAGTGACAGATCTGGATGTCATCTGCGTACAGATAACACCTTACTCCAAAACTCCGAATAATCTCTCCCAGTGGTTTCATGTAGATGTTAAATAACATCGGGGACAGTACTGAACCCTGAGGGACTCCACAAGACAACGGTTGTGGAGCCGAACTGGTGTCACCCAATGACACCTTCTGGGTACGACCCTCCAGAAAGGATTGGAGCCACTGCAACACAGTACCCCAAGCCCTATATCTGCAAGGTGACCCAGAAGGATACCGTGGTCAACGGTATCAAAAGCCGCTGAGAGGTCCAGCAGAACCAATAGGGGCACACTCCCCCTGTCGAGTTCCCGGCGTAGATCATCTACCAAGGCAACCAAGGCTATTTCAGTACCATGTCCCAGTCTAAAGCCAGACTGTGCCGGATCAAGATAATCAGTGTCTACCAGGAACCCCTGGAGTTGCGAAGCCACCACACATTCCATAACTTTGCCCAAATAGGGGAGATTGGAAACTGGCCGATAGTTGACAAATTGAGTGGGGTCCAGTGATGGTTTTTTCAACAGCGGTTTTATAACAGCTTGCTTTAAGCTGGCTGGAATTTTGCCCTCCTGTAAGGAGGCATTAACCACCACTTTCACCCACTCCGCCAAACCCCCTCTGGCTTCTTTAATCAGCCAGGATGGGCAGGGGTCTAGGATGCATGTGGTAGGCCTCGCTTCTCCAAGGATCTTGTCCACATCCTCGAGCTGAACCAATTGAAATGAATCCATTAAAACTGGACAAGCAGATGCTCATGTCACATTCTCAGAGACTGCCATTAAAGTGGTATCGGAACGGATCAGCGCCACTTTATCTGCAAAGGCCCGAGCAAATTCTTCACAGCGTACTACCGAGCCGTCAGGGCTCTCGCACTGTGGCGGGTTTAAAAGTCCTCTAACGACTTGGAACAGTTCCGCTGGGCGGTTCTTCCCAGCGGTCACCTTGGTCGTAATTGATGTTTTTGTGCGGTTTTTGTTGCTAGGTCGTAGGTCCTCAGGTAGGAGACCAGATGCACATGGGCTGATCTGTTCCACTTCCGACACCACACGCACTCTAGCCTCCTCTTTTTTCGCTTCATCGCTGCCAACTCCTCAGTAAACCAAGGAGCTGGTTTAGCTCGGTTACTCAAGAGGGGGCGTTCTGGAGTGATCATGTCAATAGCCCTTGTCATCTCCCTGTTCCAGAGTGAGACAAGAGCCTTAACAGGGTCACTTACCGAGGAGGCGGGAAAGTCCCCAAGAGCCATCAGGAATCCATTTGGATCCATAAGTCTCCTGGGTCGGACCATTCTAATGGGTCCACCACCCCTGCGGAGGTGGAAAGGCACAGTAAGTCTGAACCTGATCAGGTGGTGGTCGGTCCATGGCAAAGGAATGATGGTCACTTCCTCCACTCCGCCACCGTCTTCCCATCCCTGGCAGAAAACCAGATCTAACGTGTGTCCTGCACTATGGGTGGGACCCGATATTAGCTGGGACAGGCCCATGGTTGCCATGGCGGCCATGAAGTCCTGAGCCGCTCCTGATAGAGTGGTCTTGGCATGGACATTGAAGTCTCCCAGCATGATGAGCCGTTGAGACTCCACAGCCAGGCCCGAGACCACTCCGGCTACCTCAGGTAGGGAGACTGTACTGCAGCGTGGTGGTCGGTACACTAGCAGAATCCCTATCCTGTCACAATCACCAACCCTTAGGCCGACACATTCGAATGTGGTTGATTGCGGGATGGGGCACCCATCCTTATAGACCACTGCGACTCCCCCTCCCCACCCTCCCGGTCTCGATTGGTGCTGTACGGTATAACCCGGTGGGCAAAGCTAAGAGAGATTAACCCCCCCCCCCAGCCTCGTCCAATCAGGTCTCCATTATACAAGCCAGGTCAGCTTGTTCTTCAAGAATTAGATCTTGTATTGTTGATGTTTTGCCATTGACTGACCTGGCATTAAACAGCACCACTTTCAACCGGGAGGGACCGCCTTCCTGGGTACTCAGCTTAGCTTTGTCAGGAGCCTGGTTTAAATTTATTAATGTTCTTGCACAAATTTTTGGCCGAATTGGAAATTTAGAGCGCTCACTTCTAGGTCGAATTAGTAGTTTAGATCCATCACAAATTCTAGGCCGAATCCATAATTTGGGTCTCTTTTTCCCGCATCTTCCCCTCCCAGTCACCACCCCGATAGGAACTCCCTGCCCGGGAACCATCCCTCCTGCATGTTCCCTCTCCATGTCACTCAGTTGGACACCGTACAGCGGATCCTGGTTTGGTGCACCCATATAGAATGTCAATCTCTCTCCTGTAACCCCTCCCACCCTGTAGCTTCCACCTCCCTCCGAGTTGTTGTAAACTATAAGCAATGCACAAAGTGGAAGTGCAGATATAAAGTGCGACAAGTTTAGTCGTAACATAGGTAGAATTGAAGGCAATGATAACTATAAAGTGCAAAGTAGGCTTCTAGAGTGTAAAGTGCGAGTAGATAAAATATAAGGGTCACAGTGGGCACTACAGTTCGGGATCAGGTCTAGCACCAAGCTTGATTATAGCAGCAACCAATAGCAGCAACCAATAGGATTGGGCACACAATGAATCATCTTCTGTAGAGTGGACTGTAAACCCTGTTCTTAAGTTGAATTTGGATAGCATAGGGAAGGATTAACACCCCCGTGGTGTTTGTTTTGCTGTCTGTACCTTTGTTCAGAAGATTTCACCTCACTTTCTGTTCCTGTGATCATTGGATTTTGTCTTGTAGAAACAAAGATTGGCAAGAAAACTTCACTATAGACCCCTTTTCCCATGATAACCCTTTCAGGAGTGAATTTCCCTTCTTAGGGGTGGTTTTCTCTCAGTTACTGTCATCTCACTCTGTTCTTAACTATGAGTCATTTGTAAGCTTGTTGTCTGTAACTTGGGGACTGCCGATACCTTCTTGTGTTAACAACCTGTCATGTAAATTTGTGAACTGCCAAATAGGGGAAGATCTATGTAAATACTTCCAAAGGTAGGTGCATCTTTCTTCTGTACTAGTTTGAGAACTTGTCCCCAACTTCACTTGAAGGTAAATCATTGAGGGGGGCACATGAGAGGCTGTGTGACGTAATCTTGTTTTGTGCTATAATTCTCGGCATTTCTCACCTGAGTTGAACACTCTAAAACCTGATTTCGGTGAAGTTTCTCCTATCAAACAATTTTGTACATGTTTGCTCAGAAAAACACATCACTCCTAGGCAAGTACAGGATTATAACTGATTTCTTATACCACTGTGTCTCTTGATATCCTACTGTAAAATTCATCTGAAAGTTATATTCAAACCAGAATATGAACTAAAGTAACAGGAGTTTATAAGTTGCACCGATTAACTATAAGAACACACTCCAGCTGATTCCATTCAACTGAATATTATTGAAAATGCAGTTGTGCCTTATGATGACTCTGTTTTTAGTTCTTAGTTCTTCATTGTTCTTAGTTACAATGAAGTACAATGCTTGCAGTGAATTGTGGTAAGAATTGCAGCTCTAATTTCAGTACTTTGATTAAAAGAAGAGACTGTTTCACAGTGGTGAAATTACATATTCACCTTCAACTTACTGGCTCGCAGCCATCCAGTTCCGGCTTCTAGGCAGAGTTGAAAATTATCGGGTACAGATTCCGCCCCGGCGTCCATCCTCAGAACGAGCTGGGTGTCATCAGCGTACTGATGACATTCCAGCCCGAAACTCCACACCAGTTGGGCGAGTGGTCGCATCTAGATGTTAAATAACAGTGGGGAGAGGATGGCCCCCTGAGGGACTGCTGTAATACTGTCCCCTAAGGGACCCCACATTGTAAGGGGGAGCCCTCGGAGACCACCCCTCCCCACTTCACTCACTGCAGGCAGTTTTGGAGGAAGGAGGACAGCCAGTTGAGGGCTGTCCCCCTCACCCCCGCCACCACCAGGCGGTATGTCAAAAGTTGGTAATCGACAGTATCAAACACTGCCATGAGGTCCAATAACACGAGCAGCGCCGATCCGCCTCGGTCCAACTGGCAACGGAGTAGGTCTGTGATGGAGACCAGGACGGTCTCTGTCCCATGCCCAGAACGGAAGCCAGACTGGAAGGGGTCTAGCCAGGATGTGTCATCCAGGAATGCCTGCAGCTGCTCCATTGCTGCCCTCTCAATTACCTTGCCCAGGTACGGCAAGTTGGACACTGGGCGGTAATTGGAGGGAGCTGCGGATCTAACCCTGGCTTCTTCAGCAATTGAGTTACCACCGCCTCCTTCAACTCCTCTGGAAAAGCTCCTTGCTCAAGGGAGCAGTTGACTATATTCAACAGAGGGCCACGTAACCCCTCCACGCAAGATCGAATTGGCGTGGAGGGGCACGGGTCGAGGGAGCAGGTGGTAGGTTTAAGAGCTGCGACAATCCTGTCAACATCCTCTGCGTCCAGTGGTCGAAACCGGTCGAAGGTGGACCCGGCGGAGGGCCACGGAGTCTCAAGTTCATATGCTGTATCAACTGTGGCAGGTAGGTCCCGCCGGAGCATCGCAATTGTGTCTGCGAAATGACTCTGAAAAACCTTGGCAGTAAGGGCCCGATCATCATTATTTGGGATGGTAGGGACCATCGTCAACTGCCGAATTATCCTGAACAATTGTGCCGGGCATGAGTCTGCAGACGCTATCAAGGAGGCATAGTAGGAATTTTTCACCTCCTTGGTAGCATGCTCATAAGCCTTCATAAAGAGCTTATAAGCTGATTCCGAAGGTCCATCACGGAGCTTCCTCCACACGCGCTCTAGCCGTCTCTTCTCCCGCTTTAAGGCCCTTGGATCTTCAGAGAACCACAGTGAGCGACACTTGCAGGGTCGGAGAGGGCGCTTAGGGGCAATCTCGTTGAGAGCAGTGGATAACTTAACAGTTCCAGGTGGTAACTAGCTCCTCGAGCAAGACGCTGACAGGCTCCAAATCCCTTAGGGCATTCAGGAACCTGGTTGGTTCCATAAGTCCCTTCGGGCGAACCCAAATTGGTTCAGCACCCTTGCTGGGAGGTGGTGGCAACTCAACCCGGACTCTTAGAGCACAGTGATCCGACCATGGCACCTCTATTATGGAGGTGACGGACACTTGGACACCCGCAGAGAAGATCAGATCGAGTGTGTGCCCGGCTCGATGTGTGGGGCCCGACTTGGCCAAGGAGAGGCCCAGTGCCGCCATGTGTAGATGTACTATCTACTATTAATGTGTAGATCTACTATGCTTGTACTTCATGAATACTGGTCACCTGGACAGGAAAGATTGGGAATTGTAATGCAAAAAGTAACTTTTATGAGCTTTGAACATAGTTTAAAGTCATGTGAATGACTTCTACCTCAGGACTGCACAACCTGTGGCTCTCCAGGTGTTTTGGACTTTACCCACCAGAATTCCTGGACATTGGAAAAGCTGGCGAGAGCTTCTAGGACTTGGAGGTCCAAAGACTTGAAGGGTCACAGGTTTTGCATGCCTTTTTTAGCCTAAAGAGATTAGAAGCATCCACAATGAAATAATAGATTACTTGAAAATGGAAGTAGATGCTTTTCAATCAATTTCTTGTTACATACCACATAATGGGAGGGGATAGGGTACACGAGCTCGACACTCATTCATGTAGCTCTTAACTATCTGAATGTAGCTAATGGAAGTTAAGCCTCTAGGGCGAACAGGGCGATTTTAGCTTTTGTGAGATACACATTTAAATTATGTTACAATGATCATTTAAGGAAGATAAAATGGCTGCAGGAAATGAGAACAGGAAAAAATGGCCTGTTTTCTTTTTATAATGCATCGAGAGAAAATAATGCAGCATTTTCCTGTTTTCCCTTTGGGGGAAATGCCTTTCAATTACCATAAATATATATTTTAATTACTCTAATAGCAGTAAACCTTCCGCTGTATGAAGTTGAGCTGTGATCAGATGGCCTCATTTTCAAACTGTTGAAGAGCTAGGTGCCACCTAGTGACCTTAGTGGAAACAGCAATATTTTCCCTACATTTTAGGCTTTATTTTAAAGAGTTCTTCCAGTAATAAAAATAACTTCCTTTAAAAAAATCCATTAAAAGCCATTTGCAGTGTGTTCACAATTTAAATGGGAAAAAAGGCAAAGAAAATGACCTTCTGATGCATTTTTGTATTCATTTCTGTTGCATGGCACAGGGTAAAACAAAAAATATGCATGACTGTAGATGACTCAAATTAGGCCTATATTTCTGTTGTTATAGAGACAGCTGCATTGAAGTTTAAGCATCTGATATCTTGTTTGAATATTTTTAAATTGATACACAGCATGGAATCCTCCCACTCTCTATTCACAGAATCATAAACACTGAGTTGTCATAAATGTTCCCATGGTACTAAAACATCATAGAAAGAGATGAGTGTGACTGCCAGGATACACAAGCCAAGAATATCCAGGAGGAAGCAGTGTAAACCATTAGTAGCTTGTGCAATGCTTTACGGTCATGACTACCACTCATCATGAGGGACAGTGAGTGGAATTTCTTTTGACAAACTATTTAATATTACTGGATACATCTTATACCAAAACCTTCCTCTAATGAAGGTAGAGATTCTCTCTGAATCCCTACTTCATCCTCACAACAATCCTAAAAGTAGATCAGACTCTGAGACTGAAACTAGCCCAAGGCCACACAGTGTGTTTCTTGGCTTATTGGCGATTGGATGTTGGATCCCAATCTCCCAAATCCCAGTCCAACACTGTAACCCAGTTCACTCCCAGCTACCCAACTGGCAATTTTATTTTCCCAGTTGTGCCATATATCAGTACATATTTGTTTCTCATTCTTTACTTCTTTTCTGGAACCTTACTAGGACCTCGCCATTGATGATTCATGACTCAACCTTAGTCTTGGGATCACCATTTCAATAACATTGCACCAAGCTGTATGGTCCACTGTCTCTAAACTAGATTTCTAAATATGGTGAAAAAATTATTGCAACTCCCTTCGCATGGTGTTTTGAAGCAGTAATACATACACTCTCCAATATTTCCCAGGTAAAAACCAGGGTATGTGTGGCCAAGATGGCCAAAGTTGTTAATGAGAAAGAGCATACAAACGATGAAGGACTACAGCAGTTTCCTTTCACCCATGCCTACTGAGACGGGCAAACTCTACCCGCTCTTCTCTCCTCACACTGAGTTAACGGAGTACAAACTATTTTTGTTGCATTATGAACTTACGTAGGTTGCAGCAACTGAAGCAAGCTGAAAACAAATGGGGAAGGTGAGATGACAAAACATTTTAAAAGCAATTGAAAAAGTGGGACAACAGAGGATTAATTGGGACAATCCCTGTCCAGTCAAGACAATTTGGAAGATACACAGCAAGTGAATATGAAATGATTATATGTGTCAGTAAAACATTTGGTTATTTTATCATTCCATCTGAAAATTGCTACAGATTCCTGCTCATATTAGCCAGATTGCTAAATGTGAGTATAGTTTCCGTCTTTGGCTGGCAGCATAGGTCTGTGAGCTCATAAAATTGACAGTTGGTGTTAACAGCTGTGCAGTACTCATTACATGTTTATTGTTGAAAGATGGGAGCAAACTGGATGTACATGTTCAAGTCTGACCACATCAACCATCTGCTGGGGCAAGTGTAGGCTGAATCTAGATCTGGATTTATTGGAAAAGAGGGTGAAAAGTGGCCCTCAAGATTCTAGACTTTAATTTAGTCATCCTTTACAATTGGCCAAGGCTGGTGGAAACTACACTCTGGTAGCAGCTGGAGTGGCAAACATTTCCCTCTCCTGGTCTACAGAGTAAATCTCTAATTTGTACAAGATTTACTGATATCTGAGACTTAATTATTTAACAATTGCTGTAAAATGAATGCTCTTATATCCTGCCCTAAATTATATTGCTAAAATGGAGAAAACTTGTGGTAATTCAGAGAAAATTGTCTATGAAAGAACTGTGAGGTCCGTTTAGTTTAAAACAAATTACAGAGATCAATACTCTATTGAATCATTTTCATCAAACTTTGGTTGATAGATCTCAGAGCTCTAATAAGCCTAAAATCAAAACACACAGTAGATCCTGCAAGCTACTGTGGAATGAGATGAGTTCATTGATTTTCTCCATTATCCCATCTGATCTTGAAAGCTAAGCGAGATTAGCGCTGGTTCATTCTTAGGTGGAAGATCACTAACAAATAACTCGTGCTGTAGGGTACATTTCAGAAGGAGGTGCTGGCAAAATCATAAGATCACCATAAGTCAACAGGCAACATCAACGCACACGCACACACAATCCTGAACATTGAAGCCTCATTGTAAAGATCAATTGGTGTCTGGGCATTTTTGAGTCAAAACCTAAGACTGGTATCGGCATATGCATATGTAGTAGTAAGTGGCTCTTTTTCACAACAACTCAACTCAACTTTATTTCTTATGAGTCTCCCTCCACCAAGGTGTTCTAGGCGACTTACACAGTTAAAATAAGCAGGTTACATAGTCACAGCTTGTTACTTAACAATCATAGGCCCTTCTGAAGAGCCATGTCTTGAGTGCCCCTAAAAATGTAGGTAGATCGAAAATGGCTCTTTGGTCTGGCGGTAGGGAGTTCCAGAAGATTGGGGCTGCGATTGAGAAGGATCTCTGTCTTGTGGACTCCAAACGAACCTCTCTAGGGCCAGGGACATAGAGAAGATTCTCATGAGCTGACCGTAGCAGTCTCTGGTGGTGGAGTGGCATTAAACGGTCTCTTAGATATGAAGGACCCTGACCTCGAAAGGTCTTGAATGCTAGGACCAGAGTCTTATAGAGGAGTCTGTGTTCAACCGGCAGCCAATGCAAGCGTTGCAGAGATGGCGTTATATGGCACCTCATTGATGTTTTTGTGAGGAGTCTAGCGGCTGCATTTTGCACAATTTGGATCTTGTGAATTGCTGCTCGAGGTAAGCCCACATACAAAGCATTGCAGTAATCCAGCCTAGACGTAACCATAGCATGGATTACCATAGCCAGCACCTCTGTTGGTAAATAAGGTGCCAACTGCCTCACTTGGGGTAGATGAAAGAAGGCCCTTTTACTAGTGAAGGCAATCTGGGCTTTCATCGTCATTTTGGAATCCAGGATAACACCGAGACTCTTCACAGTGGGGGATGGAACTAACAGTTTCCCTTCAAAAGATGGTAATAGACAAACCAATTCTGATGGGCGGCCTGGCCACAAAATTTCAGTTTTTGCTGGATTTACTTTCAATTTATGGGCACGTAGCCATCTTGTCACTGCTCCAAGACACCGGGTGAAGTTATCCACTACTGAGGTTGTTCCAGGTTCTAGTTTTAGGAGAAGCTGGGTGTCATCAGCGTATTGGAAACATTCTAATCCAAATCTCCGGACTAGCTTGGCGAGAGGTCGAACATAGATGTTAAACAGCATTGGTGATAGAATAGCACCTTGGGGTACTCCACAATCGCGAGGGGATTTCTCAGACACTTGGCCCAGCCACTTCACTCGTTGGCTATGTCCTCGCAAGAATGAGTTGAACCATGTTATTGCTGATCCTTAAATTCCAATAACAGCTAATCGCTGGATCAGTAGATCATGGTCTACTGTATCGAAAGCTGCAGTGAGGTCGAGCAACACCAGTAGTACCGGACCTCCCTTGTCTAGCTGGCGACGGGTGTCATCAGAGATGGCCACCAGAACAGTCTCAGTCCCGTGTCCGGGACAGAAGCCAGATTGAAATGGACCCAGGCCATCTGTGTCGTCTAAGAATTTCTGAAGTTGGATCGCTGCCACACGTTCAATCAGCTTACTAAGAAATGGGAGGTTAGAGATCGGCCGGTAGTTGGTCAACATCGCAGGGTCTAAGGTGGGTTTTTTTAAGAGGGGGCTAGAACTAGAATTCATAATGTCATAACTGGATATTCTAATGCTGAGTTATGCAAACTAGTGCTCATAGTAATTTAGACTAAAATTGTATACTTGGCTAAGGAAAGGTAATGTAAGACGTGATGGAGATTTGTGTGATTTTGACCTATTTTCTAACACCACCTGAATGTAAAAATAGAGCACAGGGGTACTTGATGATTAAATGGCCTATTTCTTGTTAATAGTTCATCCCTTGAAGATTAGTATAAAGTCACTTTTGTTGAGAAGGGTTCACACTCTTATTCAGAGGAAGGGTTTTGTTTTGGTGTTTTTTTGGGGGGTGGGGGGAGTAAGACTGTTGGGAACTGCTCACATCGCAGAACTGCAATGATAACCACCAATGACCATTCCACCCAAAAGGATGGACTACAAACGATCAGGAACAAAATCTTTGACAGTATTGCAGCACATCTAGTTTTACCAGGCTGCAGTTATCAACAGATACTTGGAGTTTGAGAGAAAAGAGCAATGGAAGTCCAGGATCTTTGTGACAAACTTGGAAGAGGACTTGCTCAGTTTATGTCACCAAAGGTCTCCTCAACAGCATCTTTATTATCTGAACTCATGGAGATTAAGGACGTCTACCAGAACCTAATTTACTTTTACTGTCAGTCTTTGACCAACATATGCAGCAGATAAGTGTAATTGCTTCCCTTTCTGAACTATTGTGCAACTAGAGGATAGAAACAGTAAAATCAGAAACAAGGCCGACTCTCTTCTTTCCTACATACTTCCAGTTTCTGTCAAGAACTGTGTTGCCATCATGATCAATATAAAACCAAAATATATTATCAGTCTGTCAATGAAAATCATTGAAATGAAAATGAAAATCAGAAGCCCTCTTATTATGTTCAAGGATATTTAAGTATACGTTTCCTACACATGACCAGTAGGTGAGGTGCCAAGGTCTAACACATGAAACCTTACAATTCAGACACGTGTTCTCTTAATATTTGCCCCTCTTTCATAATTGTGTAAAGCTGGAGCAGACTTGTTTTCTGCTGCCCTGGAGACTAGGACTTTGAGCAATGGGTTCAAATTATAGGCAAGGAGATTCGACCTGATCATTAGGAAGAATTTCCTGACTGTACCAAGCTATTCAACAGGGGAACTCTCATCCTTGAAAAGTGGTAGAAGCTCCTTCTTCTGAGGCTTTTAAACAGATACTGCATGGCCCTCTGTTAGAGGTGCCTTGGCTGTGTTTTGTCTGCATGACAAGGAGTTGAACTAGATGACCCACATCAGGGCCGTAGCCAGGATTTTGTTGGGGGCTGAGTTTGGTTCGGGGGGCTGAGACTGGGTGGAAGAGTGTCTACCCTAGCAAACCTTTTGTATTGTTATCCCAATAACCCCATTAATGTGGGATATAATGAGCATGGTGATCAGATCATGATATGAATAAACATAACAGTTTAAATAATGTACCAGTAAGGCTAAAGAGTATCACTTTTATATAGTCTACCATGATATTAAATTTTTTCTTAGTGAATATGGTTAACATCTGCTTATGTATAATGGGCATGGATTTCTTTTCCGTGTGTTTGGAAACGGCATGTGGATTTTAGGACCTTTGATTAAAGCTGTAATTTATTCTGTTCACCACCAGGCCCTGCAGGGAAAAAAAGGGATAATTAAGTAATAAATACTAGAGACGCTAACAAGATTCTGTGCATCCAAATTTCCTTTTACATTTCAATTTTCTGGTTCTGCAACAAAACTGATAAGTTATTGATCTATTGTTTGTATTTTTAACATGTTTTAATATTAGGTGCACACAAAATGGCCTGTTTTCTGTTTGTGCTTTTTTAAAGGTCCAAGTTTCTGATGTGAATCCATGGCCATAGACAGCTGAAAATCTGATCCGTGTGCAGACAATGCAACAAAACACATCCTTGGTATTACTGCATCACCTAATCAGAATTACTTTTTATGATGCAATTTTATTGATACATCTAGAAAGAAATGGAGCCAGGGCTTTTCTTCTTTTAAGCAGAACCAGAGAATTCCTTTAGGTCACAGCTGGTAAGAGAGAGAGTAGTAGCACCCCCTATCTATTGTTCCCTAGCCATTATATTTCTATGATAGCCAACCAGTCTGTCCTTTAATTACTACACCTTTAATTGGTGCCACACAGCCCGGGCTTCTTCCCCTAAGATTCACCAAATCTTAAGGTTCAATTGCCACCCATTTGGGTTTCTATATGTAAAATGGATGAGAATGTTGTATTGGGCTGACCTTGGATAGAACTGTTTTTCTGCACAAGGACGTTGTTTCATTGGATGGGCCAATAACATAGTCTGACCTTGGGCAAGTTCAAGAAACCCCTCAACCTTTGAGAATGCTTGCCATAGATGTGGGCGAAATGTCAGAAAAGAATGCTTCTGGAACATGGCCATACAGCCCGGAAAACTCACAGCAACTCACATTCTTTCAGCTGGAAATGACTTGAAGGCACACAACAACAACACACGTGATGGTGTCAAATGGTTGTAGTTGAAATATTTTCTAATCATAGCTATTTTTTCTTTCTTTTTGGTACCAGATTTAAGAAGGTTTCAATTAGTACAGCTATTTTTTATCATTAAAACCTTAATGTCCTAACCTTAAATTAAGATGTTAAGTTTTCCACAAGCTTAAAATCTTTCAGTTTTCAAACACTTTTTTCCTTTATCCCATATACATCTATGTCCCACATAATGTGATACCTTCTTCCATTTGCTCAGCGATACATCCTCACACAGTCAGCCTTTATTCATATGTTTTTATGAGGCCCTGATGACACAATGGGTTAAACCCTTGTGCCGGCAGGACTGCTGACCAAAAGGTCAGCGGTTCAAATCCAGGGAGCAGGGTGAGCTCCCGTCTGTCAGCTCCAGCTTCTCATACGTGGGCATGAGAGAACCCTCCCATGGGATGGTAAAACATCCGGATGTCCCCTGGGCAACATCCTTGCAGGTGGCCAATTCTCTCAAACCAGAAGCAACTTGCAGTTTTTCAAGTCACTCCTGACAGGGGGAAAAAGGCTAATAAATTGTTTCTAGCTCAGGAACTTCTGCAGTTTTGATTTTTAGTGGGTACGAGGGCGGGTCAATAAGTCTGTGACTTTTTGAATTCCCTGCCTCTTAACTGAAAGGGCAACACTGCTCCTGTCAGTTGACTATCAGTTGACTCCTGTCAAAATTTGAACAAGCTGTGTCATTTAGTTTGTGTTTGACAGCCATTGATAGCAGACTACCGTGTGATTTGAGGAGAAAATGGAAAAAAGTGAATTTCATGTGCTCATTAAGCATTATTTTTTGCAGAAAAAACCAATCACTCAAACCAAGGCTAAGCTTGATAAATACTATGGGGACTCTGCACCATCAATTTCAATGGTAAAAAAGTGGTTTACTGAATTTCGTTGTGGCCATACAAGCACGGAAGATGCCGAATGTCCTGGATGCCCAGTTGAGGTCTCTACACCCGAAACAATTGAAAAAAATCACGATATGGTGTTGGCTGATCAGAGATTGAAAGTGCGAGAGATCGTGGAAGCCATAGGCATCTCACATGGCTCAGTGGTTTCAATTTTAAATGATCATTTGGGTATGAGAAAGCTTTCCGCAAGATAGGTGCCGCGTTTGCTCACAATCGACCACAAACGCAATCGTGTGACAATTTCATAGGAGTGTTTGGCATTGTTCAACCGCAATATGGACGAGTGTTTGCGCCATTTCATAACCGTGGACGAAACGTGGATCCACCACAACACACCAAACAGCAGTCAAAACAGTGGGTTTCTCGGGTGAATCAGTGCCAAAGAAGGCCAAGGTGGGTTTGTCAGCCAATAAAGTCATGGCGACCGTTTTTTGGGATGCACGCGGTATAATCCACATTCACTACCTTCAAAAAGGGTAAAACTATCAATGCAACTTATTGGGTCGATTTAATGAGGATTTTTAAAAGAAAAACTACTGCATTTGGCCAAGAAAAAAGTTCTTTTGCACCAGGACAATGCAAGGGTGCACACATGTGCAGTTGCCATGGCAACAATCCATGAATTGGGATACGGATTGATCCTTCATCCACCCTATTCTCCGGATTTAGCCCCAAGTGACTATTTCTTGTTTCCAAACCTGAAGAAATGTCTCACAAACAAATACCTATTTTGATGACTTCAACAAATCTTATTTTTTGGAAAGGATAAAAAAAATTGGAGAAACGTTGGACAAAGTGTATAGAGCTCAAAGGAGACTACGTTGAAAAGTAAAAGGATATTTTATCCAAAAACCTGTGTTTCATTCAAAAAGTCACTGACTTATTGACCCACCCTCGTATGTTATAGCTATAGGCTAGAGTTGCCACTTTTTGATAAAAGAATAAGGGGCAGGTACCTAAAAATAGGGAATTTTTCACAAAAATAAGGGACACTTCATTAAAAACTTGTAAATCAATTGATGATTTTCAAGGTTTTTTTTATGAAGTGTCTCTTATTTTTGTGAAAAATTCTTTATTTTTAGGTACCTGTCCCTTATTCATGTGGCAACCCTACTATAGGCAATACCCAAATATGACAAGGGTATGACAGAATACAATTAAATGCAATTAGTTGTCATTTTAGTCGTGTTTCAATATAAATTCCCTACAAGCCTTAACAGTATCTAAAGGCTGAAACGCATCCTGCACCTATTTGCAACTATTTACTGTGTAAGCAGGCATGGGCAAACTTGGGCCCTCCTCCAGGTGTTTTGGACTTCAACTCCCACAATTCCTAACAGCCGGTAGGCGTTATAATCCACATTGACTACCTACAAAGGGTAAAACAATCAATGGAAAATATTATGCCAACTTATTGGGTCGTTTTAATGAGGTTTTTTAAAAAAGAAAAACTCCTGCATTTGGCCAAGAAAAAAGTTCTTTTGCACCAGGACAATGCAAGGGTGCACACATGTGCATTTGCCATGGCAACAATCCATGAATTGGGATACGAATTGTTCCCTCATCCGCCCTATTCTCCAGATTTAGCCCCGAGTGACTATTTTTTTGTTTCCAAACCTGAAGAAATGGCTCACAAATTCATTAAAAACTTCATTAAAAACTTGTAAATCAATTGATGATTTTCAAGTTTTTTAAATGAAGTGTCCCTTATCTTTGTGAAAAATTCTTTATTTTTAGGTACCTGTCCCTTATTCATGTGGCAACCCTACTATAGGCAATACCCACTGCTGCGCACTCCCACCGCCGCGCGCTCCCGCCACCGCACGTGATCCTGCTGCTGTTTTCTGCCCGCGCAGCGCTTCGTCCCGCCTGCGGGGCATTGCAGGAAGAAGAAAGCATGAGGCGGGGCATCCAGAGGGAGCGCTCTGCCCTGTCTATCTCGCCGGCAGCGGAGGCTGCACAGCTGCTTCTGGACGAGAGAGAGGCAGGGCGCTCCCTCCAGAGGCCCCGCCTCATGCTTCCTTCTTCCTGCAATGCCCCGCAGGCGAAAGAAGCACCGCGAGAGCGGAAGCCAGCAGCAGGAGCGCACGTGTGCGCAGGGTGTGCGCGCGCATGGCAGGAGCGCTCCATCCGGCTGGTGAGGCCCGAAGATCACCTGGAAGAGGGCCGAAGATCTACTAGTAGTTCGCGAGCTACCTAATGAGCACCCCTGATCTAAAGGCTGAAACGCATCCTCCACCTATTTGCAACTATTTACAGTGTAGGCAGGCATGGGCAAACTTGGGCCCTCCTCCAGGTGTTTTGGACTTCAACTCCCACAATTCCTAACAGCCGGTAGGCTGTTAGGAATTGTGGGAGTTGAAGTCCAAAACACCTGGAGGAGGGCCCAAGTTTGCCCATGCCTGCCTGGTGTAGCTGCTGCATCCTTGTTCTTTCCCCAATTCCTATGCCTTTGCAGTTCAAAGCCAGGCCAGGCGGGGGCGCAGGAGAGCAGGCACTCAATGATTAGGATACTGCGGGCTTTTGCTTGTGCTTCGCTCCGTCTTATATTCTTTAAACCCATCCCAAGCAATCCCTCTTCCCATAAGGTTTCACAAAGTGACCCTAAAGCGCCTCTTTTCAGGGCTGAGGGCCCAGAATATAGGCGGAACGTATCTCTCGAGCGACGCTTTCCTCGCGGAAGCCTTTCCCTGGAGCACCAAAGAGTTCACTGCAAAGGGGAGAGAAGCTGTGTCCTGCTGCAGGTTGGTGAAGCTGGCTGCTTGCCTGTGTTTGTGTGGCACTGGGCGCTTTTCCCCTCCTTCCTTCCCTCCCTTCCACACAGCCCTATCTCCCAGGATATCAAGGCAGGAAATCCCACATTACCTGCTTTGAACTGGAATGCATGGCAGTGTGGACTCAGGGCCCTTCCACACAGGCATATAATCCAGAATATCAAGGTAGTCGCTGGGATTTATAGTTCACCTACAATCAAAGAGCATTCTGAACTCCACCAATGATGGAATTGAACAAATCTTGGCACACAGAGCTCTCCCATGACCAACAGAAAATACTGGAAAGGTTTGGTGGGCATTGACCTTGAGTTTGGGAGTTGTAGTTCACTTACATCCAGAGAGCACTGTGGACACAAACAATGATAGATCTGGACCAAACTTGGTTCCTAAGACCATCATAAATATGTGTGTCCTGGTGGACTTTGGTGACCCCTTTACACTCCCCTCGCAACCCCCCCCCCCCGCCCAGGAGACCCGACCCCCAGGTTGAGAAACGCTGGTGTACACCTTCATGTTAATCTTCAAGGAATGGAGTTCAATGTGCATTATAATGGCAGTGTAGATGGGGCCCTAATACAGAGGTACCAATCTTCGCAAATAGTCAGTCACTGATTGGTTTCAGGTTTGCAGTTGTGACCCCAACATTGAGTTAAAGCAAGGGTGCTCACACTTTTTCAGCATGCGAGCTACTTTTAAAGCAACCAAGTCTAGGGCCAGTGTACCTGAGGGACCGCCTTACCCCGTATGTTCCCCCGAGATCGCTATGCTCGGAAGAGCAGAACCTGTTGGTCATTCCATCGACCCGCTCCTGCCACCTGTCTATTACGAGACAGCGAGCCTTCTCTGCCGCGGCACCTGTGCTTCCAGATCGCACTCGTGCGATCCCAGAGCTCGCCCCCTTTCGAAGGGCGTGTAAGGCCGCCCTTTTTAGGCTTGCTTTTAGCTAAGTCCGAATTGTAAATGGCATGTGTATGTCCTTGAATTCAAGAACTGTAATCTCCTTTTTTATCACTGTTATGCTTTATGTTTTTACTGTATGTTTTACTGTACGCTGTGATCCGCCCCGAGCCTGCAGGGAGGAGCAAAATATAAGACCGAATAATAAATAAATAAATAAAAGATCTACCTGCCTCCGCCGCCATGCGCTCCCGCCGCCGTGCGCTCTTGCCACCACGCGTGCTCCTGCTGCTATTTTCCACCCATGCAAGCGCTTCTTCCGCCTGCGGGGCACTGCAGGAAGGAGAAAGCACGAGGCGGGGCATTCAGAGGGAGCGCTCTGCCCTGCCTGTCTTGCCGGCAACGGAGGCTGCACAGCTGCTTCTGGATGAGAAAGAGGCAGGGCTCCCTCCAGAGGCCCCGCCTCATGCTTCCGTCTTCCTGCAATGTCCCGCAGGAGAAAGAAGCACCGCGAGAGCGGAAGCCAGCAGCAGGAGCGTGCGTGTGTGCAGGGTGTGTGCACGCATGGCAGGAGCACCCCATCCGGCTGGTGAGGCCCGAAGATCACCTGGAAGAGGGCCGAAGATCTACTAGTAGCTCCCGAGCTACCTAATGAGCACCCCTGAGTTAAAAGGACCCCATTTGGTGTTGGTGAGATTTGTTCAGAGGTGGGATATTGTTGCCTTCTGCAGCTGAGAGAGTATGATTTGCCTAAAAGGTCACCCATTGGGTTTCTGTGGCGGAATGGAGATTCAGAACTTGGACTTAATATTATTGCAAAGATACAGAATGGGGGACTCCTGGCTTGACAGCAGTACATGTGAAAAAGATCTTGGAGTCCTTGTGGACAACAAGTTAAACATGAGCCAACAATGTGATGCTGCAGCTAAAAAAGCCAATGGGATTTTGGCCTGCATAAATAGGAGTATAGTGTCTAGATCCAGGGAAGTCCTACTACCCCTCTATTCTGCCTTGGTTAGACCACACCTGGAAGGGGTGTGCCCAGAGGAGGGTGACTAAAATGATCAAGAGTCTGGAGAACAAGCCCTATGCGGAGCGGCTTAAAGAGCTGGGCATGTTTAGCTTGTAGAAGATAAGAATGAGAGGAGACATGATAGCTACCGTGCTTCCCCGATAGTAAGACACCCCTGATTGTAAGACGTATCAGGGGTGTCAGAGGGGTCAGCTAATATAAGCCGTACCCCGAAAGTAAGCCGTACCCCCGGCCGCCGCGTCACTCGGTCCCGCCTCCGCCGCCGCCGCCCAAACACTTGACTTGAGGTGAAGAAGAAGGGGAGCACGCGCCTTGGAAGCAGCCAACCCTCCCTCATGCGGCGGTCTCAAGGCCAGCGCGTCCTGCGAGGGGGAGGAGGGAAGAACATGGCGGCGGGGCTCCTGCAGGCGTCGCTCGCTCGCTCGCTCTCCGCCTTTCCCTGCGAGGCCCTCCCTCGCCCAAAGGGGCCGGCTTTGGCGGGATGCCTGTGCTCCCCTCCCGGCCGGAAGCCCCTCCTCCCTGGGTCCGGAGGCGGAGCGGGCCCGGCTTGGGTTGGAGAGCGAGAGAAGGAGGCAGAGGCTTCTCTCCTCAGAGCGGCATGGAGAGCGCGTGAGGGAAGGAACGAAGGCAGGCAGGCAGGCAGGAAGGAGCCGAGGCTGCGGGGATGGCCATGGCGAGGGCCGGCCGCGGCACGCCTCCCAAAGAACAGCCAAAGGCAGAGAGCGAGCAACATCTGCAGGAGCCCCGCCGCCATGTTCTTCCTTCCCCCTCCCCTCGCAGGACGCGCGAGCGCAAGACCGCCGCACGAGGGAGGGTTGGCTGCTTCCAAGGCGCGCGCTCCCCTTCTTCACCTCAAGTCAAGTGTTTGGGCGGCGGCGGCGGAGGAGGCGGGACCGAGTGACGCGGTGGCCGGGGGTACGACTTACCGTCGCCCAATGTAAGTCGTACCCCGAAAGTAAGACGTAGTGGGGCTTTTGGGGGTAAAAAGAAAATAAGACGCTGTCTTACTTTCGGGGAAACACGGTATGTATAAATATGTGAGGGAAATCATAGGGAGGAGGGAGCAAGCTTGTTTTCTGCTGCCCTGGAGACTAGGACATAGAGCAGTGGCTTCAAACTACAGGAAAGGAGGTTCCACCTGAACATTAGGAAGAACTTCCTAACTGAGAGCTGTTCAGCAATGGAACTCTCTACCCCGAAGTGTGGCGAAGGCTCCTTCTATGGAGGCTTTTAAACAGAGGTAGGATGTCCATCTGTTGGGGTTGCTGTGAACACTATTGTCCTGCTTCTTGGCAGGAGGTTGGACTGAATGGCCCACGAGGTCTCTTCCAACTATGGTTCTATGGTTCTAGTCCAATACTCAAGCCACTACACCACACTGGCTCTCTTGCTCTCTCTTGACTTTTTGTGGTTTCGTTTTCAGTTAACGTTCTAATTAAACATATGTATGTTACTAGTCATCTGGATATATTTGCTCTGTAGACTGTTTTCTATAGGCCACCAATTCTTTGTGGTGAACACTGTAGTTTGGTTTGTGTCAAATGATCTATGGAGAATGTGTTGCAATCCAGATCTATGGAAACCTGGAGAATTGGAAGTTCAGTAATAAGATCTAGGGGTTACATAGATGGTTGAGGAGTTCCATTGATTGTATCCTGCAAAGCGACTAAAGTCGCTAACCACTTGATACGGACCAAATATATGGATTAAGTTGGACTTGATTTTACTTTGGTGAAAGGCTTTTTAAATGTATTTATTGTATTGTATTTGATAATTTTATTGTAAATTTATGATGTTTTTAGGTTTTAAATGTTAGCATTGAATACTTGCTGTTTGCCTGTCTGAGTCCCTCTTCGGAGGTGAGAAGGCCGGGGTATAAAAGTTTTAAATAAATAATAAATAAATAAGCTGTGATATATTGATGATAAGGAAAAGTGGCCAGTTCTCCCTTATTTTAAGGGAAGAAATGTTTGGCAAGCCTCTCCTTTCTTTCACTTTTAGATTTGCATATTTATGTGGAATCTCGTTCACACAATTGAAATGGCTTGGTGGTTAAATGTGCATGAGATTGCTTCCAGATTTCACATCTATCTCCTATTTTTCTTCCATTAACTTTTTTCCTCCTTTTTATTAGTTATAAATTAATTAGAGTTGATGGAATGGAAAAAAAGGTATTCCTGAAGCATATCCTGAAGCTGCTACACAGTTTTCTCTCCCTAAAGTTTACATATAAAGAGTTGACAGTGAAATATCAGTGTACTGAATTCTAATCACTGATAGGCAAAAAAAATCTAATTCTAAATTTTATTACCAAACTGACTACCAGTTTAATGCTTATATCATTGATTAATTCCAACGTTTCAGGAATATATCATTGATTATTTCTAAATTGCTATGCTATGAATATCTGTTTGCTCCTTGTAAATCACTACAGCTTGAAATGCAGCCACATTTATAAATATTAGGGTGGAGGTTGACATACCTGTCTAGGCAGAAATTATGTTTAGAAGCAGAGCAAATTACAACTCTCACTCCATAAGATTTGGGTAAGGCTGTTTGCATTTCATATCAGCAGTTCAATGCATTATGCAAGCACAGAAATGTAACTTTGAAAATGATTTTCTGGGCTGGTATATCTATCTTTTAAGTTACTTCTGTTTTCTAAGCTCAGGCATGGGAATGTGTGGTGTAAGGTCAGGGCAAGAATGGAAGCTGCCTCCCCAGATGTTGGACTCCAGCTCCCATCACTCTTTGCTATGTTAGGTGGGACAGATGGGAACAGCACTCCAGCACCATCTGAAGGGCTGTACATTTGCCACTTAGTCCCAAGTAGTCTAAATGTTCTTACAGACTCAAGTTTTATAAGTTTAGCATTGTCACATTACAAATGGTCTCTGGGAAGTGATGTCCAAATTACAGAATGATCCCCCGGGGTGGGGGAGAAAAACCAAGGAAATAAAGCCCGTGGTTTTATTTTTTCATGCTGCAAGATTGTGATTTAGAGATACAGTGGGGGTGGGGGGGAGTATTTAGTCAGATACCAATTGTACAAGTTCTCCTACTTAAAAAGATGAGAGAGGCCTGTAGTTGACATCATAGGTGTACCTCAACTGTGAGAGACAACATGAGAAAACACATCCAGAAAATCCCATTGTCTGATTTTTAATGAATTTATTTGCAAATTATGGTGGAAAATAAGTATTTGGTCACCTACAAACAAGCAAGATTTCTGTGTCTCACAGACCTGTAACTTCTTTAAGAAGCTCCTCTGTCCTCCACTCATTACCCGTAGCAATGGCACCTATTTGATCTTGTTATCAGTATAAAAGACACCTGTCCACAACCTCAAGCAGTCACACTCCAAACTTCACTATGTTGAAGGCCAAAGAGCTGTCAAACGACACAAGAAACAAAATTGTTGCCCTGCACCAGACTGGGAAAACTGAATCTGCAATAGGCAAGCAGCTTGGTGTAAAGAAATCAACTGTGGGAGCAGTAATTAGAAATGGAAGAGATACAAGACCACTGATAATCTCCCTCAATCTGGGAGCACACCACCCCTCTGTTGTGTTAGCTCCACTGGCTGCCGATCCACTTCCAAGCACAACTCAAAGTGCTGGTTTTAGCCTACAAAAACCTATACAGTTCCGGACCAGCTTACCTGTCTGAATGGATCTCACTACATTCCGCCTTGGAAATTGAGATTGTCCAGGGAGGCCCTGCTCTCGGACCTGGCTACTTTGCAAACGCGTTTGGTGGGAATGAGAGATAGGGCCTTCTTGGTGGTTGCTCCCCAACTATGGAATGCACTCCCTAGTGAGATTAGGTCATCTCCATCCCTCCTCTCTTTCAGAAAGAAGTGAAATCATGGTTTTGGGACCAGACATTCGGACAGTGAGTTTGGCAGCAATCATAATGTTTTGATATCTGACTATGACAGGCTTTGGACTGGGTTGTTGATTGTTGAATCAGATTTGTATATGGAGATATGGCGAATAATAATGTTTTAAATTGTTTTAACTTGATGTTTTTACTTATTGTGTAATGTTGTGTGTAATTGTGTTTGTATGTTCTTGGCATCGAATTGCTGCCATTGTAAGCCGCCCTGAGTCCCCCCCCCCTTTCGGGGGTTGAGAAGGGCAGGGTATAAATGTTGGAAATAAATAAATAAATGTTGTCAGTTGTTGCCACTTCTGTATCCATTTGTTCCTCATATTATTATTATTTTTTTTTAAAAACAAGTCTTAAATTGCGGCAGTGGGGGAAAAAAATCTCCCATTACAACCCTAATCATATTCTGCAGGGAAAGGATAGGAAAAATGGGAGGGGGAACATTCTAATGAAAGACAGAAGATAAGCTCTTTGCAGAGGTAGGAACATCTCAGGAAATCCGGGGGGATAGAGTTGGTTTGGCAAAAGACAGAAGAAATGTTGAGGGTAATAGAACTGATGAACCATAGTTATGCATGAACACATATCCCTTAGGATTTTTGTTTTGGTAACAATATATCTTTTTTTTAAAAGCCCACCCAGAATGGAAATAAAAATTTGCAGTCCGTACCAGGAATTGCCAACAAATAGTCTGGGTCAACGGATACATTGTCTTGGCATTTTATTTTATTTTATTTTTTAAAAGAACTCCCAACTAGAAGTACTGCAACCTTTTGCACTATTTGCTCGATCTGGAGTAGCCTATAATTACATGCTGTGTGCCATCAGTGTGTCTGGTGTGTTATGGATTGCTGTCAGAAGTGTGACTTTGCTACTTCTGAAGAAGAAAAGACCCCTTTCGCCGTTGCAAGTGAATGCTGTTCACTTAGAAGATGATTGATGTTTTCCTTGTAACTTTTCACAATATACCATTTGTAACAACTCTCCAACACACGGTAGGGATCACACGAAGATGTTTTCTTGGTCCAACACGATTTTATTGAAGGTACGAGACATGTGAAGCTAAAGCACCGGCCCGCCACCCAAACACACCTTTTATACCCCCATAGCCCCTCCCCTACCCATGCAACATCTGGGCAGGGTTACATCAGCCACCAGTGAATCAGCAATCCCAGTAGTCCACAGGGGCATGACCCCAGGGGTCACAAAGTCAGTGTCACCAGTCCCAATGTCCAATGTCCTTGCTTGGAGGAGTTACCTCACTTCCCTCTCAAGCACCTGGAAGTTGCATCACTCCCAGTATGACTCAACAGTCTGTATGAATCTGGGACAAAGGTCATCCCCAATCTAAAGTGAAGGTCGCTGCAGCTTCATGACAGGCTTGGAACCTGGACTTCATCCAAGCTCAAGGTTCCCAATCCTGACACCATTCTCTCAGTTTCTCTACATGGAGTCTAATATTTCTGTTGTGCAAGATTATAGCTTTATTTCCCTCCCAAGAGAGCCGTATGTTTCACCTTTGAGTGCAAATGTAAGATGTCCTTTCTAACTTTAGCAGTGTGGTGATCAAGAGAAAATAATGCCATTGGAATACAATTAGGAGCTTTTCCAGGGTCATATCCCATTTCTAGCCATCCTGTGGTCTTTATTGGCTTGATATTCTGTATATGAGTTGTTTCCTTATGCTTTAATTCAGTACTTTTCTTTGTGACTATCCAAATGTTGTTGCTTTACAACTCCCACGGTCTCTTACCATTTGCTATCTGATGAAGGAAGAGTTGTTGTAGTCAGCTCTGCGCAGAAGTGTGAGTTGTGATGCGATGTGCATAAGATGTTAGTGTTTTGAAATGAAGAGTAGGTGAGAGTCACAACAGTGTTGATTCATTTAAAAAATAGATATATTCTGCATCAAGTACCAGAAAATGTATGCAGCAAATACAGTACAGTGTGACCGTTGGCCAGTTTGTCCCTGTTCTTGGAGGAGAAACAAGACCTCCTAGCGCCCTTCCAGACAGGCTCTATATCCCAGGATGTGACCCCAGGTTTTCTGTTTATCCTGAATTTTCTGGCAGTGGGGACTCCTATAAACAAGCTTAAAGCAGAAAACTGGGATCAGATCCTGGGATATAGGGCCTGTCTGGAAGGGCCCCTAGTCATACCAAATTGTATTTCTCCTGGTGGTTATAGCTCTTGTTTTCGCCCAGCAAGTTCCCTGTTTCCTTTTGAAAGGCCCCTCCAAAAGCAAAAAAAGGATCTTTCTGCAAGTGTTGATGTAATGTGTTTGGTGATTATCTGTGTCTGCCTTTACAAATCTTTATGAAAATTGATTGAGGGACCTCCTTTGTCATTGTTGTCTTTGTCACTTCATTTGACCCACAAAAGTGATTGGGAGAAGGCAAAATGTGCAACCCTCAAAAGAACTATTGAACAATGGAATGTGTCGCCTTTGATTGTAGAAGCGTCTCCTCATCGGGAAGTTTTTGATCAAAGGGTGGATGGCCATCTGTTGGGGTGGTGTTTTCCTTCCTTTAGGAGCTCACTTTATTTTTCCTCATCCCTCAGACTAGACTTTAAATATCAAGGTAGTCTAACTGGAAACTTAGTAGAGGTGGTCATCCCAAACAATGAAAGATTTGCTTCCGTCCCATAAATTCTTTCTACCCTATTTTTAAAAGTATTATTTTAAACTGGAGTAAATGTAGGAAACTTTCATCAGAACTGTTACAGAATAAAATATTTAAGTTGAACAGTGGGATAAGGCTGATATGGCCTTGTTGATTGTGGTTTTAAATAGAGGGACACAAAACCCTCCAATCATGAGAATGGAACTTTTCTCACCCTCCTTACTGTGCTAGCTGGGTTGATGGGAATTTCAATCTATCCGTGCCTGGATGATCACATACTGTCTAAAGGTAAGTAGATTCCTTAGTGGCATTGCTAAAATATACATAGTCTGGTTGATCCACCAAGTATACAGTCTTTTACAAGAATATGTATATCCATCTGTTAGATTTATTTCCCCCTTTCTGTAAATGTGATAGGTGCTGGGAGAAGGAAGAAAAGTTCATTCCCAATGAATGCCTTTGTTTTATATCTGAGCTCCTTGACTGCTCTTGCTGGTATGACCCTACACAAGACAAGGCAATAAAATCTTTTATTGTTTGCCATAAAGCTAATGTGTAATTTTAAAAGTGCACATCCAAGGCTGCTCACCTGGTACAGATGGAAGCTGTTTTTATCTTGCCCTTTATGACTACAGGCAGTATAGGTAACAACTCCCAGAGATAGCATATTCCTGCTTTGCTTACAAGTTGCTGCTGGTTACTTTCAAGGACTTCAGTTCTTGGGCTTCATTCTTCCTTCCACCATCCTATATAGAAACATTTGGCCATAAACAACAACAACCAGTTATTCAAAAAGGTATCTGACAACCCACCTACCGTTCTTTAGCAACCCACCTAGAAAAATCTTTCTGAAATGTTCTAAAATCTTCCTGGTTCTTTTTCTAATTAGGGACAACAATTAAGAAGTCAGATGAAGTATCTCCTGTCATTTCAGCACCTTTTTTTGAATTTTATTGATTTTATGTAACATATTCTGTGTGTGCTCAGTTTTCCCAATATATTGCCTCTCAGCTATTTTCAGCTTTTTCAGATGAATTCAATATTAATTTTATAATTGTGATTATTAGTTGTAAAAGAAAGGAAAATATACAGGTATTGCTTCATAATTTTTGTTGGGAAGTTGTTAAATATTACCTCTCCCATCCCCCAGATTTATTGCTTTGGATTTGGTACAGAATGAGAGAAGGTATAGGCTGACTTGTGGTTTTTCCACTACTATCTTATACCTGCCTTTTTTAAAGCCTCCTTTACTCCTTTTGAAGTGAACGGTTATTTATAAATAGTGTGTAAAATAAGATTGATTTAGCCATTTATCACTGTTAGCCCATCAAGTTTTAGAGCTTTTCACTCATTCACTGAGTTTTGAGGAATTTTCAAAGATTTTACAGACAACATTAAAAAAAAATCTACAAGAGCTACATCCTTGAATTTTCTATACAATGACACAAGATCATTCCCCCAAGCTTCAGAAATATTCATGTATATACTTATTTTGGGAATTTATTTTTAAATTTTGACAAAAAATATTTTTTTAAAAGCTGCAACATCTATTTCATTGAATGTCTGTCATATTAACCAATATAACTTTAATTTAGGGATTTTTCCCCAGCTCAGCACTGATTTACTTATTTGTATTGAAGTATCAGTCAGTTTTCCTCTTTGCAGATTCAACAATTCGTTGGAATTCCGGCTACTGCTAAGAGGGACAAATATCTCTCCTATCCTAATTGGAGCTTTCTGTAGCTGAGCAGAATTCTGGGAAATTATTTGCCATTAGGTTCCTCGTCTTCCCAATCTACATGTCCCAGAATTCTGTGCTCTCTCAGTCTCTTTGACTCAGTTTGTCCCACCCTGCTGCTTTTCTTGATTCGGGGTCTCATGAGAGTTTGGCAAGACATCTAGGTAGCATTGGTTTGAGGAAGCAAATGATCACAGTGCAGACACCAAAGGAACAAGTAAAATGTTGCGAATGTGTGAAAATGTCTAATAGATGTGATGCAGTCTTTCCTAAGAGTCCTCATCCCTCCAGCTACCAACTTTTTGTACTCTTGGAGGGAGAATTGTCAAGCGCCGTACACCTTTCCCTTATGCCAGTTCCAACTTTACAAAGGGGTCAACTGCAAACCCTTTAATCCTCCCCGCCCCTGAGTATCCCTTCTATTGGGTTTAAATCCAGCTCTATGATTTACTGTTTAATGAACTTCATAACCAATGATGTCATGTTTGGATTTGTCATTTTAATCCTTCCTTCCCAATCCTGCTTTTTCTTGTATCATATTTTAAAGCTGGCAAACAGGAACTGTCACATTTGTCATATTTGTAACCCATCCTGGGAGTCTTTTGGATGAAAAGTTGGAGTAAAAATATGTTCAATAAATAAACTAAAGCGAGAACTTCAAAATATGCCTGGTCCCTGTTTGTTTAATTGGAACAAGAATAAACTGTCAAGGAAGCTTTGTAAAAATGTTAATTAGGTATTTATATTACCCAGTTTATCAAATCAAATGTCAGGCATTCAATAAATTAAAAGCTTCACTATGAATGAAATGCTAATATTATGGGGAGAAGAGAGAGAATGAAAAACAGAAAACTTCTTTTCAATTTGAAAGAAAGCTATGCATTGTATTATGATGCATTTTCACTGGTGCCATGTTTTTCAGAGTTAATGTTAGAAATACTGAAAGCTCTCTTCTTTTCTAGGTGTTTGAACCAAATCATGATCCAATGACTAGCTTACCAAAAGAGATTGAAAAATGTAATTCTGTCTTGTATCTAAATTCTTATATTTTGTGGTGTCAGATGGCTGCACCAAATATCAGTGGCAACTGGTATAGTAGTATCAATAGTGGAAAGGTGTGATCTTTGAAAGCTTGTAAAGGGACAATGTAGTCCCTAGAACCCCCAAATCCTTTCTGCAATGTATACTATCTCTATCTATCTATCTCTATCTATATGCACACACACATACATACACGCAACACATACTTAGAAGCGTTCTTGTTCACATTTTCCTTAAGTTCATGGACAGGGTTAAACACTGTATTCTGTATAATGGGTCTGTTGTACAGATAGATCAATGTTTCTTCCCTAACAGCTCCAATCCTTTCCTTACAACCTTTGTTCGCATGGCTATTTTGTGACTTTGCTGTTAATTTGAATCAACACCATGCTCTACATGAGCAAAACATTGCTGTTTGGTCTTGAGGGCGGTTTCAAAAATGTAATGCAAGAGGCACTGGCCCAGATTGACTTTTCTCATGTGTTCCTTTCCAGGAATGACAGTCTCATTATTATGGAAGCGTTTCCATCAAATTGCAAATGGCAGGCTGATGCAGCAAAGGACAATGTCTCTTTATAATCAGACCCACGGTTTTCAGGAGGATGAAATCAAAGCTAAACTTCAACAGTTCACTGGTGGATCTGTTGACCTTTCAAAGAAAGATGATGGGATTGGGATACTCACGCTCAGCAACCCAAGGTTCATGAATGCATTTACAGGTATTAAAAATTCTTAACGGGTTTGTGGCATCTTAGTATATGCAAGGACAAAAATGATACTTTTGTTAGCATCACTAACAGTAACAAGAATTTTCTCTTAAATATAAAGTTGTTAAATGAGTATTGTGTTTCACAGATACTTCCTAATAATGAAAAAAATACTTTATACCTTGAAAAAGTTGACAAAACAGTTCACTGAGCCTAAACCATGAGTTCCAGTTCTTTCTTCTTTATGGGTCAGATCTGGCAGCTTGTTCTGATACTCTTTATTTCTTTGTTAATATAAGGGAAAAGATAGTGACCACCCTGCTTTGAAAAAAACTTGTATATTTTATATATGACCTTGCATAAAATATAACAAGCAGCAAAGGATTCTCCCAGACAGCAACCAGGCAAGCTTTGAAGCTGCAAGGCCTTTAAAGGCTAATCAAGGTGGCCATTTGCAACATTCACACTTGCCTCAAGCATACAAGAGTTCTTTTTCCACCCTGGACATTCCACTCACTTGCTTAGTTTCCAGCAGACCTCTTAACCTCTGGGGATGCCTGCCATAGATGTGGGCAAAACGTCAGGAGATAATGCTTCTGGAACATGGCCATACAGCCTGGAAAACTCACAGCAACCCAGTGATACTGGCCTTCGACAACACGTTAAAAAGATGTTATCTTGTCAGATAATTTCTTTTTTATTATTCTATTTTTATTATTTCACTTCACAAATTCCAAAAGTATAGGAATACATTTGAATACTTATAGCTCAGTTTCATCAAACATATTACCATTTTCCCTGGTTTCTCCCACTGTTCTAAAGTTTAAATATAATAAAAATAAATTGACTGTAACTGGAGACTCCTCCTTTTTTGGAGGCTTTTAAATAGAGGCTGGATGGCCATCTGTTGGGATACTTTGAATGCAGTTTTCCTGCTCTGTGGCAGGGGGTTGGACTGGATGGCCCACGAGGTCTCTTCCAACTCTATGATTCTGTGATTCTAATCTTATACATAGCAAACAGCTTAAGGTTCTCAACAGTAAGTGAAACTAAAGGATATGATAATTTATTAATTGATTTCTTCATTATATTTACACTTTGATCTTTCCCTAAGACTCCAGCTATGCAGAAATAGTCATAAGGACATAAACTATTTAAATAAAGGTAGACTTCAATCATAATTCAGTCATTGTCACTCTGTGCTCCGCTACTTACAAACCTCTTGTACAGCTTTTGACATATTTTCTGATTTTCTTCAACCACCAGAGTAAGGCCTGATCAGTTGTCATGAATGCATCTATATGCCCTCACTATTAGTATTTGAAATTCAAGGGATTGATCATGACTGACTGGGGGAAAGATCACAGGGGTGGAGGATTTAAGGCAAAATATGCTGAAACCAGCACTGGAAATGACTAGGTGATAGGCAGTAGCAAAAACCACACAGGCATATTCTCACAACATGAGCAGAGCTTGGACACTGAACAGTACCAAATGTTGTGAATGTAGTTCACACAGTGGGATTTTCACTTCAATATCTCTTTCTAAGTATTTCCCAAGGCTGAAGAAAAGGGCATTGAGGCAATGTTAGTCTGGGGGAACAGAAACTGTCCCCTTTCCTATTGATTTTATTGATAGAAGCCATTTCATAGTCAGGAAAATTTATTGGATACAATCCATGGTTGTTTCCATCACCTCAGTGTTTTGGCAGAATGTTTCACTGATTTACTGTACATCATGAAGTAAACTATTGTTCAGGATTCAAAATATCTAGTATTATTAGGATAGACCATACGCAAGGTAACCAAGCTATGAATTACGATCGCTGAATCAAAAACTGAAGGCAACACATCACAGTATTCCCCACTTTAAATTTTGGACAGCAATAAGTAGTAAATAGTAGAAAGTAATAAATAATGGTATGCCATAAGTGCAGCTATTAATGTCAGACAACCTTGAGGTTTGAGGAGAAAGTTTTCCCTGTTTATAGATGAGGTAAGGAATTGATGTCCTGTTGCCATTTTGCTTTCTCATTTCTCTGCATCAAACTATTCTAGCCACATTCCTGGAGCCCCCTGTGGCACAGTGGGTTCAACCCTTGTGCTGGCAGGACTGAAGACTGACAGGTTGCAGGTTCAAATCCAGGGAAGGTGCAGATGAGCTCCCTCTGTCAGCTCCAGCTCCCTATGCGGGGACATGAGAGAAGCCTCCCGCAAGAATGGTAAAACATCAAAACATCCGGGCGTGCCCTGGGCTGCGTCCTTTCTGATGGCCAATTTTCTCACACCAGAGTTTTTCAAGTCGCTCCTGACACAAAAAAAGCCACATTTCTGCAGGGTTGCTGTGGTCTTTCCTTCTTCTTCCTTCCCCCCACAAAAATACTTGTGGATGAGAAACAGATAAGAAGGAGTCAACTTTATGGGAATTCATCTTACATGAGCTGTGTCTTAATTAGATCGTTAATGCACCATTGGTATTTTTTCATGCTCTCAGAACTATCTGCTTGTCAGAGTCAGCAGCTGAAAAATATCACCTGTTAGTGCGAAGGTGAAAGACATCACCTGTTCCTGGCTGTGAACTAAGCGCTGCTTCCTGCTTTTGCTGCCTCCTTAACAGGCCCATAAACTTAGTAAAATACACACATGCAGACAAGATGGTTCCGAGTTTCTCCACAACCCTTCCTCTCCCTACAGAAAAGATTGCGCTGTAAAGGCACATTAAAGTAAACAAAAAGTTTGCATACAGAGGAAGTTCTAAAAATATTCTAAGAAAATAGTTTCCTAAAATTGGCATTTCAAAAACAGGGTACATTTGATGGCACCATAGATTTGGTAACTTAGTTTTTTAAAGTGGGTTGATGTCAGTAGCATAGCTGCCTCTTCTGTCTTCTGAAGCTTAATATAAAACTGCACACTAAAGATATCCCTTGGCTGTTCTTTCTCTTTAATGGCAGGAACGATGATGATAGAACTACAGGAGAGAGTTGCTGAATTGGAAAGCTGGAAGAATGGGAAAGGGCTTATCGTCCATGGTGCAGAAAATACATTTTGCTCAGGATCTGATCTGAACGCTGTCAGGGCACTGTCCAGACCACAGGCAAGTGGTAACTGGAATCAATTTTCCACACACTCTTTAAAGTTCTGCACCATTTATGGCTCAAAGGAAGACATTCCAAAAACATCAGTGCTGCAGAAAAGTAATAATAAAAAATTGAAATTATTCTGTTCCAAGGCTGGGTGCTGAGCACGCTATCAGTGTTCCAAAGACGAGTGACAAATTACAAGTGTACATTTGATTTATTACCTAGATTTCTAAAGTTACATCACCTTTCAGCATTTTTTAATTTTAAAACTTTCATTTTCCCTTTCAGAACTATTCAGAGGAATAAGGCTTTTTACAGATAGAATGATAAGCATGATAGGTTTCCTATATTGCTAAAGAATATCATTTTTCTTCCTATGCAATTCAGTAAAAGAACAGGAAAGAAAACAGAGTTTGAAAGAAAGCTATGCAGACTGTTGTCCTAAACACACTTTCCTGGGAATAAGCCCCATTGAGCAGAATGAGTTTAATGAAAGCAGCCATGTATAGATATAGGTGTAAATTTACATTAAAGTTTCCAGATTACTGAATACGAGTAATGCAAGAATAGGCAACATGTGGACCACGGGCTGCAGCCAACCCTTGGGATGCCAAGGTGTGGCCATTGTGGCCTGCCAGATGACTCTCAAAGCCCACAGATTCCACACCATTTTAATTTTAATTTGAGGTTTTAGGGGGACAAATTTTACCTCCAAACCACCCCAGAATCCTGCTATGGTTTAGTAACCATGGTGTGAAATGTCATTTTCCACGTAATTGTGATATTGGGAGCATAGTGGGCATGTTGTGAATGAGGTTGATGCTCTCTTTGAGATATTTTTACAATTTCCAGCAAAAGAATTCATGTCTATTTCTGATTATAGTACTGGAGGAATTCTGTGATTCCCAAGAGAACCGATGCACTGCATGTTTATTCTCCAGTGGAGGCTTTTAATCTTGACACGTTGCTTTATGTACAGCTGTATACACACATCAGGATTCCCTATGTCCCATTAGTCAGTGCCATATGCAGAGATATACTCATATCAGCAACAGATGTACAGTGAGAAGCAAGAGAATCATGGCAAGAGAAAGAACCATGCTTGCTGTTCTCCTTTATACTCATTGCTTCTAGTCATCGACCAGGAACAAAAGTGAATTATGTCACCCTCGTCATACCTTCTTTTGCCTGTCCTTTCAATTCCACATGACCATCCACTTAACTTTTTAGTAGTTGTGTGATCACATGTCCATTAGAACAGTATTACACAATGAGGTTACAATCAATGCAATCATATTTAACAGTGCTCATAAGATTGTGGATTTAGGGAATTATCTTCTCAGTAGGAGGAACTGCAAAGAAGAAGCTGTAGTTCAAAACTGCTATTTTTCTGAGAGCGAATTGTTGTTTGAATTGATATTATGACTTTGCCAACATGGCTTCATCTTCGCAAGAAGTGTGTGGTGTTTTGGGAATCTTTCAAAGTGAACCTTTGTGTTGGAAGGAGATCAATGTGTATGTTGTAGGGAGCCACTTATTTGTGAAACATCATTTTATGTGCTCAATTTCTGATTAACAGAAAATTGCGGGGGGGGGGGGGTTTGTTTCATATTGCCACATAGAGAATTTTGTATCTTAAAAACAAAAACAAAACCCAAGCCACTAAACAAACCCAACAATTTTTAATAAAAGCTACTATCATATAGAGACTTCCACTAGATCTTTTTACCAAGAGTAAGGGTTTAATTATCATGTACCTTCAAGTCATTTCTGCCTTGTGGCAATCATATGGTGAATATTTCATGGGGTTTTCTTGGAAAGATTTGTACATAGGGTAAGAACATAAGAACATAAGAAGAGCCATGCTGAATCGGACCTCAGCCCATCTAGTCCAGCATTCTGTATCACACAGTGGCCCCCAGTTGTACACGGGGATCTCGAGCAGAAGGGAGGGCAAAACCCTGACCTGCTCCCGACCCCCCACAACCAGTACCCAGGGAAATCCTGCCTACCTCAACCAACTCCGAGGTGGCACTTGAATGTCCTTTTCAGTAACTACCGATACACTTGGTATCCATGAATCTGTCTAATCCTGCCTTGAAGTTGTTCAGGCTGACAGCTGTCACAACCTCTTCTGGAAGTGAGTTCCATAACCCAATGACCCTCTGAGTGAAGAAATATTTCCCTTTATTAGTCCTAACTTTCCTACCTTGGAGCTTCAGGGTATACACTTCGATCAAGTCACCTCTTAAACGCCGTCTTTCAAGGCTGAAAAGACCAAGGCGTTGCAACCTGGTTTCATAAGGGAGCTGCTCCATCCCTTGGATCATTCTTGTTGCCCTTTTCTGTACCTTTTCCAGTTCCGTTATATCCTAGGGTCTTTGTTTTTGCTTTTTTCAGAGACTTGGCAGAATGTGGCTTGTCCAAGATTACCAAGTGGGTTTTCAAGGTCAAGTTAGGATTTGAGCTAAGATCTCTATAGTTATAGCTAAATGTTCCAACCACTACATCATGCTAACTCTCAAGACATGAATAGCTAGTGTTCAAAAAGGCTGATTCACTTCCACCTTCTGAAAAGATATGCCTTTGAATACCAAATACAACTGTGAAAGGCTTATTGTACTCTTGTCTTATCTTATGTGCATCTTATAGGCATCTGAAAAGATATGCAAAGAAATTAATGACTTTGAAAGAACATAAGAACATAAGAAGAGCCATGCTGAATCGGGCCTCAGCCCATCTAGTCCAGCATTCTGTGTCACACAGTGGCCCACTAGTTGTACACAGGGATCTCTAGCAGAAAGGAGGGCAAAACCCTCACCTGCTCCCGACCCCCCACAACCACACTCCACAACTTGTATTTCTGGTTACCATTTGAGAGTTCACATTGGCTGTGCAAAAGCAGAGACATTCTAGAATCATTACTGTAGCTTTATATTGAACATTTCCACTGTGAATCATTCTTGTTATTTCTTTTTCCTTCTCCTCAATTAACACACACATCTTTGTGTTCAGTGGCTGTTCAGCTCTCTGTTCTGGTTTCTTTGTCAGCTCTTTAGTTGACTTTAAAAATTGAAATAATGAGAATGTTAGTATGAGAAAACAGCTTTCTTCTCTGGCTCTCTGAATGTTGTCCTTATATTTGATTCTGATTAATTTTATTTATATGTGACTTTTGGATTGTACCAAGGATAAGTTTTGATAGAATTTAAAAATTCATTAAAAAGTCTTCTTTTTGCTGCTCACTTTCATAATCTTACAAGGTGTCACTAACTGCTGTTTTAGGCTATCAGTGATCCACATTCTCTCTTAAGAATGTAGGAATCAGGAGGAGGTGGTGGTGATGAAAAAGTTTTAAACAAGTATTTAAATAATAATAATAAAATAACAATGACCTAGAATATGTTCTGGGGCAAAAGAGAGGCAATATATATAGAAATTATTATATCTATCTATTTACAATATTTGTAAAATGTACTGGAGAAGAAATATGCTGTAAAATGTACCCCATGATTGCTAGTGTTGATTTGGCTGATCTGCTCCATATGTTTGTGCTCTGTGCAAGAGGACAACCATCTTAGATTGAAGGACTACCGTTCCATCAAGAGTATATATGATAACCATGCTGTCCTCCTACAACATTCAAACAAATTCAAAGTCCACTTGCAGGAGAACAGAGAGTGTGTGTCTACACTGTGCCACAATTTAAAAAGTGTGTTGGCCCTTAGATTTAGCAAAAAATCCATGGTTACTATCCCTCTTTGACTTTCTGTAAGGCATCTTCCCTTTCAGCGTTTCAGGATAATTTATTCTGATTTTCTAATTTGTAGGATGGGATGAATATGTGTATGTTCATGCAGAACATCTTAACCAGACTTATGAGGTAGGTTCTGGCTTTACGTTTCTGTTTTATTTCTAAAATGTGAAGGCATTCAAATTGATGTACAATCAGCATTTTCAAAAATGGCATTGAATGTTTAGTGCTATTTGTAAGACAGAAAAGTTTTGGAAACTGGACAATTGGTTCATACAGACACATCTAGTAATTAGAATGCTTGAGTTACAGATTTTTGCATAACCCTAGAGAGAAATAAAATACTAGAAAGTAAAAGGTATTGAAGGTGTTTTTGAAAGACATAGTAATCTTTCCAAAAGGGCATGAAATATCACCACAAGTTACACAGGGGCATAGGAGGAACATGTAAAAAGGAAGGAAATGTTAGTAAAATCCAGACCTGTTCTCATCCTATCCTACTCCCCACAAATAGGTTTTTCTTTCTCCCAGGTTCATTACTACCTTCTCAATAATTTAAAATTTATATTTCTCATGCACATGTGTTTTGTGGGTTATTTTAGACTTTCAGTGCAGTGTTGACATAACTGACACGAGGAGTTGGAGATGAGATAAATGTTTTCTATACCTCACATTTAATCCCATTCCAAATTATTTAAGACATTTCTCTAACAGACTGTAGATTTATTTCTTGCAAGGATTTGGTCAGAAGTATAAGGCAATCACTCTTCAAGGTCACCCAAGAATAATGAGAAATAGAATGGCAGACTGAGGTGAACTAGAAAAAGGTACTCTAAAATGCTTAGGACCCAGAGGTATTTCTCTCTTTTTTTAAGATTTTGGAATATCTGTGTTTGCACATACATACATAATGAGGTATCTTGGAGACAGAATCCAAGTATAAACTCAAAGTTAATTTATGTTTCATGTATACCTTACACACATACCTGAAAGTAATTATATACAACATTTTAAATCATTTTGTGATGTTATGCAAGGTTTGTGTACACTAAAGCATCAGCAACCATTTTGTCATTATGTCAGCTATCCATGTGGGCAATTTTGGATTTTGGACTATTTCAGATTTTGGAATTCAAAATAAGGGATGCCCCACCTCTCAGAGATCATCTAGTCCAACCCCAGATCAGTACAGAAAGTCCACTGTTATAGCATCCGTATTATTAATAATAATAATCTTTATTTGTACCCACCACCATCTCCCCGATGGGGACTCGGGGTGGCTTACATGAGGCCGAGCCCAACAACAGTAAGCCGGATCGGGGTATAGGGTGGCAACCTGTGTTGGATGGGATTGCACTCTCCCTGAAGTCACAGGTCCGCAGCTTGAGTGTCCTCCTATACTCGTCACTAACGTTTGAAGTGCAGGCATCTGCAGTGGCTGGAAGGGCCTTCACACAATTAAAACTCATGCGCCAGCTGCGACCGTACCTCGTGAAGTCGGATCTGGCCACGGTGGTCCATGCCTTAGTCACCTCCAGATTGGATTACTGTAATACACTCTACGTGGGGCTGCTCTTAAAGATGGCCCAGAAGTTTTAATTGGTCCAACGGGAGGCAGCCAGACTGCTAACTGGAGTGACTTACAGGGAACCGTCAACTCCCCTGTTTAAAGAGCTCTATTGGCTGCCGTTCATCTTCCGGTCCCAATTCAAGGTGCAGGTTCTTACCTACAAAGCTCTGAATGGTTTAGGACCCGCCTACCTACGTGACCGCATCTCTGTTTATAAACCCAGGGGATCTCTCTGATAATCTGGAGGGACCCTACTCTCGCTCCCACCGGCCTCGCAGTCACGGTTGGTGGGGACGAGGGAGAGGGCTTTCTCTGTAGTGGCGCCCCAACTCTGGAACATGCTCCCCAAGGATATCAGACAAGCCCCCACTTTGGCAGTCTTTAGGAGGAGCCTGAAGACGTGGATGTTCCAATGTGCCTTCCCTGAATAGAGTAGATAACACCCTGCTGTGTTCCATCTCTGCAAATGTCCTCAGAAGCACTTTGGTTACCTGTTGGGTGTCTGCCCCATATTTATTTATTTATTATTTATTTATTCGGGTTTCTATGCCGCCGACTCCCGGAGGCTCGCGGTGGCTTACAAGCCGAAGGCACAATAAAATTCAAAAGGTTAAAAACAGTTAAAAACAAAGCAGCACAATAAAAACAGAAACTCAATTGGAGCAGTGGCACAACCAAGAACGCGCGGGCCTACCTATCGAAGGCCTGCCTAAACAAATGGGTTTTACAAGCCCGTCTGAACGGGAGCAGGTCCTTCATTGCCCGAGTGTCGGCCGGGAGGGCGTTCTACAGTGTGGGAGCTATGACAGAGAACGCCCTCCGGCGGGTGGATGTCAGCCGTGCCAGCTTCGCCGAAGGTACCTCCAAGAAGTTGGCATCCTCAAACCGCAGTGATCTCAAAGGGCAATATGGAGTGAGACGGTCCCTCAGATACGCTGGCCCCAGACCGTGTAAGGCCTTAAAGGTGAGAACCAACACTTTGAAGGCGATCCGGTGCTCAATTGGCAGCCAGTGCAGATCCTGCAAGACAGGTGTTATATGGCAACCTGCTGGAGAGCCAGACAGGAGCCGGGCGGCAGTGTTCTGCACCAGCTTGAGCTTCCGGAGCGCCGACAAAGGAAGGCCAACGTAGAGCGCGTTGCAGTAATCTAGTCTTGAGATGACCGTGGCTTGGATCACCGTGGCGAGGTCATTCCGGGAGAGCTAGGGGGCGGGCCTCCTTGCCGGTCGGAGCGGGAGAGAGGCCACCTTGCTGACCGCAGAGACCTGGGCCTCCATGGTCAGCTGGGAGTCCAGATGGACTCCCAGGCTCTTCACAGAAGACGATGGGCATAACGCCGCACCGTCCAGGGTCGGAAGCTGGACATCTACCCCACCCGGGCGGCCCAGCCACAAGATCTCTGTCTTCACCGGATTCACCCTCAACCTACTGGCTTGCAGCCATCCAGTAACGGCTTCGAGGCAATGTTGGAAATTATCGGGGACGGATCCCGGCCTGCCCTCCATCCTCAGAATGAGCTGGGTATCATCCGCATATTGGTGACACTCCAGCCCATAACTCTGCACCAGCTGTGCAAGCGGCTGCATGTAGATGTTAAATAACAGAGGGGAGAGGATGGCCCCCTGCGGAACTCCACAAACTAATGAGGAGCCCTCGGAGACCACCCCGCCCCTCCTCACACGCTGAGACCGCTGGTGGAGGAAGGAGGTCAGCCATTTTAGGGCTGTCCCCCTCACTCCAGCCATGGCCAGGCGGTGGGTCAATAGATTGTGGTCGACCGTGTCAAACGCTGCCGTGAGGTCCAATAACACGAGCAGTGCAGACCCGCCTTGGTCAAGCTGGCAGCGGAGTTGGTCTGTGATGGAGACCAGAACCCTCTCCGTTCCATGCCCCGAACGGAAGCCGGACTGGAAGGGGTCTAGCCATGTTGCATCATCTAGGAAGGACTGCAGCTGCTCCATTACTGCCCTCTCAACTACCTTGCCCAGGTACGAAAGATTCAACACCGGGCGGTAGTTGGAGGGAACCGCAGGGTCTAATGACGGTTTCTTCAGTAATGGAGCTACCACCGCCTCTTTTAAGCACTCTGGAAAGACTCCTTGCTCAAGGGAGCTGTTTATGATATTCAATAGAGGCCCACGTAACCCCTCCAGGCAAGATCTAACAAGCCAGGAGGGGCATGGGTCAAGGGAGCAGGTGGTAGGCCTGGCTGCAGCCACTATCCTATCAACAGCATCTGCGTCCAGTGGCCGAAACCAGTCGAGGGTGGGCCCGGCGGAGGGCCACGGGGTCTCAAGCTCTCTTACTGTCTCAACCGTGGCTGGAAGGTCCCGGCGGAGGCTCAGGATCTTGTCTGTGAAGAAGCTCTGTAAAGCACCGGCAGTGAGGGCCTGATCGCTATTTTTGGGACAGTAGGGACCGTCGTCAAAGACCGAATTACCTTAAACAATTGGGCCAGGCGTGAGCTAGCAGACGCTATCAAGGCGGAAAAGTACCCATTTTTGGCCGCCTTGACAGCACGCTCATAAGCCTCTTTAACTAGCTTATAAGCTGATACTGAGGCTCCGTCGCGGAGTTTCCTCCACTCGCGCTCTAGCCGTCTCCTCTCTCGCTTCATCGATCTAAGGTCCCCTGTATACCAGGGGATCAGTGGTTGCGAGGGCGGAGAGATGGGGGCAATCTCATCGAGAGCTCTGGCTAAAGAGATGTTCCAAGCTTGAACCTGCTCCTCGACAGAGATGCTGATAGACTCCAGATCCCTCAGAGCATTCAGGAACCTTTCGGCTTCCATAAGTCTTCTCGGGCGAACCAAAATCTGTTCGGCGCCCTTGCATGGAGGGGGCGGTTGCTCAACCCGGATCCTTAGAGCACAGTGGTTCGACCATGGAACCTCTATTACAGAGGCTAGGTCCACTTGAACCCCCACGGTAAACACCAGATCGAGAGTGTGCCCGGCCAAGTGTGTGGGTCCCGAGCTACACAAGGAGAGGCCCAATGTCGCCATGGTCGAAATTAGGTCCGCGGCTGCAGATGGAACGGAGGCTGCGTCGGCGTGGACATTGAAGTCCCCCAGAACAATAAGTCTGGGGAACCTCAATGCCCACTCCGACACAGTCTCCAGCAGCCGCGCCAGGCCCTCTGCCGGGTGCGCTAGACGCACGGTACACCAGCAAGATCGCCAGGCTCTCCTGGGACTCCCACACCAGGCCGGCACTTTCAAGCCCCGAGGTGGTGAGCGCAGGGATCGCTCTAAGGTGCAATCCATCACGGGAGAGTATTGCCACCCCCCGGCCCCCATTCCTATTCTGGTGCGTGGCAACGTAACCAGGAGGGACTACTTCCTGGAGACAGGTGTTATCGCTCTCCTGGAGCCAGGTCTCTGTTATACAGAAAAGGTCCGCTTTAAGATCTTCACAAAATCTTAATCTATTGTTCTTGAAGCCTTCCTGCTATATGCAAACTACCTCTGTCTACACCCAGTGTTTATTATTTTAAATTTTAACATTCATATTTGACCCCCCCCCCCGCCGAAATGCTTTTAAATTGTCTGTTACTGCTTGTGTTTGAGTTTCATTGATTGTATTGTTTTTATAATTGCTATTGTGTTGTTATTATGTTATTGGCTTGGCCTCATGTAACCCGCCCCGAGTCCCCTTGGGGAGATAGGTGTGGGGTATAAATAAAATTAATAAATAAATAATAAATAAACGCAACAAGTAAAAACAGTCATAAAAACAATATAATTAATTACATAGAACATGAGCTATAAAAGTACTACAACCAATATAAAAGTATAATAAAATAGATTAAGTAATAATCTTTTTAATTTAAAAAACATTAAAGTCCCTAACTTTCTGAGGAAAGACATGCCTAACACCTCCAACTTTACCTCATTAGTTAATGTTCTCTTTAGATCTTTGTCCTAACAAAATATAGTTTGATATTCCTGCCTTTTACCTAATACGTGAAGCACTCTAATTCCATTAAAGCAACCTAGAATCATATTCACCTTTTTAGCTGCCATATTCCACTGCCAGCTCATGTTAAATTTGTTGTCTTCTAACACCTTTACCTCCTCTTTACACATATTGCTGTCAAGCCAGGTATTACTAGTCCTGGATTTATTTGTACATCAAACTTCTACTGCTATAAATGCAGATCTTTTCTTAAAATCCATTTTGTTAGGTCAATTTCTTCATCCTGACAATCATGTTTGGCTTTTAGCAACCCGGTTGGCTTGGAACATTTTTTTCTAATTCTTTGTGCAAATGATTTATAAAGATTATTTATAAAAATGTTGAGCAAAGCTATGTCCACAGCATTCCTTTTTTCACTTAGCGAGTTGATGATAATTCATAGTTCACCAGCTTGCCAACATGAATATTGTGAGGCATCTGTGTATATACCGTATTTGAATATTGGATAAACTTTACAATTTTCCCTGAAAAAGTGCTGTTGTCAGGCTTAAAATTGTTATCATAAAATGTTCACATATTGGTTCCCCGAATTGTAAAACTGTAAAAGTGAGCACACACAGGTGTAAGTAGATTTTACTAACATGTGTACCCTACCAGTTATTAATCTGTTCCATAGTTTCTTATAAATGGAGATTCCCCCCTCCAAAAATCCGTACCCCCAAAATCAGTTTAATATACAGAGGAAGCCAAACCTTAGGCCTTTTCTAAGGAACTATTTTTTGTCCTGGAAAACAAAGCTTTATGCCAGTTGTCACGTTCTACAATGCTTGCTCTGCATCTTTCTTGTAATCATTTTGAACCCGCAGGGACTCAGATTGGCAGAAAGTGTGAAAGTTAGATTGCCAGACTGTGAAATTAGTACAGCATTTGGTCTTAGGGCTGTTAAATATTCCCAGCCATATTCACTTTGCGCCTTAAATGACATTTTTCAGAGAACTTTTAACTCAGGGACTGCATTGATATTGCTTACTGAAAATGCAGCTCATACCATCCCTGAAGGTTGATGTAATAATGGGACTTTCTCACAACTTATGAAAATGAAGATCATGTTTTCTGAACTTTGTGAGAAGGGAAATGCAAGTGATATTTCAGTGGTAGTATTTCACTTCAGTTTCAAAGATGTATTCTGGATTCTACACTGTCCACTTGGTTACAGTGATTCTTTAACGGTTTTGGGCATAAATAGGGTAAATAATTCCCAGTTCAAAAGGGACAGAGGTAGTATTAAAAACAAAGATGCCAGAGTCCATGTTGTTGTATGCATTTCCAATGTATGTTGAACATATCATGGGGTTTATTAGGGCTGAGTGAGTGACTCATCCAAAGTAACCCAGTGGATTTTCATGGCTGAACAGGGAATCAAACCCTGTTTTCAAGAGTCGTAGTTCAATTCTCAAACTGTTATGCCATGCTGGCCTAAATAAACCTAAAATACTTCAGTCTCTTGTGTGTCAGTATTGAACTTCTTGCTGACACAAGTTCTTCAATGTATGTGCATTTAGTAGTGTGGTATTTATTTTTTTGCAAAACAAATATTGATTCTGATTTGCAAATTAAAAAAACTTCTTACTATTTATCTCTGCTGTCTGCCTTTATGTTTGCAATTTCAAATGTATTTTTCCTCTTGACTTCTTCCTTGGGATAGGTTACCTTTAATTACAGTTGCATTGATTCAAGGGAAAGCTCTTGGAGGAGGAGCAGAACTGACCACTGCATGTGACTTCAGGTGAGATTAAATACATCACTGAATAGACGTAGACCCCCTTCAGACCCTATTTTCACTTGGAGTTTCACCCTGAGGAAGAGTGGCAGTGGGTCTCTTCAATTATATCCTACTATTTTCTCCCTTGCATTTTCCTCTTCTGGGCTGCAATGTATGCTAGACTTTTTATTTCATTTTAACTATCTTTCACTTATAGTCTTTATGCCTTGGGTGTCCCACGGTAGACAAGTATAGCAAAGATATGTCCCAACAACCTAAGATACCCCACCAAATGCCACCAATTATAACCAACTGCCCCCAAATATAACAAACAGTGGAGGGACAATAGGCAGAATTTGCCTCAGGCACACTCACACACAAGATGGAGGACAGAAGGCAAACAACAAGGCTTGGCCCAAGATGAGGCCGTGAGGGAATCAGAATACACACACACCCTCACTCACACAAAGCCGGTCAGTGGGGAAACCTCCACTGTATATTTTTATTTTGCCTTGGCTCCTTCCAAGTATTTAGTAAATATCTCTTTCTTCTGCTGTCACCAATTTATTATTTCATTAGGCCATATTTACTGGGATGTTCATAAAGCCACACAAAGACTTCAATTGGAATAAAACAGGAAAATGTCATTTATTTGAACTGTCAATAAGCTTAATGGTTGCAGAACTTGTCAGGCTTTTCTTCAATACAGAGGATGGTATTCTTGAGTTTCTTTAAATGAAGTTCCCCACACCGAAATCCAAACAGGAATCTTTTAAAACATTTTAAAATCTCCCTTCCTTCCTTCACAGCACTCTAAACACTATAGAGGCCTAATAAATACTATTCCTCAAAGAGGTTTCTTTCTCATAATCCAAAACAGTTCCCCAAATCTTTCCTCCCTTCCCTTCAGACTCCTAGCTCCTTCACCAAAATCCTAACTCCTTCCACCCCAATCTCCAAACTGTACTAAAATGGCTGCTATGTTCTTCCCTTTGCCCTGGCTCTGCTCATCTCCAGCTACTGAGCATTTCCCTCCAATTCCATCAGCCAATCAGACTGCACTTCTGCCTTAGAGACTGCCTGATTGCTCCACCCCTAAGTTCTGCTTAGCTTCAGCAAGCTGGGCCTGGCTTTTGCATTTCACACCAACCTTCAGGGTAGGCCAATCTGTTACAACAGGCAATTAACATTTTAAATAAATTATAATAAAATAACTAAAAACAAATGATAAGTTCCAACTAAAGAAACCAGGGAATCCTTTGTGTGTTTGAATTCTGCAATGACTCTGATCTTGATATGCAACTTGTGCCCCTTGAGTTTTTCCTCCTGTCTTCCTAATTTTTTGAAGAAGATAAATTGCTGTTTCCATTAGTTATAAATCTATATTTGAGAGAGTACTATCCTCATGCCTTCCTTTTTATTTGAATGAGTCATTGTGAATCGTCTGAGCATGGGAAATTAGATCCCCTTTAAAAACCTGATATAGAGGTCTCAGTTCTCTCTTAGAGCATGCTTGTAGTCAAGATACAGATATCTTCTAGTTACAAAGATAGGAACAGGTCTACTCACTATCCTAAGTCTGTCTACTAGGGACAAATAGGAAATCTGTGTGAAATCTCACCTTTTACTTTCAATTTTCTGCGTTGAGGCAACGTACCAAGTGTGTCAGGATTGGGAGACCTGAGCTTAGGAGAAGTTCAGGCTGCCAATCTGCCATGAAATTGCACCGACCTTTGCCCCAGTTATTTGATGACCTTGGCTCCAGCTGCATAGAGCCGGTGCTGAGTCAAGTGGGGTGACGAACTTCCAGATGTGTGTGTGGCTCTGGAGGGAAGTGAGGTAACTCCTCCGAGCCTGGACATTGGACAATTGGACTCATAACGCTGACTCATGGGGCCATGAGGTCACATCCCTTTGGACTATGGGATATGCTGAATCACCGGACATGGTGCAACCCGGCTTGGACATTGCATGGGCAATGGGGAGGGGCTCGGGGTATATAAGGTGTGTTTGGGTGGCGGGACGGTGCTTTTGCTTCACATGTGTCGTACCTACAATAAAATCGTGTTGGACCGTGCTACAATCTACGCGTGATCCTTATCGAGTATTGAAGAGTCGTTACAGAAGCAAAAGCCCTTTTTTCAACTATCCCAGCAATGGAGAGGTTGGCTTGGAGAGGAGGAGTATATCGATGGATGGGATTCAGCCCCTGAGGAAATCCGCGTACTATGGAGTGGGATTGGACCACCCTTGACCAAGTGGGGTGCCCGGATGAGTGCCGTGAGATGATGGAAGGAGCGGTTGCCCAGGAGGAAGAGTTTGGAGAAGCGGAGCGACTGTGGGAAGCTCAGGTGAGCTTGGAAGTGGCCCGCCGAAGGAGAGAGCGCTATGGCTCCAGACAGGCAGAGGTCTGGAGGGCTGGAAGGATCGGAGGAACTGTTCCGAAGGACTGGTCAGTTCGAGGAGATCCGGATGTGTGCGGGACCAGGGAGACTGTGCCGAAGGACAGGCCAGCTCAGATGGAGGTCCGGAGGGCCGGAGGGATCGTGGAAGCTGTTCCGAAGGACTGGTCAGCTCAGGCGGATCCAGAGGTGCGTTGGCCCAAAGAGACTGTGCCGAAGGACAGGCCAGTGCAGATGAACCTGATGGAGTGTGGTAGTGAAACCACGGAACCTGCATCACCTTCAGAACTGGAAGTGATGAAGTGTAAGATGGAAGCTATGGAGCAGACCATGAGAAGAATGTCTCGGGCCATGTCCCGAAGAGAGCCGATGGAGTCCATGTGGAGTGCCCCGGGAGGAGGAGACTTCACTTACTATTCCTGGATGGATGGCGGAGTATCGATTGAGCGTCCTAGATCTCCCTTGGGAGTGTGGACTGTTGGCGGCCATCCAGGAGGAAACTGGCTCAGTTGAGGTGCCCGGCGCAACCGGCTGGCATGGGAAGAGGTGTTACCCGCCAGAGGTCCCTCAAGGGAGGGAAGTGTTGTCTCAGGAGTTTGGGGCCCGCATGAAGAAAGAGCCATTACGGGTTGAATTTGAAGGTGAAGCCTGTAAAGTGGCCTTTTTTGCTGCTGCGGTGCAAGATCATATGGAGGACTACGGTCACCTTTATCCCAGCGACAGCAGCCGAGTGCGGGCCATCGGAGCGGTGTTCAAAGGAAGGGCAGCTGAATGGTATGTCCAATGCCATGACCGCCGGGACCCGTGTTTAAGATCTGTGAAAGATTTTTTGCAGGCGATCCGGAATAGGTTTCGAGATCCATTGGAGAGGATTAAAGCCAAGGAAGCGCTGCGCTGCCTGACCCAGGGATCCCGGTCCGTCACCGAATATGCGGAAGAGTTTATGGGGTTGGCTGGGAAAATCGCTGAGTGGTCCCCTGCTACCCTACTTGAGTTGTTTAAGGACGGATTGCGGAAGGAGATCCTTGAGTGGTGTCTGCATCGGGGATGATCCTGGCGACATTGATGGGTGGATCCAGTTGGCAGGCAGTGTGGAGGGAATCCTTGCCCAGGTGCAGCGGCGTCGTTTCCAGCCTGCGAGATCCAGGGGGTCCAGTCGTGGTGCGGTGGAAGGGCGATTCCGAGGAGGAGAGCCTAGACGCGGTGGTGACAACCGATCCAGTGTTACGAGGAGGCCAGCAATGGGACGGGGCCTTTGTTTCATTTGCTCTCAACCCAGTCATTTTGCGTCCCAATGCCGGCAGAGGCAGGTGCTGGAGCCAGTGAAGGTGGCCTCTGCTAAAGCAGCAAGTGGGGACAATGATGATAAAAAAGTGTTGGGGTGAGCTCTAATATACAATGTACCTTGGGATTGTATAAAGGGGATAAGATTGTGGAGAGGAAAGCTTTAGTAGACTGCGGATGTTCAGAGAACATTATGTCCCCAAAGTTGATAGGAGAGTTGGGTGGGGGGACAAAACCCTTAGAAGCGCCCATAACTTTTGCTCAGTTGGATGGGTCTTTTATTGAGGGTGGCCCGTTCTCTGTGGGCACTAAAGATTTAAAGCGTCGGGTGGGACCCTGGGAGGGGATATTGATTTTGTGGTAGCCCCATTAAAGGGCATGAGGTGGTGTTGGGGATGCCATGGTTGGAGCAGGCAAACCCCAAGATTGATTGGAAGACAGGAATTGTACAATGTGCCCTTAATAAAGAGAAGGAGGATAAGAGTGAAGTGCAAGGGGTGCCTGTAGAGTATTGGGATTATGCGGATGTGTTTAATCCGGTCTTAGCTCAGGGTCTTCCCCCCCCTTCGCAATGTACAGTGTAGTATAGAGGTCAAGGAGGGAGCTGTTTTACCTAAGCCCAAGATATATGCCATGACAGTGAAGGAGAAGGAGGCTTTGAGGGAGCAGATAGATGGGTATTTGAGTAGGGGGTTTATTCGAAGGTCCGAGTCTCCCATTGCGGCCCCAGTTTTGTTTCGTGAGAAGAAGGATGGAAGGTTGCGGTTGTGTATTGATTATAGAGGGTTGAATGCTGTCAGTACTACCAATTGTTATCCTTTGCCGTTGATCAAGGATTTGTTAGGTCAGTTGGGAGGTGGTAAGGTTTTTACCAAGTTGGATTTGATTGACGCGTTTCATATGGTGCGAGTGAAGAGGAGTGATCAATGGAAGACTGCTTTCTCTTGCCCCCTCGGGCTGTACGAATGGGTCGTAATGCCATTCGGATTGGCGGGGGCTCCCGGTATTTTCATGCAATTAATAAATGAGGTGTTGCACCCCCTTTGTATAAGGGGTGTTTGTGTATTTGGATGATATTGTGATTGTGACGCGCACCAGAGATGAGCGACAAGCGAGTCTGTATGTGAAATTGAGTAAGTGTGAGTTTGGTAAGGCTCAGATTGATTTCCTGGGATATAGGATTAGTGGGGATGGAGTTGCAATGGATCCGGCTAAGGTGGAGGATGTGTTGAGTTGGGAGGCTCCGCAGACTCGTAGGCAGTTACAGGCTTTTTTGGGGTTGGCCAATTTCTATCGCACTTTTATATCGGAGTTTTCGGCGATAACCCTCCCGCTTACCGAGTTATTGAGAACCAAGGGTAAGGGTGAGTCAAAGAGGACTAAGTCTCCAGGTGCTAAGCTGGATTGGACGAAGGAATGTCAGGAGGCGTTTGTAGCATTAAAGAAAGCTTTTACTGATGGGCCTCTATTAATGCATCCGGATGTAGAAAAGCCCTTCGTGGTGCAGTGTGACGCGTCTGCTTGGGCTTATGGTGGAGTGTTGTTGCAGGAGGATGAGCGAGGCAGATTGAAGCCGTGTGCTTATTTTTCTAAAAAGTTTGGAGAGCATGAGCGGAAGTGGCCCGTCTGGGAGAAGGAGGCGTTTGCTGTGCGGAATGCTTTACAAACGTGGCGGCAGTTTTTGGAAGGTGCTGCTTTCCCTTTTGTGGTGATGACTGATCATCAGAATCTCCAGTATCTGAGAAACCCTCAAAAGTTGTCTCCCAAATTGGTGAGGTGGGCTCAGTTTTTTGCTAGGTTTGATTTTCGGCTGCAGCATATAAGAGGCAAGGAGAATGTGGTGGCTGATGCTTTGTCCGGGTATCCGAGTGTAGGAGAGAATGAGTTGCATGAGTCCGGAGAGGTGTTTGCCAGGGAGCATTGGGGTCTGGCTGTGCAGACAAGGTCCCAAACGGCGTGTGAGATTAAGAAGGAAGAAGGAGTGATAGACGAATGGAGTTTAGAGTTGCAGAAAGGCTATGTGGGTGATGTATGGTTACAGAGTCATGAGAAAGAGTGTAAGTCGTTGAACGGTTTGTGGATTATGGGAGGTAAGGTGTATGTCCCTCAGAGTATGAGAGAAAAGGTACTGAGGTTGAATCACGATCATAGATCTGCTGGTCATTGGGGGGTCACGAAAACTCTTTTGACCCTAAAGAAGAGGTATTGGTGGCCAGGCATGAGGGCTGAGGTGAAGAAGTATGTGGAGTATTGTGAGACGTGTGCTAGGAATAAGGTTCCCTCTGCGAAGCCGCAGGGGTTGATTCAAGTGGTAGTTACTCCTGTGAGGCCGTGGACGCATGTCAGTACGGATTTTGTGGGGGAGTTGCCCTCAAGCCGGGGTTACAAGTACATTTGGACTGTGCTAGATATGTTCTCTAAGCAGGCCCATTTTATTCCGTTGAAGGGGTTGCCTAGTGCAGAAAGGCTGGCTGAATTATATGTACAGCATGTGTACCGTTTGCATGGGTGCCCGGAGCAGGTTTTGAGTGATCGGGGAGTCCAGTTTACTGCCCAATTTTGGGAGCGGTTCTTGGAGGTGTTGGGGGCTCAGAGACGTCTGACGACTTCTTATCATCCTTGTTGCAATGGCGGCGTAGAAAGGGCTCAGAAATCATTGGGGTCTTATTTGCGTATTTTTAGCAATAAGGAACAGAATAATTGGTCCGATCTGCTGCCTTATGCTGAGGTAGCCTATAACAGTTCGGTACACTCTTCCACTGGAAGGTCCCCTTTCGAGGTGGTCTATGGGCAGGAGGTGGCTCCTTTGCCCCAGCTGTTGGAGTTGGGGGGGGGGGAGGAGAAAGTGGAATGGAGGATGCGAGCCCAAGAGGAGTGGAAAGAGGTGGCGGCAGCTTTGGGAAAAGCACAGCGTTCCTACAAGTTGTTTGGAGACCGGAAGAGGCAGGAAGGGGAGGAGTATAGTGAGGGGGACTTGGTATGGCTGTCTACACAGAATCTGAAATTAGGCTATCCATCGAAGAAATTGAGTCCGAAGTACATTGGGCCATTTAGGATTAAGAATGCAGTAAACAAAGTTTCATATACCCTCCTGCTGCCCAAGAGTTTAGGGAAGGTTCATCCCACCTTCCACTGTAGTCTTTTAAAGAGATATGTGGGCCCTTTTCCTCCTCCAGATTGAATGTATTTTATCTTCTAGGGGGAGGACGTGGTGGAGGAGACCGTTATGTCAGGATTGGGAGACCTGAGCTTAGGAGAAGTTCAGGCTGCCAATCTGCCATGAAATTGCACCGACCTTTGCCCCAGTTATTTGATGACCTTGGCTCCAGCTGCATAGAGCCGGTGCTGAGTCAAGTGGGAGTGACGTAACTTCCAGATGTGTGTGTGGCTCTGGAGGGAAGTGAGGTAACTCCTCCGAGCCTGGACATTGGACAATTGAACTCATAACGCTGACTCATGGGGCCATGAGGTCACATCCCTTTGGACTATGGGATATGCTGAATCACCGGACATGGTGCAACCCGGCTTGGACATTGCATGGGCAATGGGGAGAGGCTCGGGGTATATAAGGTGTGTTTGGGTGGCGGGACGGTGCTTTTGCTTCACATGTGTCGTACCTACAATAAAATCGTGTTGGACCGTGCTACAATCTACGCGTGATCCTTATCGAGTATTGAAGAGTCGTTACAAAGTGTTTATCACATCATGTTTGTTGTCCCACTGTTGGACATGCTCTGTCAAAAACAGTAATTAGAAGTGTGCCACCACTCATGGGATGATACCGGTCTGTGGTATTGTGAGTGTCCCCCACAAGATGTTGATCATCACTTTTCTTCAGACTGCCCCAGCTACTTACTGCTGTTAGCTCCCGTTTACATACAGTAGTAATATTCTGTTTTCTGCATGCTGACCTAAGTACAGTCAGTCCTTGATGCCAATGGAATCCACCACTTATGGCTTGATTTTTTAAAAAAAAAATCTAAAAAGCAAATCTTTACTTTGCCAGTATATATATATGAGACACCATTTTACGATTCCATTGTATATAATGGGACTTTCATATCCATTTGGAGTCTAGAACCCAACCCCAGCAGATACTAGATATGTACTTCATATCTAGTATGAGGAGTGAGATGTACTGATCTTAGAATCTATAATTGAAATAATAAACTCAGATTTCCTTATTTATTGAACACAGCATCTAGAGGCACATCCACACAGCCATATAACCCAGAATATCAAGGCAGATAATTCACAACATCTCCTTTGAACTGGGTTATCTGAGTCCACACTGCCGTATAACCCAGTTCTGTGGCAGGGGCTTAGAACAAATACTCATTTGATAATAAAATTTAAAAACCTGATTCTATCCAATAATCTGTCTTGTTTTCCTTGTTCCTAGCTATCACCAGCTCGAGCTTACTATTTTATTTACTTTCACATTTACATCATTAAGGCCTTCTTCTCTGCCACAAACAGAAACTCAGGGCTTTTATGCCATTGTTATTCCATTCTTCCTTTTCATTTATATCCCATTCCTCCCTTATTCTTCACTTACGAGTAACTAGAGAATCATCCTCTCTGTTAGCCCTGTTGCTCCCCTTTACCAAATCTAGGGAGTTAAAAATTGGGGTTATTCCCTGTGAACATAGATAATTATTTATGAGTGACCATAAGCAATTCTTGTTCCTTGCAAGTGAGTTTGAGAATATTTATTGTTCCTTAACATCCTCCTCTCCAGGTATATAGATATCTGGTCCCACCTGTTCTAACCTTGACCCAAATCTGGGATGTGGGTTTCCAGGCTGAAATTTTCCTCATTTCTGCTGTAGTTTAACTGATGCATCACAATCGGTCTATTAATCTCCTTTTGTGTCTGTAAGATGCTCTCACGTTCAGACTTAGATCTACTTATCCTGCCTGCTTCAGCAGGTAATATATGCCCAAAACATCCATGTCAAAAGAGTCTGAAATAAATGTTTGTTTGTTTGTTTTTCATTTTAAAAAATAGCAGTCAAATACCTGGTCCACATTTGAATGTTCACTGTTAAAAGCCAGTCATACACCTCTATAATATTCATACATGTATTGAAGCTTTCCCAGAGTTTCTGAGCTATGGTGGAATTTCTGAGAATACCTTATGAAATACTTTGCTATCTGATGCTAGTACAAGAAAATTATTTAAACACCTGATTTGATTTTAAAGGTGATGGGAGTGTATATCTAAGTTAATCCCAACTTAGAATCAGGAAACTGCTATTAAATCAATTGGAACTTCATGTTTCATTTATTTTAATGAGTCTACTATAGTTGGAATTAACAATTATATTTAGTGTATATGATGGTGATTAGCTGATTTAAGAGGAAAGCTGCATTGAGACAATCAGTGTCTTACTAACGGATTTTCACTATCAACTGAAACTTTTGCGGATGTATAGAATTTGTTGTTGTTCATTCGTTCAGTCGCTTCTGACTTCGTGACCTCATGGACCATCCCATGCCAGAGCTCCCTGTCGGTCGTCACCACCCCAGCTCCTTCAACGTCAGGCCAATCACTTCAAGGATGCCATCCATCCATCTTGCCCTTGGTCGGCCCCGCTTCCTTTTTCCTTCTTTTCCCCCCAGCATTGTCTTCTCTAAGCCTTCCTTCTCATTATGTAGCCAAGGTACTTCATCTTTGTCTCTAATATCCTTCCTTCAAATGAGCAGTTGGGCTTTATTTCCTGATGTATGGACTGGTTGGATATTCTTGCGGTCCAAGGCACTCTCAGAACTGTCCTCCAACACTACAATTCAAAAGCATTTATCTTCCTTTGCTCAGCCTTCCCTATGGTCCAGCTCTCACATCCATAGGTTACTATGGGGAATACCATTGCTTCTATTATGCGGATATTTGTTGCCAATGTGATGTCTCTACTCTTCACTATTTTATCAAGATTGGACATTGCTCTCCTCCCAAGAAGTAAATGTCTTCTGATTTCCTGGCTGCAGTCTGTGTCTGCAGTAATCTTTGCACCTAGAAATACAAAGTCTGTTACTGACTCCACATTTTCTCCCTCTATTTGCCAGTTATCAATCATTCTTGTTGCCATAATCTTGGCTTTTTTAATGTTTAGTTGCAAACCAGCTTTTGCACTTTCTTCTTTCACCTTGATTAGAAGGCTCCTCAGCTCCACCTCGCTTTCGGCCATCAAAGTGGTGTCATCTGCATATCTAAGGTTGTTAATGTTTCTTCCAGCAATTTTTACCCCAGCCTTGCATTCATCAAGGTGATGCGTTCTGCATACAAGTTGAATAGCTTGGGTGAGAGTATACAACCCTGCTGTATGCCTTTCCCAATCTTGAACCAGTCTGTTGTTCCATGGTCAGTTCTTACTGTTGCTACTTGGTCCTTATACAGATTCCTCAGGAGAGCGGCAACGTTATTTGGTATGCCCATGTCACCAAGAACTTGCCACAATTTATTATGATCCACACAGTCAAAGGCTTTAGAATAGTCAATAAAATAGAAATATATGTTTTTCTGAAATCTCCTGCCTTTCTCCATTATCCAGCGGATATTGGCAATTTGGTCTCCCATTCCTCTGCCTTTTCTAAACCCAGCTTGCACATCTGGATGTGTAGACTATGTTGGATAATATTCCAAAACCAAATATAGTTTCATGAAATATCACATTGATATATTTTGGAGCATGTAGTACCATCATGTATCATCTTTACCGATATTCAGGGCTTTTGTGTATCTCATATTTTTTTTGTTTGCTGATATTTTGGGAATATAAATGAAGATGTTTACGCCGGTTCTTTCTGTGCATTTTGTTACAGTTCATTAATATGGTGGCTCTTTATTGTGATATTTGTCTTAGCCTACTGTTTCCCCACCTGCATAGCCTCTTTTGAATGTGAAGTGCCTGGCTCATATCCCAGCAACCAAAGCTCAGACTACAAGCTGTAAATGTCAGGTCTTTGTATTTTAAAATCTGTGTAATAAGATAGTAGACATAATATAAATTTTGGCAGACAGCCCTAATTAAGATATTTGGCACTGAACAAAGTGAAATCAGAAGAGCCTGGTGCAGAAATGGCTCTTCCGTTGTTCAAAAAAACATTGTAAAATAGTATACATTTGTTATTCAGTTTGGATACTGCTGTATAATTACAGTCACGAAACACTTATCATTAGGAACATGCCTGAGGTGAGAACCATTACTTTGATATCACATGTTTTATTCTTCCAGCTGAAGATTTGGCTTTGACTTCAATTAGGATAAAGAGCACCCAGCATTACTAGCAGTAACATTGTAATGGCAAGAATAGGGCCATTGTAGCGTATGTCTCGTTGTTATCTTTGTTTGTTTTAATAGAATGATTTTCTCTTCAAGAACATAACAAAGTTATGTTGGATCAAACCAAAGATGAACTACACATTCAGCTCACAATGGTTAACCAGATGCCTATGTAATCCTGTTGTGCTCTCCAGTAACTGCAATACAAAGGAATATTACTTTGATACAGCATAGTCCCAGTGATTCCACCTCAGTACTTTGGTATTTTAGAATAAAGAAACTATGTTATGATGGAAGACTTATATCACAAAGACTGAAACAGAGATAGCGCTAGTAGAGCTGGCTCCATCCTTTCATAGATTCTTGGAAATGGAAGAATATTATTTGTGGGGCATTTACTAACATAGCTGTCCAAGGCCATTGCTCCTTTAGGAAATTTGCTTCTGTTATCTGTATATCTCATCTATATGCAAGTATCTCCATGCCAACCATAGTAGTTCTTCTCAACATACCAATTGATTTTACTACTGTTCAGTCTAGGCTTGTTGAGTGAGGCTTAGAGGCCTGACCAGAATAGCAACTGGAGGGTGTTGAATTCTCCAGCAGTGAGAGGAAAGTAGTCAATATTAATTCTGGGTAACAGAGGCCAAGTCGAGTGCAGTATAATGATTGGTTACTTACCTGTGACCATGTTTCTTCAAGTGGTACTCTGTGAATTCACACATGTGGAGTATCTGCGCCTGCGCAGGTTCCAACAGAAAAGCTTCCAAAGTTCAAATCTAAGTTTTGGTGGTAACCCCGCCCAGTCCCCTTGCAGGGCATAAAAGGCACCCCGCGCACACGCTCCGCAGTTCCTACGCCACAAAGGCAACGAGAAAGGAGGAGGTTTGTCTGTACGGGAGGCTGGGTAGGTTAGTGTGAATTCAGAGTACCACTCGAAGAAACATGGTCACAGGTAAGTAACCAACCATTTTTCTTCGTGGACTCTATGAATCCACACATGTGGAGATTACCAAGATGAGGTTCCGGAGGTGGGAAAGACAAACCAACACCTTGTGAAGGGCCAAACAAGATTTATTGAGAAAGGCATTAATAAGAAACATACACACAACAGCCTAAGAATGGCCCTCAACATGATCCACAGGGCTGGGCAGTGCAAGTGTATATCCAACAATAAACCTATCAGTAGCAAAAGGCAACGAGCAGGTTGATTGTCAAAGAAGTAACCATGAGAGAACCAGAGGACATAAGGTTCTCAGTATAACACATGTCACAACATCCTGAGGTAGGACATTGGATTAAACTTAAATGTTACAAAAAAAAAAACCCAACAAGGAAGAAGTACAGTGTGGGGGTGGCCAAAAGGCCAGACACAAGCAAGTAATGAAGGAACAAACATCTTTGCCTTTCAGCTGAAAAAACTTCAGAAAATAAGGTTCCCGCCCAGTCGAGATTGGTGTCCGAGCACACGAAAAGAAGGACAGAACGTCAGTGCAGTCGTATGTCCTTACGAATTGCAGAACACACACACTCATATGGTCCTGCAAGGACTTAACATAATAAGTATGGTGGTTCAACCACTCAAGGCCCTCATAATCAGTATGATACCAGGCCTCAATTCTTTTAGAGGTCGGTGATATTGAAGATAGTGTCTTCCAAGATGCCTGAATTATGTCGAGGAGATAAGGCAGGAATGGCAGGAGTGGGGCAGGTGGCGCCTCCGACTGGACCCTCCTAAAACCTGGGTCAGTGACTGCCTTTGAGGTCTGTTTGATCTCAAGGCCCAGGGTATCTGCCATCCTCATCATCTGGTCGGCAAATGCTCTAACGTTATCGGTCAGTGAAGGAGGGTTGATCTCATAAGCATCGTGTGTCGGCAAACGACCGAGTCCAAGAGAAAGGACTGATCCGGAATGTACCGACTCTGGAATGTCTTTGTCTTAGTCCTCATCCTCAGACTGGATAGGAGAGGAGGAAGACGGGATCGGCGACGGAGTGGGTGGACGCTGATGTGCTGTCGGTTGTGGAGGCTGCTTAGAAGCCGAGGCTTGGAGGGCTGTTTGTCTGCCCTTTTCCGCCGTTGAAGTAGTTGGAAAGAGAGCTTGTCTGGCTGAAGATTGAGCAGGAGGGGATTGTTGAACGACCTGCAACATGGTTTCTACTGACTATATCGGTGACTCTGGCAGCTCCTGGGGAACTTCAGTGGCTGGAAGCTCCACCGGGAATGGTTGTGTAGGCCTCTGCGGCTGGGCCGGAAGAACTGGAGACGAATGGCCTGACGAGGTGGCCGAGGGTGCTGTCGTGGTTTTCTTTGACGACATCACCGAAGAAGACTGAGGAAGAGTCTTTTTTCTTTTTCGCTGGTGGGCGAGTCAAGGTCGACACTGTGAAGGGATGTAGTAGGAGTTGGAGGAACCTGGGATGAGGTGGACGCCGTCTGTGCTCGGCAGGATTCCTTGTGAGCTCTCTTAAAGAAATCTGCATTGCTGTGGAAGATGGCGGCGTTGCAGCGGTTGACCTCGTGGATCGTGCAGATTGGGCAGATGTGACTGAGCTCAAGGCCAATACCTGATGAGGTTGGACTGTCTCCGTTGTCACTGTGCTCTGTTAGTTCAACTGCCTTGTCCGTCTTGAGAATTTTGACGTGCCTGAGGTCGTCAACCGCTGTTTCTCTGGCAGTTTAGCTGCTGCCGAGGTAGAGGGTGAGTCGACAGAGCCGACTGAGCCAAAGTCTGCTAGTAAAGCAGGTACTTCAGGCGAGCAGCCCTATTCTTCCTGGCTTGAGCCGTCAACAATTGGCAATGATGATAGGAAGCAGTAACATGGGCCTTCGAGTGACACTTCGAGTGCTTGTCCAAGTCAGGAATTTTTCTTGGGCTTAAAACGCATTGTAGACATAGCGAGGAGGTTTCTGAAGTGAGCTTTGCGGTGGAAAGTGGACTTGCAGAGCGTGCGCATGGGGCGCCTTTTATGCCCTGCAAGGGGACTGGGCAGGATTACCGCCAAAACTTAGATTTGAACTTTGGAAGTTTTCCCGTTGGAGCCTGCAGAGGCGCAGATACTCCACATGTGTGGATTCACAGAGTCCATGAAGAAAAACCTAGCACATCTTTTGTGGCAGCTTCAGTTAAAGAAAGCACTCAGCAAAATATTGACCTGAAAATAGCATTGTAATAACTAGTACGATACCAGTGAATTGAGAGGGGAGGGGGCTAAGAATGGGGAGAGGGGTACATTTTTTTTTAAAAAACCCCACAATGTAAGCCATTGCAACAATAGTATTTGTGAATCCTAGATGTGCCCTTTCTGTTGAGACTTCACAAAAAGAGAAGACATTGGGGGCAGCTGAGGTAATTTTAGTATCTAGGATTTTTCATATCCAAGACTTCATTGAGCGTGAAAATGAAGCAGGCAATTTGCATTGCCACATTGAACTAGAAAGTAATTCTTTTTTATTTGGACCACAGAACTGTAGGTGTGCAGAATAAACTCAGATGTGTGTAAAAGAGAAGGGTAAGGGACAGAAAAGAGTGCTAAGTAATGTGGGTGGAATTTGGGACATGTGGCACAAGCATATGTTTCATAACAATGTCCCTCTTCTCTCCCCACTCACCCACACCTTCCTTGCTCTCCCATTAATAAATAATATAGCTGTTGCAGACAAGATGATTCTATTTTTGTTATTCTAGGAGAACCAAAGCAGCCTTTTCAAATCATTGCCCTTTCAGCCTATTTTGATGTTAACCTTATAACAATAAAGATCACACAATCTTTTAGTGTTATTATCTGTTTATTTATTCAGTCAAAAGCGGGACTTAGATTTATTTATTTTTGTTTTTTAAAATGTATTTGCTTTTATTTAGTGGTCCTTCTTTGGCCTAAATTTCATACAGAGCATTTGCATATTCATGAGTTCTTGAAAAATGCAAGCTGACAGGATACGGCTTCAAGCTTGGCACAGTGTGTTTGTGCAAACCATTGATATCTCTGAAGCCAGAGAACAGGACGAAAAACAGAGCTTATCCCACAATATGTGGAGGCTAGTGGATGGTGTTTGGTCTCTCTTATTTTGCGTCTTCTGGTAGTCAGTTCTATGCCTTACCTTGAATCTGTGTATCCCAACTGAGATCTGTGCGTCATTTTGGAATATTTGCAAGACGCATGAGTAAAGTGTTCAAAATACAGATCACATTATAGCCAGTCCACAAGTAATGAACATGATAGGCTCTGCAGGTTTGTTCTTAAGTTAAATTTGTATGTAAGTCTGAATAGGTACATTTTAAAGTGTAACTCCAGTCAAATACACATATAGTTTAGCTTTGGATAGCATGGGGGGGGGGGAATTTAACATCCCTGTGATATTTGTTTTGCAGTCTGTGCCCCTCACTATGATAATTGGATTTTGAAAAAAATGGCTTGTTGTTGAAACAAGGATTGGTGATAAAGCTTCAGCTGAGACATCTTTTCCCCATGATAATTCTTATAGGAGTGAATTTCCCTTCCTGAGGGTAGATTTCTCTCACTTCCAGTTGTCGCACCCCCAATCCTAACTATGAGTCATTTTTAAGTCCGATGTTTGTAACTTGGGGATTGCATGTACTTCCTTTTTAAATTCATGGTGTCCCCATGCCCCAACCTCACAATCACGTCTTTTGCCCACAATCACGTCTTTTGAATAGATAATTTAACACATATTTAATAGTATCACAGAAAATGGGGAAACTTCTTTGCATGGCTAGCTTTTTTGAGCCACCTGTGAACTGAACTGAACCCATAAGATTATCTTGGTAGAGAGAGGACATTTTTATCTGTGCACACTGAAAAGCAGTTCTGGAGAATCAGTGGCAAATGTGAGAGGTGGTGCAGAAGGCTGCAGGAAGGATACATGGATCTCTTTCCCTTTCCTTTTTCCAACAAAGGGAATCTGTACTGTAAAGTTCTTTCCATTTGTAGAAAGGCATGTTTGGATGCAATTTATTATGTGTATTTTAACAGCATACAGGTCGAGTTCTACCATGCTGCAAACAATGCAAGTGAAATATCTCGACCAGCAGAAGCAATATGCCTTGAATTGTTTAATTACTTGCATTTTTATATACAGTATGTTAAAAAAATACCTGTCTGTGTATTCCATAAAATCTGGGTATCTGATTTTCAGTACTGGAAATCAGTTGTGGAGGGCAGGTTTATCCTGATTTCTTTTAAAGTACTCCATTTTCAAGATGTCATAAAATGTCTTTTATTACATTCAGCCTAACCCAAGAAAGAGGCTCTGCTCATTATTCTGCTTTTAATGGCTCAGTTGCCACTAAGACGTTTTGCTTGTCATACTTTGTATACTCACCACCTTACACCTATGGCAGTATCTCCTAATCTCCACATTTTCTGTGAATGATCCCACCTCAATCATATACTTTCTTCTTCCTTCATAATGATATCCCCACAATTTCCAATAAATATACTTTTCTACTTGTCTCTTCACACTCCATCTGTCTTTGTTACTCTTCACATCCCTGCATTTCTTTCCTTATCTAAGCCGTTTTCCCCTCTATCCTCCATAAAGCACTTTTTGGCAAGGGTTTATCTCTGCAAACACAATACAAGATAAGGAAGATTTAAAGATGTTGGAAGAGATGTAAACTGCAGACCAGTAGCTGCTGGCAAACAACTTACTGTGAGATACCTATTCAAGTCATTGGCCTTTGCCCAAAAAGAGATAGAGATGTCATTAGAAATCCGTTAGTTTTCTCCTCCAATACAGCATTGCATTTAGGAATGTGCAGAATACTGTGGTCCCCGTTCTTTCTTCAGTACAATAAAGAATGGGAGTATTTTCATGAGATGCAACAAAACGCAACATCCTCCCTTTACTGGCAATTAAGCATTCCCTGCTACATTGCTGTAATATCAAATTAAATCCCTAACTCTGCTCTTGGCCAAATCTGTATTTTCTCTGCCATTGTTCCATGTCCAAATACTGCAAGCTGTCTGATTTGTTCTCTAAAATGCCATTCTCTTGATCTTGTCTAAATTACCAAACTGTCTTTGACTTTCTCTTTTCACACAAAGCACATGAAAAATTGGCTTTCTTTTTCAGTGCTCTAATCACTATCTGGACCTGTTTCAAGCTGACTTGAGCCAAAAAAACTCAATAACCTTCAGCTCTTTTTGTTACATCATGTATTTTATCATACCCGTTATTTTACTGCAATGTATTTTCATTCTACAAAATGTACTTTTCTGCATGTTCCCCTTCTGTGTTCCAAATATTCCTACTATTAAAATGTCTCCATAATCAGCTGCAAAATATCTGCAAAACTCTTTCCCTACAAATAAGTCTTTAAATTCTGCCAGTGTACGTTGCCCAAACAGCGTAGCCATTGTTACAGAAAGCTCTTGAAATGTCATTGCTTTATAATCCTGAACAGTAGATAAAGTATGATTGCATCAATATTCTAAGTAGATAAACTGAAATTGATGTTCTGTGCCTTAACCTAATGGTTACAAGAGCTCAAGAAGACAAAAGAGAACAATGGCTGGCATCCTGTTCAGAAGTTATAAGATTAGGATTCGTGTTTAGGTTGCTAATGCCTTAATGTGACCCTCAAAACTTACCTTTAGAGATTTTTGAAGTTCTCTCTTGGTCACATTGAGAAGCAGTACCTTAGAGCAGTGTTTCCCAACCAGTGTGCCAGGGCACACTAGTGTGCCGTGAGCTATCACCATGTGTGCCGTGGGAAATTGGAACTTCCAATACCCTTACTTATTAAAGGAGCGCCGCTACATCACAGTACAAAATGTACAATTAATCATACATAATCATACGCAAAAAAAACACATTCAAAGTACTCAATCCTGCTGGAGAAAATCAAAAATCTTAAATAAGGTAGTTCGGCGTGGTCGCCACAGAGAGCGGAGGAGTTACGAACCAGGAAGTAGCAAGTTCACAGAAAACTTGCAATATTTGATGAAATCACGGGAGTGCAAAAAAACAAAAGTGTATCCTCACGATGTTATCCAATGTCAGTTCCGGGATCTGCACAATAACACAGTTTGCGGACAATTTAAGGAAGCAGCACCATAATCATAGCGACAAGGTAGAAAATCACGTAGATAATCACATATATTCAAACTGCCAGAGGCCGAAGATAGATGTGGTGATGGAATCGAAAGCTGGCATGGGCAAACTTGGACCTTCAAGGTGTTTTGGACTCCAACTCCCACCATTCCTAGCAGCCTCAGGCCCTTTTCCTTTCCCCCCCTCAGCCACTTAAGCAGGAAAGGGCCTCAGGCTGTTAGAAATAGTGGGAGTTGAAGTCCAAAGCACCCAGAGGGCCGAAGTTTTCTCATGACTGACAGCTGTTGAGCAAGACGTTCGTGTGAGTCTTTCTGCCACTCCTGCCAGGATATCTATGTTGTGTTCATCGAAACAGGCCCAGGTTTCACACTGAGTGTATAAATACATTTAAAAACATATTAACTATATGTATTACTGTGTTAAGAGTGTCATTTTGGTTGGTGGTGTGCCCCAGGATTTTGTAAATGTAAAAAATGTGCCGCGGCTCAAAAAAGGTTGAAAAACACTGCCTTAGAGGGTCTCTCCAGCTGCCTGTTCTCAATTCATCTCTTGGACCGAGATAGCACTGGCATGAAGATTGCAAGTTATATTCAGTATAGACAAGTTATGCACCTGTGTTTGGATGGGTCCTAGCTCTGTCAATTATGGAGGCCCCATGCTAATACCAGATCTGTTGAGATATACACAAATTATAGCCTGAACACATGTGTTGTTTCTTTATCTGAAAAAAAATCCAAGCTGAAGCTGCTGTTGAAAAAGATTTTCTCTTGCCCAATATTATGTCCACTGAATTGACCACATTTCTGAATTGGAATACCAATGTTATATCTAAAGATGAATGTTTGAACACACCGCATTAAGGGATTTTGGATTATTCATTGTTTGGTTTGGATCAAATAAACTAAAAATCATTTCCTGGGTGTGCTTGATTAGCCTGCCTGACATTAGAAAATGCATACTGTCTGCAAGTCTTGCTGCCCAAAATTGTGCTTTGCATAGAAATGAAGCAGAGGACTGAGAAGGCCTGACTGCTAAGCTTCAGTATAAATTAACAACAGAATACTTATTTCTCACTGACAGGTTAATGACCCTGGAGAGCGAAATGAGATTTGTCCACAAGCACATGGGCTTAGTGCCAGGCTGGGGGGGAGCTGCCAGGCTCGTCCAAATCCTTGGCAGCAGCCCTGCCCTCCGGTTGCTTAGTGGGGCTGAGAAAGTGGATGCCGAGAAGGCCCTTCGCCTTGGCCTGATAGAAGCTGTGTTGCCCTCATCAGAGGAACCCAGACCTTTACAAGAAGCACACACCTGGCTCAATCTGTACACCAAGGGTCCACCTGAAGTAATTCAGGCTGTGAAGAAAGTCATTTCAGCAGGAAGGGAGCTACAGGTAGAAGCTGCCTTAAGGACAGAAAAGGAGATTTTTGGAACTGTTTGGGGTGGTCCTGCCAATTTGCAAGCCTTGGCTCAGAGAACAAAGCATAAATGAGTAATGCGTAAAATAAATTCTTCATTTGCAAACCGTTTCTGCCAAACAAATTAGTAGGAAATCATTATGAAGGTTTATTACCTTGGTAGGCATTAAACTGCGTTTGATAATGTAGCATCTGTTGGTACCACAAGTGGGCATCTACCATTGCCATTTTTCAAAAATCCTTTTTACTAGGCATAGCAGAGCAGCAGTTTCCTTTACTTTCATTTCCCCGATCTCTCTTCTTTCTCCTGGTATGCCCAGCCAGTCAGAAAACTATAGGTATTAGGTACATAATAGTAATTCTGCTACCCTGAGAATGGGAGAAGACCAGGCAGGAGATTAAAGGGTTGCATTTGTGGTCTTATGGGTAGGCGGGACCAGGGATTTATATTCCACATTTATGTATGCATGTTTGTAAGGCTTTATGCAGATGCAGGAGCTTCTCTAGCGCAATGTTGGGGAAATGTTTGAGACTGCAATATTTGGATGTCTATCTTTGCTTGGTCATGGTAAGTTATTGAGTGACCTTGGGCAAGTCACACTCAGTCTCAGAGGAAGGCAAGAGCAAATTCTGCCAAGACAATCCTGTGACAGTTGCCTTAGGGTTGCTGTTAAGTCAGATATGACTTGATGGCATACAAGGGCTTCTCTGCACATATGACTTGGGTATTTTAGAGTCCTTGTAACACAGAATTCTCCATTCCCCTCTAACCATTTTGGAATGAATGTGAGGTATCAGAGACACATGACTTTGGGGAGTTCCAACTCTTGAAAATATGGCAGAGCAATGCCTGTCTCTACACAGAACAGGAAATTGTTGCTAGAAAGCAGACGATGTACAGGATAAGCATAGATCTACATGTTAAAATGAAGAATCTATTTAAAATCCTGGTTAGTTAAAAACTCACTATGGCAACTATACGATTGTATCCAAGATAGCTCCAAAGTGCTCATTTGCCCCTCTCTATTGCAAATTTCTAATTATCTCTAAAATGGAGATAAAGGAATTTTGGTTTTGAAAAATCCAGAGAAAGCAAATAATCCTCTGTAGACCCCAGACATTTCACTTCCAATAGTTTGCTATATACTGTGGATAGGAACTGTTCAAGTTTTTAACTACACTTCATTTTCAACTTACTTCCATTTGGACAAGATGGTGTAGGCAAATCTCAATTAAATCCTACTTGCAGGTAAATATGAAGATGTATTTTGTATCATTGGATCTCTCATTGTCTCTTATCTGAAGATTTTGATGTGGTGATATTATTTTCATTTGTGTCACAGAGTATGGCTAGTCTTGTGAAATTTGTATTTCCATAAAAATCTAATTCAAGTAAAAGAAGTTACTATTTGAGATACATTATTTGGTGATGATTCCTGGCTCCAAGCTCTTTAAGATAATTAGGAACAAGTAGAAATTTAGATGTTGTATCTAGCGTATTTTCTGGTGTGTAAGACAACTGGGCGTATAAGATGACACCCAACTTTTCCAGTTAAAATATAGTTTGGGATAGAGAAGGAGGTATGGCAATAGAATACAAGGGCAGGCCAGACGGGTGAAAGAGGCATGTTTTTCTGGGCACAGCGCTGATCTATCTCTATTTTCCATACCCCGGGTGTCCCGGACGCTTGCAGCTTGCACCGCCCTTCACTTACACCTTCTGGTGAGGCACCTCCTCACCTCTTCATCAGGACCACGTTAAATCACTTCTCCTTCCATGAATCCTGGTGAGATTTTCTTCTACCTTGCTTAGACAGCACTGCTTTCATACTGTCACCAGATGCGGCCACGGCCATTTTTGAGCCCCCCCCCCCCAAAAAAAAACATACGTGGCAACCGCAGATTCTCCAGTCCAGCTCAGAAGTTTCAGCACCCACCCTATAAGACCCCCGACTTTTGAAAGATTTTCCTAGATTAAAAAGTATATGGTAGAAAATACAGTACCTAATGCATAGAAAATTGGCACATTGAGAACTGACCTAGAAGCACCAAAGTAAATTCTAATGGGTCAAGCCTGAATGTGACCAGTTCTTAAACTGCATGGATGCAATTCTGACATGTTATTTTAGATAACCCCCCCCAAAGTTGGGTTTAGTTGAATTTGCTTAGTTTTGCACAGTCAGTTCTCTTAGACTGTTGTACTCTGATGTTGCACCGCTGAATCTGTTGAAATGAAGACATACTATCAAGTTATAAACAAGTATGTTAAGAAGTCTGTATATATGTATCTCCATGGCCCATTAAACACATTAAACAATTTATCAGCTGGAAATACAGGAAAAATTAAGACTAGGTATGCAAGGCAGTATGTGTTACACTAATCTATTCCTATAATAGTAAAGGTTATTACTTAAGATGAATATACAGTATATATTTGGGAAAATGTATACTTTTAATTGTAGGATTCTCCATGGATGCTCAAGTGGTTTGCTTTTTGAATATTTGGGTGGGGGGAGGAGTATTTTGAAGCCATGGATGGCAGAATCTATGGATATGGGGGCTGACTGAATATCTCTGACCTACAAACCTAAACTCTTGTGAAATTATCAATATTTGCAGGAATAGCCTTACCTATGGCTACCTTTAAAAATAAAGTTTGCGTTAATTGCCTGGCTTTATTACTGAAGTGGATGGACGGGGCTGGAGTCCCTGATTTGGCAAAAGCTTTTCAATAAGGATCCAAATCAGCTGCGTGAACACAGGAAATACCATAGGTGTGGATTTCACAGTGACCACGCTGAAGAATCATTTGTTTCAGTAGGATTTGCTTTATTCAAATTTTGCACATCCACACAAAATCTGGGAAGATATCCCCCATAGATGGGTGGTGATGGTGGTATTGTAACAGCTATTTAGTTGATTTAAATGGGGATGTCGGGAATTTCCTGGATCCGGCAACCAGCCAGCTACCGTGATTTGTTGATCATGAGACTATAGCTTTTGAGAGTTACTACACTTAATAACTATAGTTTAATATAGGACTACATTATTTCCACTTTATGTACAATATAGCACCTCCACATGGTTCAGCCTAAAATTGCAGACGTTTTACAACGCATGGGGGCTCATACTGAGTTTTCGCAATGTGCTCAATATGGACAGCCAATTATGATAGTACAAAGCAGGGTCTGAAATAAAAGACTCTTGATAGTTCAAGGGCTATTATAATTTCATTTTCAGATACTAAATGCTACAATTACTACATTCAAAAGACATCTATTAAAATACTCTCACTGAAAAACACAGGTAATTCACAAAGTATCATTTTTCCATGTTTAACAGCCTTGAAGCAAAAAGCAACCTCTATAAAAGGGTTTTCAATGCAAGGTCCTTTTTGCAGAATGTACTGGTGAACAAAACAATTAGATTACTACCCCTTGGATGCCTCCAGCAGTAAACAGCACAGTCAGTAGTATCCTCTCAATTACTTTTCTAGTACCACAGCATGGGCCCCTGAATTTTGGCTATATTACTGCAACATCTATGCAGTTGCATCAATTCTCACTCTCACACTGTTCTGCTGTAAAATGCATATTAAATTTTTTCTTGACATACGTTACTTAAATATGGCTGGGAAAAGTATATTCTGACAGATGGAACTCTGGCAGAACGCCAAGCCACAGGTTGCTATTTTGGTATTTTCACTATATAACCCATTTTCCATCAACTTTACACACACACACACACACACACAGGGGGCACATTGGGAGAAAGGGAAGAATTTTAACCATTTTGTGCCTAATGTCTTCTCTTTTGTACAGGACCTATTGTGGCAAAGTCTTTATTTTCCTAATACACAATACCTTGGTAATTTCCAAAGAAAACCTGCACTTAAGTCATAGAGCTGGCCAAAGGCAGTACCTTACCTTCCTTCTTTCAGAACTGCCTGCAATGTGACATGGGTACCATCCCATGTGGAAACAGCTCAGATGGTTGATAAAATGTAGTTTATTAAATTATAAATTTTGTAACAAAACCAAGACAGTACGAGAAGGACGCAAACAAGCTACAGGGACTAGACACAGAGCCAATGAAGACACCATGAAGTGCTTACAAGTAAAACTCTGCAACAGAAGTTATTTTACATTTCAGTCAGCAAGATGATTGGTTTTAGTAAAACATCTGAGCTTCAGAAGTCACACCTACTTTATGTTAAAATTAAGCATCTTGTTCAAATCCAAACTCTTGTTCATTTCCAGTTTTAATACTCCTTCCATACATCAATCCATGCAGATAGTAAATATACTTAATGCAACAAATAATGACAGTTTCAAGTTGTACAGTGGATATACATTGGTCAAAAGGGGAACATGAGCTTTACTGGGGAAAGGGCATATACTACAAAATAAAATATGAGACATTTACAAAAATGGGTATAGCTAAGTAGTCAGCAAACCATTAACATACCCAGATGTTAAAGTTGGATGATCACATTTGCTTTTCTCTTTCCCCTTCTCTCACATTGAAACACTTTAAATACACTGCGAGGCTAGAGTGCAATGCCAATACAGACAGGATGTACATGTACAAGACTGAGTTTTAAAAACATGGCTCTAGATTTAAACTTCAGTTATTGTGCACTGTCCATCAGGCCTCCTAGATCTTACGCTGGTGCTTCCCGCCCCACTCCCTGCCACTGGTCTATCCAAGGCTGGCTGGTTTGTATTCACGTGTCTCTGCTGAGCAGCGGAAACAGGCAGCTGAAGTTGGGCAGACACATCCTCACTATCGCTGCTAGCATCCGATTCTGTCTCCTCAACAGAGGTGTCAAGAACTGGCACCCTACCAGAAGATGATGATTCATGGTCTTCCTCTCCCTCACCCCTATGACTCATTTCAACCATACTGTCTCCATTTATTTGCAAGTTGGCAAAAGAGTTCTCTAGAGTGCTTGCATCAGGTGATGGCGTTGCAGGACTTGTCAGCTGACCATCTAGTGAAGGTAGGGGTCTAACAGCAACCGTTGCTAGAGGCTGCCCAGCAGCAGCTCCTTGAACTGGTATACTGTCTGCACCATCGGCAGAGCTCTCTCTTGCTAGATTGATAGCATTAGAGTCACAGTCCAACCTAAGCCCAGCCACTCCCTTCTTTGGAATATCTATTATGTCCCGTTTTATTTTCCTGCGGCGTCCATGCTCATTTCTCCTATACTGAACCATGTTTTCAAGATCTGCCACATACAAGAACCCAGCAATTAACATTTCAGTGCTCTTTTTACCTTTAGAAAAGGCATCTTCCAGTTCCCTACTGGTACGTTCATCATATTGCCACCAGCCATTCCGGCCTTCATAGTACCAAGCATATTCCCCATTTCCTCTACTGGCTGCTTTCAGTTCCTCAGGTGACAGTAAGGTTGGCTTATCAAGAAAGTCCTCCGGGATCTCCTGCCGACAGAGTGCACAGCGCTTTCCCAGCCAGGAAGCTCCTTTTACACACAGATAGCAGAAGACATGTTTACAAGGCAGACTCACAGGGTGGACACATGTTTGCAGACAGATAGCACATTCAGGGACCATAAGGGATGGTGCTGCACCGGAACATGATTCATTTGTCTTCTTGTTGGTGGGAAGCATATTGATTGAATGATCAATTTCACCACAGCCAGCCATCCTAGAGAAGAGCAGAACTATTACATAGTGCGACATAACTTACCAAACATTTTAGTCCCAACAGATAAATATTTTAAAATTATAAAAATATGCAAAGGAAATGAGTAATTTAAAACTCTGCTTCATTATCTGTTTTATGCTGTATTTTAATGTATTCTAATCCTATTGCTGCTGTTTTAATTGTTATGTTGATATTGATGTTTTTAACCCTGCTGTAAGCCGCCGCGAGCCCTCGGGAGTCGGCGGCCTAAAAGCCGCAATAATAATAATAATAATAATAATAATAAAACAAATGGTTGTAATCTATCAACTGATAATAAAGAGCAACATATTTTAGTAAATGTGCATGAGACAGAAAAACTAGATTCAAACTGCTTTTTAGACATTTATTTATTTAAAACTTTTATATCCCGATTTTTCTCACATCCGTAGAGGGCCTCAGACCGGCTCACAGCAAGAATTCAATGCAAATAATACAGACCAAAACATAACAATATAAGATTAAAAAACCTATGAGATAAAATACATAAAGCCAAATCGTCAAGATAAAATCAAATCCAACTCAGTCTGCATTTGTGGTCATTCACTTAACAGGTCTCGGCCATTATTCTGGGAATGAATGCTTCATTCCATAGCCAGGCATTCACTAGCCTCCTGAAGGGCAGGAGGGAGGAGGCAGACCTGATCTCACTTGGGAGAGAGTGCCATAGCCGAGGGGCCACCACAGAGAAAGCCCTGTCTCTTGTCCCCACCAGATACGCGAAAGTGGCGGGACCGAGAGCAGGGCCTCTCCATAAGACATTAAGGTCATTATCTCCTTAAGATTCTTAGGATGATGAAATGAGCACTTTAATATGTGCTGCCCAGAGTCCCTAGAAAGCAGAGTTCATAGAATTAAGAAACACAGACATGTATGTTTGTATAATAGATCAGGATAGTTCACCCCAGATTTCGTTTGCTTCCAACCAACACTTATAGTCTGGGAATATTTGCAATCCACATTTTTGACATATTCTTTTAATTAACTCAAAGCTCAGGAGTCCCAAATTTTCCACATTTATATAGAAACTATTTTAAAAATCTACAGTGCAGATGTATCCTATTAGTATTGTGCAATTGTTTTAATTTTCAGGGAGCAAATATATAAATATATTAATGTCGTTCAATACTTCCTGAAGTGTCAACTGAATAGGAACATACACCATACTGAGCTAAATATGCTATCACAAAATGTTACAGTGAGTTCTCTCATCTAGCAATCTACAAGGATCTTTCTACAGAGAGAAAATATATCTGCTGTTTTACTACAGGGGTTAAAACAGCTTAGCTAGCATTCAGAAAACTCTGAAATAACATGCCTTGAATTCTTTGTGTTTTAGAGCAAGACCAAAAGATCAGAGTACTATATCTTAGTGATGTTTAAATCCAGCAAAAACGTTTAATTCCTGTTATTTTCTATTGTGTTATATTCGTCTGATATTGTCATTTATGTATATTTTCTTACTTTTGCCTTGGTTTTTTTGTATTGTGTTTTATTTTCTATTAGGTTTTTGAGATTGTTGTTTATGTATCATGTTTTATTTCTGTGTTTTTGTACTGTGTTTTATTTTCTGTAAGCCATCCCAAGTCTTGTTTGAAGAGGGGGTGGGATATAAATATTATTATTATAATTATTATTAAATGCAATTTAGGATCCTATAGTGCTCTCTAAAAGTGAGTTCATTTAGTAAATTCATAACCTATTGGATCATGTTTTTGCCATGCAGATTTTGAGTAATAATATCATCAATCTTTATTTATATCCCGCTTTTCTCCCTAACGGGACCGAAAGCGGCTTACAACATAATAAAATACAAATCAAAGCATATTTAACATAAAATAAATACAAGACAAAAATCACACAAAGCATAATAACGTCCAGAAACAAGATATATTTAAAACCAATTTCAATTATTGTGGGTGGGTTATGGTTTGATGGCTTGGGACTTATATTATGAGGGCCAGCCGGATTTAATTAGAAGTTTAATAAAGTGCTGCACCATTTTACTTGAAATTTCTCAGGTGAAGGTTACAGAATGCTGATGGAAGTGAGAGCAGGTGCATGGCTTTCTAAGACCTCACTTCAAAGATTGAGTAGATCACTGGCACTGTTTCAATAAAAACAATAGTGGCCCGTGAGCTGCCGCATAACACCTATACTGCGGAACCTGCACTGGCTGCCAATTGAATGCCGGATCCCTTTCAAGGCCTTGCATGGTCTGGGGCCAGTGTACCTACAGGATCGCCTGATTCCATATAACCCTCCGAGATCACTCCGCTTCGAAGATCAGAATCTTCTCAACATCCCTAGTGTGAAGTCTTTCCACCTGACTTCAACAAGGCGCAGGGCATTTTCAATCATTGCCCCGGTCCTTTGGAATATGTTGCCACCAGAACGAGGGCTCTGCGAAATTTAGCCACCTTTCGTAGACCCTGAAAGATTCATTTGTTCAGACAGGCCTTCGAAAGCTTGTGACTTAACTGTGTTTTTATTTGCTGTTTTTATGTATTATTGCACTCTATGTTTCATCCATTGTTTGTTTTTCACTAAACTATGTTGTAAACCACTCCGAGCCTTTGGGAGTGGCGGTCTACAAGTCCAAATAAATAAATAAATAATCAATAGTGCCTCACTCTTCCCTTTTTGCCCATAGCACAGCATGATAGAGCAATGGTGATCAGGCAGTTAAGTCAGTCTTTTAATCTAGTGATGATGAGGATAATTTTGTCAAACTAATTTCTCCCAAATTAAGATTGTAGAAGTCAGGCAAGACGTTTAATACTCCAACTGTCTAGAAGGGAGTGGGCAATGTGAACCTATCCTGTATCAACTGCCACATTTTTTATAAAAAGAAAGTAAAAAAAGCTTTTTAGCTGAAATTGCTGCCAAAGGTTTGGGGGGGGGAGGCTGGGGATACTTATGCAAACAGAAAACACATTTGTTTTTGTATATTCAACCTTTACACTCTAATAAAACAATTTTTCAACTTCAACAGTGTTGAGTGTCTTGCACATAATAAGTTTTTTTAAAAGGGGAAAAGTTAAAAGGGGGGATGTGAATATTTCTCCAAAGCACCATATGCTACGTCTCAATAAAGTAACAGTTCGAGCTGGTGTGTTCCTATGTGGCATCCAGAATTTTATTAAGTAATACAATGAACCTTCTGTTGCAAAGTTATAGAGAGCTTGATGACAGCCATAATGTGCAGCAACCAATGCTAAAAAAGGGGGACAGTTACTCACTTGTTCCAGTGCTGCAATATTTACCCACACTGACCCAGAGGCTCACACAAGTTATTTTTTAAACTCCCAATTCACATAAAGTATTTTGATCACTCTGATGACCTTACCTTTCTTTTCTTTTTTCTTATTGCTCTTCTTGAAACATATTGCAAAATTAATACGACATCTTTCAATGTATCTGATGAAAAGTTTATGCTTTGTTTTCCACAGATAAACTTATTCCTCTTGCATGCTGTTTGCTGAACACACTTTATGCCAGAATTCCTCTGTAAGTTAAGAGAAGAGATAAAACCAAACTATGACATTTAGCTAACACAACAAAATATTTATATTTGTATAATCTTAAGCACTAATAATCATTTACGATTTATAACAATGGTTAACATAAGACATACAGAAATCGTATTATACAGAAGGAGAATGAAATGGGGAACTAATAGAGAAAATAAGCATAGTGAGGCAGCAACTATTTCAGCTGGGCTGGCCATTTCTGGGAGAGAAGACAAATGACGGTCCTAATTGTGCTAATGGAGGGAGCAAACAAGTCATTTCCAGAGCCATGGCCCTCTAAAAGTTCAATAGGACTCCATAATATGACTCAATTATTATATGTAAAGAGCCATCTAGTCCAACCCCCTGCTATGCATGCCCTCAAATTCCTCAAAGATCAATGCCAACAATCAATCTACACTGGCAACTGAAGTAAGCTACCATTGTAAGGAACTTTACAAGGTTAGGGACTTTGTAATGAATGTATGCAGAGTTGGTTTTGTTGCAACAAATATAATATGGCTGCTTGGAAAAACTGAAATAAAACTTGTACAACAGAAGAGGCCCTGGAACCAGTTGTTTATTCAAAGCGAGCATTCTGCTGGATGCCCTCTTGCCTAGTGGTTTCCAGAGCAGATGCATCCCACTTAACCAAATGCAGTGACCACCCTCGTCTGTATCATCAACATCCTCTCATGGTACCTTATTATTTAACTCGCCAATTGAAATACTCTGGTTTGGTTTTTCTACACAGCTATCTAATCAAGAAACATTACATTTTACTTGCTGCATGAGGGGTTATATTGAAAGGCACTTCTTATTACACTTGAGTATTCAGCACTTTTAAATTGCCTAGGCAGATCTATTTAAGGGAAATTTTAGGGCATACATTAAAATCGCCTCATATGTATGCAGGCAAGTAAAGCTAAGAAATCAACAGGTTGTGCAGAGAGATTAATGGTAATATATATTTCTAAAAAGGAGCTCTGGGAAAGTTTAAACTGATCTTTCAATTATAACTTTTGAATATTGTTCTTCATTTTAAAGTAATGCTTAATGGAATTGTTTTCTCTCTCTCTCTCTCTAAATATTGCCACTATATGAAGAGATGGGGGCAAATTTCAAAAGGAATGCCTTCAAAGTATGTATTACTTTGAATATCACAATTCTTGCCATCTGCAAGTGTGAACCAGTTCACTGTACATACATACGGATGATAATGAACCATCAAAGTAAAAAGTACACCTAAAATATACAGTATGTCAAAATTTGATATCAAAATCATACTTTCACATTTACAGTATATCTTTTTCTTAAATAAAAAAACAATTATCTCTACAAGACTAATCACAGCACACCTATAATATTTTGAAAAGGAAGCTCTTTAGCAGATACGTTTTAAAAGAAAATTTTGAAATTTGGTTAATCCTTGCATTGAAGCTGTATTTTAAAAAATATTGCATTTTTTGTGGATGATTTGTTGTGCAATTGTACTGTATAGTTTTCTGATTTGTTATTTTTCCTTCCCTCTGTGTGCATATGTATATCCATAGATTTTAGATGGTACACCTTTGGCACGACCCATTGTTTTTACATGTTAAACTGTAAAGTGTCATGTATATTTGATGCTGCTATATAAACAAAGATGTGTACACATCAAAATACGTGCCTTTATGTAGATGCCACCTGCCATACTAGATTGTTTGTAATAGCATGTTCATTTCACTGTACAGTCTGAGTTATACCAGGAACAGATATGGCAGCTGATATCAATGATAGTATATGCACTGAAATGCTCATTCTTATGTGCATCACATTTACAGGCAGAGGTTTTTTTTTCTAAGTTGAAGCATTGCTGTGCAGCTAGTACAATCAGCAACATTTATCAGAGTGTAGTACCTAGTTATTTTCATGTTGCTATTGTCTGATGTCATTGGCTATTAAACTTCCCTACAATTCAGCACTGGCCTTTGATAAGGCTGAGTTTTCTTCTTAGATAAGGCGATATTTCAATTTAAGCTTTGAGACAAGGTGGGGACAGGGTTTCTTGTTTTTTACTTAGTAAGTAAATGTTTTCTCTGAATGTCTAATATGCTACGTTAGGAAACATATTTGTCAGGACACATATTTGCTCATGTTTTAAGTGAAAATTTTGTTTTGCTGTTCTATATACATCAGCTGTAGTGCAAAAACTAGCTATAATAATAAAACAATAATAATAATTTTATTTCTTACTGGCCTCTCCCTACCTTATAATGAAAATAACTTTTAGACTGTCATATAACTGGACACCTGAGACACAAGTGGGCATTAGTAACAGCATGCTATGGCTTTCCCCTGAAACAGAAGATGTTTCAACATTCACAGAGAAATCAATACTAAATAGGAACAAAAAGTATTTGTCCACACATTTAATTAAAACAGATTTTGATCCCAAAATGTTCAATTCCAAAGACACATAGCTATCCCAACATGTTTTGTATTGTTGTGGTTACCAATGTAAATGGACTAGGTCTATCTTTATTCCACTTATTTTTATATATATATAAAGGATTTTTTTTCTGATTATGTACTTGCAACAAGCCTCAATTTGTAAAAGAAAACTGGCCCACAGTTGTCTTGCTTATAGACTTCATTTTGTCAAATGTGAACAAAAATCCAGCATGATCAAATATGACCAAAACTTGGGCCATTTTGCTTCTGATGTTAAGTTTTGAAACTTGCAAGCACACACGCACACAAGACTTAATATGCAGAGTACCTGATTCTAAAAATGACATACCGTAAGTTACCTAATTTGCTGCTTTTCAAATGTAAGTTCTATTTACAAACTATTCCCAGAAGTTTTAGATTCAGCACAGAAGCAAAATCTCATGTGTTCATTTGTCAAAAAATAGCCCACAAACCAATTTCCATCTCTTATATACATACAGTAAAACCCAGTGAGGAAATCCCAAGACTCCTGATTGCTACAAAGAATAGGAATGGTAACTTTCATTTAAAGCACTTGGCTGCCACCTTTCAGGGTTTTATATTATAAAGTACATACTCTACATTCCATTGCCTTAGCTCACTTTACAATATAAATTTGAGTAGAGAAGAAAAAATTAAATATCACCAGAAAGCAAATACACCTGGATAGCGCAAAAAATGACAAAACCCACTCAACCATGTTGAACACAAATCTAATAGATGCTGAAAAAACCAATACCTCTAACCTGAATTGCAGCTATTGACAAACATCTGTGAGCACATTTTCACATTGACAAAATACATTCTGATCTGGACACAAATTACTGTCGACTATTTATTCCTCGATGCTGCAATTGTGTATTGAGCTTCCATTAGCAGGTCTTGTGTAGGTCTGAGATGGCGAGGAAGATGGTTTTCATCTAATGGTACAAAGTAGTATGGCTATACAAATATATACTTTGTGAGGCACAAAGCTCTAGTTTCAATCACTCTATTAAAGAATCTAGAGGCCACCATGTCAGAAACAAAGATATTATCTTCAGAGAAGAATATTTATGTATTTAATTATGTTGCATTTATAAAACACAGTAGGATGATAGGTTGTAAGAGGGATTAGAACAAATCCTGAGCATCCAAAGTTACTATTAATATGCCACTTGTTCACAGATAAATGTCATGAAGTGTCTGCAGGAGACTGTGGCTTACACTTGCAAGCAAGCACAAAGACTGACGGAGAGTGCATTCTTAGAACAGTAGTGGGTATACAGGCTCCTATTGTGTGTAGTTCTCTAGGCAAGTGTTTTTCAACCTTTGGTTTGGATTTCCACATTCAGAAGCCCTTGCTGACATGACCAGCACTGTAGAGTTTGGCCAGCATGAAATATTGAGAAGGAAATAAATCACTGACATAGACAAGACTGCCTTCATCTAAGCTTTACTCTAAGCTAACATTCACCACATACAATCAATGGTACTTTCCAAGCAATAGGAATACTCTTTCCCTATTTAGTGTTTACCATTTCTAAGAAACTTTATCTATTCACATTATAGTTAAGAACACAAATTCAGTTACATCCATAAATCTCCAAAAAAGAAAAGCAATTGCCTAATTTATTTGTTTGCTCCAAATGTGATTTAAAAAGTGAGTTCTAAACATTAAGAGTCATTCTTCAAGATGATACGAGGAAAATGCAGTCTGCTGAATGTAGATCTGTTCAGGTTTGCAACAAAGATACTAAAATTAAGGGGACAGATCATTTGTGATTAAACAATGCCCCATAAAAACTGTACCATGAAAAAATCTTCATCCATCCCATAGTAAGATAGAAACTATATGTTTGTCTTATCCAATGAAGTTGTTATTGCTTAAGCCTCAAATATTTTTACAGATGTAACACTGCTGTGACAAAATCAGCAACAAGCCCAATGGGAAAAGATTCAACATCTCTTCACCCAATATGTTTTCTTAAAACATTAAAAACCAACAAAATTACATGCCAAGGTTAAATATTTTATAGTAGTACAATGCTTTTCAACTGTAGTGGTTCTTAACACAGCTAACAATAATATCTTTTCTATCTTTTTATATGGATCATATTGCTCTCACAATAACAGACCTGAAGTATCAGGTGCTGTCAATGGTATCATGTGGCTCTTTGTTCTGTTCTGCTCCCAACAAGGAAGGAAAAAACCATCTATGCAATTTCCCCATCCATTTTTTCTGTTACTATTTGAGATGAATAGTACAAGAGCACCGTACCAACCAGACTTTTAAAGTTTGCAATAAAGCTTTCCAATTATATCGTAAACAACAAGCCATCCAAGGGAAAGCTACCATCCTGTTTTTGTTTTTAAATGCTGAACAGCGATAAAAATCAAGACAATCTCTCACCAAATTCAGAACAAGACAATCTCCCACCAAAGTCACCCTCTTTTTCTAACCTCTCAAGATTGGGTGTGTTGTGATTATTATACATGCCCTCCTGCCCAAAAAGAAATAAAGGGCGGGGGACGGGAGGAGAGAAAGACAGTGAATAGGAGGGAGAAAACTGACTCAAGCCCTAGAAACAAGTGCTCGTGACAGCCAGGAACAACACTGCTGTCCCTGCCTCATCCCCCACTTCATCCACAAATAAAAACAAGATAAAAATTCCCCCACGCACCTCCACTGCAGGAAGGTCAGCCTCTGGTGGAAGACTGGCATTTGGAGCAGGGCAGTGAGGAAGAAGGCGGTTACATTAGTTCTCTTTTAATATTAAATTTATGTAGGCTTTTTGACTGCATTGTTCTTTTTAAAATGTGAACTGCTTTAAAACCCAATTTTGAGGGGAAAGCTGGATATAACAAAGTATACAAACATAATAATAATAATAATAAAGTAATAGTAGCCTAACTCTGTTTTAATATTCACTTCATGTAGGCCTTTTCTTGCATTGTTATTTTTTAAAACTGCGAGCCACTTTGAATCCCAATTTGATGGGGAACGTATAAGTAAGCAGAACAAAATATTGTAAGAAATGTAGTAATATTCATGATTAATCCTTAGTTATATATGCCCAGCCCCTAGGTTGCTAGATAATACTCTATTTTGCACTTCATCCACTTCCCCAGCCTTATGGTACACTATTTGCACTATCCCTTGCCTATCTTAGAAATCTGATCATTGGTTTTGTTGAATGTGGTCTGATGGAGCTCCAAAGTAATCTGTTTTATCCTGTTATGTTTAGTGTGTTTTATCTTGGTTGTTTTATTTTCTGATGCACCTATTTTAATGTGTTTTATTTTATGGATTGTATTGCGTTTATGTTTGTGGACATTTGTCCCATATGTAAGCTGCCCCGAGTCCCTTTGGGGAGATGGTGGCAGTGTACAAGAACAAAGTTGTTATTATTAACAGTGTAATTTTATTATAATATTCAATGTGTAAGTTTTTGAAAGCATTGTGCCTGCATTGTGAGCCACCCTGAATCCCAAATAATAATAATGCAATAAATATAGCAATGGTCCCCTGGTGGAGCAGCGGGTTAAATTGCTGAGCTGCTGAACTTGCTGACCGAAAGGTTGGCGGTTCAAATCTGGGGAGTGGGGTGAGCTCCCACTGTTAGTCCCAGCTCCTGCCAACCTAGCAGTTCCAAAACATGCAGATGTGAGATCAATAGGGACCACTTATGCGGGAAGGTAACGGTGCTCTATGCAGTCATATTGGCCACACGACCTTAGAGGAGTCTACCAACAACGCCAGCTCTTCGGCTTAGAAATTGAGATGAGCACCAACCCCCAGAGTCAGGGCCGTAGCCAGGATTTTGATTCGGGGAGGGCTGAGTTTGATTCGGGAGGGGCTGAGTAAGAGAGGTTCTACCCTAGCAAACCTTTTGTATTGTTATCCCAATAACCCCATGAATGCGGGCTATAATGAGCATGGTGATCAGATCATGATATGAATAAACATAACAGTTTAAATAATGTACCAGTAAGGCCTTCTCGCGGACCACCCTGAGAATTTGGGGGGGGGAAGGCTGAAGCCCCCTAAGCACCCCCCCCCTGGCTACATGCCTGCCCGGAGTCAGACACTTTTAGACTTAATGTCTAAATATTGCTTTAAATATAGCAATAATGATAACCTAGTAAAGGTAAAGGTCTTCCCCTGACATTAAGTCCAGTCGTGTCCGACTGTGGGGTGTGGTGCTCATCTCCATTGCTATGCAGAAGAGCCGGCATTGCCCGTAGACACCTCCAAGGTCATGTGGCTGGCATGACTGCATTATACACAATGCTATACCTTACACATTCAGAGGGCAGAACTGAGGGAGAAATCAATCAATAAGCATCATGTCGTAAAAATCTCTTTAGTATAGACGATTTCCAATGTGCTCAATAGCTTTAACAATATCACAGTGGTGCAATGTCATGCAATTTACACACAATATAACAAGTAACATAGACAGATGCAGCCCTTACAATCTACTGGGCCGGAGCAATGCTCACACTCAGTCAGTCACCCTTTGTAGTCAGTTGGAGTTTGTCAACTCACATACTGTAGTCCAAGTCACTGGGGGAGCCTTGAAGCATAGGGGAGCTGGCTTGCTGCCAAGTGGGCAGGCGCCTACGGCGGGAGGTAAGCTGACGCCAAGGTGGCCGTTTCGCGTGAACCGCTTCCTCAGGGCGCTTGGGACTTCTAGCCGCTCCTCCCCGGTATGGAAGTGAATCAATGTTTGACTCAGGGGTGAAACAGGAGATTTCGCATATTCTGCGATGTAATACCTATTGGTCTCAAGAATGATCTCCTGGGCATGACTGCGCCTAATTCCGTTTTAATATCCGCTTCACATTGGTTTTGATCGCATCACGCTTTCTTAAATTGTATGGCACTTTGAATCCCAATTTGGAGGAGAGAGCACAGCCAATAATACTATGATAAATGTAATGCTCTTAATAATACGAGTTCAATGATATAATATAGATAGATAAGGTAGCCCAGTTCTGTTTTAATATCCACTTGGAGTAGGCTTGGGGGGGGGGGGGGAGTGAGTCTCTTTGAATCCCAATCTGGAGGGGAAGGTAGGCTATTACAAAAAACAACCACAACACAGCATGCAATAATAATATTGCGATGATATAACAATAACAAGAATAATAATACTCTGCTGCACAGGCCTGCTTGCCCAACAAGTAAGTGCCTACACAATCCTATTGGGAGGAACAGGAGAGGCCAGGCTTGCTGGACTGACCAGAGAGAACCTCTCCACCCTCCCTTGCCAGCCCGCCTTGGACCTTTGTTCGGCTCCGGAAGGAGAAAGGGTTGCGCGGGGGGAGGCGGAACTAAGGCAGAAGAGCGGAGGCAGGCGCGCGCGCGCGGACGGCGAGGGGGGGGGGGGGTGAGCGCGAGCCCAGGAGGAGGCCTCAGAATAAACGGAGAGCGCCGTCGTCGTCAAGCAACCCCTTCCTTCCTTCCTTCCTTCCCTCACTCACTCACCTCCCGCTTCGCCACTCAATCCTCCCTCAGCGGCAGGAGCAGATCCACTGCTGTCGCTCCGTCGTCTCTTCCTCTCCCAGGCTCTCTCTCTCTGGCTTTCTTTCTCTGCCCCCTCCCCTTCCTTCCTCCGCTCGGTAATGAGGCTGCGCCGTCCTTCCCTCTCGCCTGCCTTCTCCCTCCGAGAGAGAGAGAGCGAGAGAGCGCTCGAGCTTCCCCAACGTCATCACGCATTACGGGAGGCGGAGGTGGGCGGAGCCAAAGCGGGAAGCGCGGGGCCCAAAACAAAAAGGGGCCGGGCGAAGTTGGGGGGGGGAGGGGCGTGGCTATAGTTTGGGAGTAGGCGTGGCTTTGCTCGAGAGCCTCTGCGATAGGCTGCTTTAAGGTTCTACTCTACACACCAAGCAATATAGGCAAACTTGGGGGGGGCCTCCTTCCAGGTGTTTTGGACTTCGACTCCCACAATTCCTAACAGCCTCAGGCCCTTTCCTTTTAAGTCAGTGTTTCTCAGCCTGGGGAGGGGGGAGGTGTCACCAAAGTATTTTCTGTTGGTCATGGCGGTTCTGTGTGCCAAGCTTGGTTCAATTCCATCATTGGTGGAGTTCTTTGATTGTAGGTGAACTATAAATCCCAGCAACCACAATTCCCAAATGTCTAGGTCTATTTCCCCCACACCCCACCAGTGTTTACATTTGGGCATACTGAGTATCCATGCCAAGCTTGGTCCAGATCCATCATGGTTTGAGTCCACAGTGCAATCTGGATGCAGGTGAACTACAACTCCAAAACTCAAGGGCAATGCCCACCAAACCCTTCCAGTATTTTCTATTGGTCATGGCAGTTCTGTGTGCCAAGTTTGGTTCAATTCCATCATTGGTGGAGTTCAGAATGCTCTGTTGGTGAACTATAAATCCCAGCAACCACAACTCCCAAATGTCAAGGTCTATTTTCCCCACACCCCACCAGTGTTTACATTTGGGCATATTGAGTATCCACGCCAAGCTTGGTCCAGATCCATCATGGTTTGAGTTCACAGTGCAATCTGGATGCAGGTGAACTACAACTCCAAAACTCAAGGGCAATGCCCACGAAACCCAGTATTTTCTATTGGTCATGGCAGTTCTGTGTGCCAAGTTTGGTTCAATTCCATCATTGGTGGAGTTCAGAATGCTCTGTTGGTGAACTATAAATCCCAGCAACCACAATTCCCAAATGTCAAGGTCTATTTTCCCCACACCACACCAGTGTTTACATTTGGGCATATTGAGTATCCACGCCAAGCTTGGTCCAGATCCATCATGGTTTCAGTTCACAGTGCAATCTGGATGCAGGTGAACTACAACTCCAAAACTCAAGGGCAGTGCCCACCAAACCCTTCCAGTATTTTCTATTGGTCATGGCAGTTCTGTGTGCCAAGCTTGGTTCAATTCCATCATTGGTGGAGTTCAGAATACTCTTTGATTGTAGGTGAACTATAAATCCCAGCAACCACAACTCCCAAATGTCAAGGTCTATTTTCCCCACACCCCACCAGTGTTTACATTTGGGCATATTGAGTATCCACGCCAAGCTTGGTCCAGATCCATCATGGTTTGAGTCCACAGTGCAATCTGGATGCAGGTGAACTACAACTCCAAAACGCAAGGGCAATGCCCACCAAACCCTTCCAGTATTTTCTATTGGTCATGGCAGTTCAGAATGCTCTTTGTAGGTGAACTATAAATCCCAGCAACCACAACTCCCAAATGTCAAGGTCTATTTTCCCCACACCCCACCAGTGTTTACATTTGGGCACATTGAGTATCCACGCCAAGCTTGGTCCAGATCCATCATGGTTTGAGTTCACAGTGCAATCTGGATGCAGGTGAACTACAACTCCAAAACTCAAGGGCAATGCCCACGAAACCCAGTATTTTCTATTGGTCATGGCAGTTCTGTGTGCCAAGTTTGGTTCAATTCCATCGATGGAGTTCAGAATGCTCTGTTGGTGAACTATAAATCCCAGCAACCACAATTCCCAAATGTCAAGGTCTATTTTCCCCACACCCCACCAGTGTTTACATTTGGGCATATTGAGTATCCACGCCAAGCTTGGTCCAGATCCATCATGGTTTCAGTTCACAGTGCAATCTGGATGCAGGTGAACTACAACTCCAAAACTCAAGGGCAGTGCCCACCAAACCCTTCCAGTATTTTCTATTGGTCATGGCAGTTCTGTGTGCCAAGCTTGGTTCAATTCCATCATTGGTGGAGTTCAGAATACTCTTTGATTGTAGGTGAACTATAAATCCCAGCAACTACAACTCCCATATATCAAGGTATATTATCCCCAAACTCCACCAGCGTTCACATTTGGGCATATTGAGTATCCATGCCAAGCTTGGTCCAGATCCATCATGGTTTGAGTCCACAGTGCAATCTGGATGCAGGTGAACTACAACTCCAAAACTCAAGGGCAGTGCCCACCAAACCCTTCCAGTATTTTCTATTGGTCATGGCAGTTCTGTGTGCCAAGCTTGATTCAATTTCTTCATTGGTGGACTTCAGAATGCTCTTTGATTGTAGGTGAACTATAAATCCCAGCAACCACAATTCCCAAATGTCAAGGTCTATTTTCCCCACACCCCACCAGTGGTTACATTTGGGCATATTGAGTATCCATGCCAAGCTTGGTCCAGATCCATCATGGTTTGAGTCCACAGTGCAATCTGGATGCAGGTGAACTACAACTCCAAAACTCAAGGGCAATGCCCACCAAACCCTTCCAGTATTTTCTATTGGTCATGGCAGTTCTGTGTGCCAAGTTTGGTTCAATTCCATCATTGGTGGGGTTCAGAATGCTCTTTGATTGTAGGTGAACTATAAATCCCAGCAACCACAACTCCCAAATGACAAAATCAATCCACCCCAGCCCCATCAATATTCAAATTTGGGTGTATCAGGTACTTATCGGGTACCCATGATTGAAAACACATCCTGCATATAAGATATTTACGAATAATAACTAGCAAAATGACAGTTAAGAAGTAGCAATGAAAATAGGTTTATGGTTGGTTGGGTGTCACCACAACGTGAGGGACTGTACTAAGGAGTCACGGCATTAGGAAGATGGAGAAACACTGTTTTAAGCATCTAATTGTTCATCAGTCCAACTCTCTTCTGCCATGCAAAATATGTAACTAAAGTACTCCTGACAGATGGCCATCTTTGAAAATCTCCAGAGAAGGAGACCTGTATTTTCCTATCTACACACACAGACACATACACTCTTAGTGAGATGTCTTGCAGATGGAACCTAAATCTAAACATGAAATTAATCCACGTTTCATACATACCTTTTACACGTAGCCTGTAGCTAATCCCATACACCCTTTTTTCTCAATAATGTTAATGTACATTGACCCATCAGAAAAGCAAATGGGCCACTATTTTAACCACCCATGTGGACAATTCCAGATTTTGGAGTAATTTGTAATTGCTGATAAGAGATGCTCAACCTCTAAAGTAGTCATCTTCTACTTGGTGCATGTTTATATGGAGATGGCAACTCCACCAAGCCAAATAGAATTGAATCATCATCCCCATCCAGGTGAGGCAGGCTTTCCCCATTGTAACACTAAACAAGCCCAGTGGTCTCATTTCCTGGAATTGTATATTATTTGGAATCCTTCTCTGGAAAATGTGTGTTATCAGAGGGTAAAACTGACAAATCGCTTTTCACCCCCGACCTTCTTAAGAATGCTATGTGTGCCTTCAAAGTCACTTGTTGTCCTCAACAGATTATTCCTCTGATTAGTCAGATTCTTCATGGTGTTCAATGGCGATTTCCCATCCAAGTACTAGCCAGGGCTAATCCTGCTTTGCTTCCAAAATCCAGCAAGACCTGGTGTCATTAGGGTATTTTAGCCATAAATGTATTAAACCATGCTTATTTTATGAGGGTATCAAAAACACTATTCCATAGTTTGTGGCCAATTTGCCGACTCCTGCTCTGAATGGGATATTTAATAAGCTGGTATTCATCCTTTCGGACCTGCCTCTTTGCCCTTGCTTCTCTTAATCACAATTCAGCTGACATAGTTACATAGTCTTTGGCTGGAACAGTATAGCTTTTCATTCAGTACACAAGCTGGTATTATCATATCTGTATTGTGCCAAGAGACCACTTAAATGTGATCTGCCAGCTGGGCAACCCTTACTGCAGGGTTGCACAGCACAATGTAACAGTCAGCCCTCCATATCCATGGGTTTTATATCCATCGATTCAATCATTCATTGATAGATTTTAAAAAATAACATCCAACCCCCCTCTTGATGATGCCATTTTATTTAAGGCCCTATCTACAATGAAGTTTAACTGCAATTAACTGCATTATATGAGTCTACACTGACCATATAGTGCAGCTGGGGTCTTGACTATCCATGAAATTTGGTATCCATGGGAGGTCCCATTGAAGTGCCAACTATGGCCTTCAATATGTTGGATTGCAACTCCCTACAATGCTTGCAAACACGGCCAAAGATGATGCTGGGAGTTGCACTCCAGTCTTAGTGAAATAGATAACTGTATTGCTAAGAGAACAAATACCTTCACTGGTAACTTAAGGATAACAAACTTAAATGTACTAACTGCACTCCTGCTCTTTGGCCTAATGACATTAGAAATATTGGCTTTTAAATGTGCTTCATTAATAAATGTGAGGCTCTAACTCTCCAAAGATAATTGCATAAAAGTCTTCTGCTGCAGAGCAAATACAATGATGATAATTGCTATGTGCCTTCAAGTAGTTTCTGACTTACGGCAACCCTAATGTGAACGTTTCACTGGGTTTTCTGAGGCTAAGAGCATGAGTGCCTCAAGGCCATCCACTAGATTCCCACGGCCAAGCAGGGATTTGAACCCTGTTCTCCAGAGTTGCAATCCATTGCTCGAACCACTACACTATACATCGGACAGTACATAATATAATCAGAAGGGCAGCAGGCAGGCAAAATAGGAAATATTAGTATGATGGACCTCAGAATGAAATCCCCTGAAAAGATCAGACGAAATGTGATGACCAAGGCTCTTGTGTACTAGAAGTGCTTCAATCACAAACAGTTATTAAGGCCACTATTGCAATGGAGTCCTTTTAGGATTAATGAAGGCTACATGGGATCTCTCCCCTGCATGGCTGCTTAGGAGTAAACTACACTGAACAGATGGATGGAATTTCTAAGAGATATTGGCCATGGCCCCAAGGTATGAAAGTATAACAGGGTGTGATAATATCCTGACATTTGACTTTCATTTTCCTTTGACTAACACTAAAATGTTGCATTTCAAGCTTGACCAGTTGAAATCCTGCCCCTACTCCCCTCAAAAAACCAAAGCAGGGTCACAGCATGAAACATCAGCAAACTATCCCTTTGAACTAGTAATGCTATTGATGCCTTTGCTGTATACTTACCCATTTTTCTTTTCCTCCTCCTCAGCAGGTATTTCCCCACTTATTGCCAATTATAGTTTTGTTTCAGGTATGCTAATTTCCTTCAAGCTGGTAACTTTTAAAAAAACCCACTCATTTATCATTCTCTCTCCTAAGGATCTTTTACCATTCATATAGCAATTTCTTTCATGTACTCATGTGATATTCCTGTTGGAATGTATAATTCTGGAGCCTGCAGCTGAATCTTACTGGAAATAAAAGGCATAAGAATGATCCCTGAGGAGGGCACCCTGGTTATGATATCATTTCAGGTGTCTACATGTAGTAGGCCTCTGCTTGTTTTCAAATATCAATGGACAATTCATTAATTTGTACTACAGAGTGCCTGTGTGTGTGCTCCTCCCCCCAATATCTGTATCTTCATGTGGTTGGTGGGATTGCCCATCAAAAACCCTGTAACTGTAATTAAGTTTATTTATGGGATCATTCCTCTCTCTGTGTGTAAAAAGTTGCTTGTCAACTTAGGTTGATCCCATGAGGCAAGGAATACTCCGAGGTGGTTTTCCAGTCCCTTACTCTCAAATATAGCCTATAGCTCCTGGTATTAACCAGAGCTAGTCCTGCTTAGTTTTGAAGATTGCATGAGATCTGGTGCCTTTTGGGTATTTAGGCTATCACTTTTTAATATGGTTACTTTTCGTTTCCTAGCAATGAAAAGATTGTGTTTTTAAAATTTATGTAGGGCAAATTACTGTTAAAGAAATGTGAGTGAAGTCTTAAAAAATTAAAGTTGTAAAACAGACTGATCAGAACTGCATTCAAGTGTAAATTGCCTTGCTTCCTACAATATTCAAACAGAGGAAATACATATACTGTGGCCAGTTCTGGACACCACAATTCAAGAGAAATATTGACAAGCTGGAATTTTATTTATTTATTTATTTGGGGATTTATTAATTGCCCATCCCAGATGGCTCTGGGCGATTTACAGTAAAACACACAGCTAAGTACCTGAAACACCTAAAAACATCTAAAAGTATCTAACATCTAAAAACAATTAACAATCTAACAGTTGTCAGCCGAACGCCCTCTCACACAGCCACATTTTACAAGCCATGCGAAAGTCTTTTAGATCATGGGTGGCTCTGATGTAAGGAGAGAGGGCGTTCCAGAGTGATGGGGTGATCACTGAATAAGCTCTAATAAGGGTTGATGTCAGATGGGCTTCCTTAGGGCCTGGGACCTGTAATAGATTCTGATGGTCTGAGTGAGGTGATCTCCAGGGTCGACACGGAGAGAGGCGTTCCCGTAGGTATGTCAGCCCTTGACTATGCAAGGCCTTAAAGGTTAGTACCAGCACCTTGTGAGTAATACGGAACTCGACCGGAAGCCAGTGCAGTCTGTATAGAGCATGTGTTATATCGTTCCTCATGGGGGTTCCCGTGAGGAGTCTGGCCACCACATTCTGAATGTATCCAGACGAAGGTGATAAAATGATCAAAAGTCTGGAGACAGACCATGTCCTCTGAGGGGCGGCTTACAGAGCTGGGTATGTTTAACCTGTAAAAGACAAGGTTGGGAGGAGACATGATAGCCATGTATAAATATTTGAAAGGCCATCATAAGGCAGAGGTAGCAGGCTTGTTTTCTGCTGCCCTGGAGACTAGGACTTGGAACAATGGGGTCAAATTACAGGAAAGGAGATTCCACCTGAACATTAGGAAGAACTTCGTGAACATAAGAGGTGTTCGACAGTGGAACTCTCTGCCTTGGAGTGTGGTGGAGGCTCCTTCTTTGGAGGCTTTTAAACAGAGGCTGGATGGTCACCTCTTAATAGGAGAGATAGTCATGTTTGCATTGAAGCTCTCTTATTTGAACATGAATCCAACAATGCCATACTCATTTATGTGGTCTTATATGAATCTCTTATCTTCAGAAATATTGCTTTGAATGTGAGGAAAGTGGCTGTGGACAAGGTGTTAGGCACTCCCCTCCTTGTGTGTTGAAGAAAGTCTAATGGGCCATTGAATCTAATGCACACCTCAATTTTGAGGTGCTAATTTCTAAAAAATTGATTTCCCTCACCCAGTCCCAAACTAAACCCCCAAACCTTGCCAGGAGGGAGGGAGCATAAGCCACGAGGGATGGTGGAGGGGCAAGCCGTGCACTGTGGCAAAAAGCTGCAGTCCTGGGTGGGGACGGTCGGACTCTAATTCCAGACTGCTTTCCTTCCTCTTGCCAAACCAGGCAGCCTGCCACTGCACCATCAGGTGTGAGCTCCTCCTCTTAGTCAAGGCAGGCAGAGCAACGTGCAGTGTTTCTTGTTCAACTGGAAGCCTTGGCCCACCCTTCACACGCAGGCAAAGGGCCACACCGATAGAAGGGAGGGTCAGGGCAAGCAATCTTGCCATTGCCATCTTGAACGTGGCTGCTGGAGTGCGGTTGTAGCTGGGTCTTGTAGAGTCGTGTCCAGAAGGGCGGTGACAGTGGCATTGAGGTACTGCATGCCATGTTGCTCTGCCTACCCTGACCCTCCCTTCTCTCGGTGCGGACCTTTGCATGCCCATGCATAAACAGCGGGAGGTAGGGCTTCCAGCTGGAGAGCAAAGTTGTGTTGAAGCACTGTGCACCATGTCACTCTGCCTGCTCTGACTAAGAAGAGCTCGAGTCTGGTGCTGTGGAAGCAGCAATGAGTGAAGGTTGCATGGTTTGGCAAGAAGGAGGAGAGAAGCAATTCGATTTAGGGAGATGCTAGAAGGAGGGGGGCATTTTTGGTGCGATTCTAATGTGCCATCAAATGTAATGCACACCCCAAGTTTGACTAAGCAATTTAGCTAGAAAAAAGGTGTGCACTAGATTTGCATAAATACAGTACTCAGTATTTATGTGAAGAGGAAATACAGAGGTTGTGATAGGATACTTAAAGTACCAACAGTGAAAGGGACCTGGGAGCTCTTAGAAGATGTACAAGCTCAATGAGATTATATTCAGATATTAATTGATTATCATAACATCAGCTTTAACAAGAATTTCCATATTTATTCAAGCTTCAAAATTGTAGGGAAAAATGTTGTTAAGCACCAGATCTTTAATAGGCGTGTTACTTGGACAATAAAGTATGACAGTGGACCCCAGTCCTGATATTTGACACTGCTGTATCTACATGTTTGGCTAGGGCTTCAAGCACATTTGGTGACACAGAGATTGGAAACGGTTCTGTTCCCTCAGCTAACACTCCTTAGGTGCCGTATTTTTTGGCACCTAAGGAGTGTTAGAAACTCACAACAAAGGTGTATTTGACTTTTGTCAGCACTTCCTGTTTAAGTCTCTTTTCATCTTCAAATTGTAGACTTGGTTCCTCAATACATCAAACTTGTTTTTCCAAGTCTTAAACTTGCCTCAACATTTGACGTGGAAGATATTACAGCCTCTAGGCTCCTTGGCACCCTCAGAATGACTAGCTGCAACGAGGGGTTGCTGAGGGGGAATTGCTCTGCCTCTGCAGGTTTCTTAAATGGACAGGGTCTAATTAAGGTTCCTTCCCACAAAAAACTATACAAAAGTAACTAAGCCTAAATAAAGAGACAACAGAGGCTCAACAAAGTATCTGGGGAAGAATGGCAGGCACCATGATGGTATCATGCAATTGCATCATAAGATACTAAAGTTGAACAACAGAAAAAGAAGAACAGTGCATATAGTAATTTGCTACATTTTCAAACATGTGGACTATATTTGCGGAGGACCTTCAAATTTTGTATATCAGGGATGGACATAACCCCTTGTGAATGCTTGAGCTCATCCATCAATATAAATAAACCAAGAAAATGTGATATCAAACTGTAATGGTGATGCATGCTAAGTTAAAGTAGTTTAGTATGCTTTTGGAAATCCAGTTTGGCTATAGAGTAGGTATATCATGAGATGAACTATTGGTATACACTGCACAAAATATGATGGACAACTGTTCTTTCATCAGCTTTGAGCTAGTAGGTCTGTTATCTAAAGAGCTAACATACACTAGCACCACTTGACTCTGTTATTTGATTAGTAGGGCAATAGATAAGAATACTGAGGAGCAGTGCCCAATATATGGGAAATCTGGTTGCGAAGGTAAGTGCAGCATCCAGAAAACATGCTCTAGCTGTCTGCAGAAGGGCTGATAATAATAATAATAAACTTTATTTGTACCCCACCCCAATCTCCCCGACGGGGACTCGGGGCGGCTCACATGATGCAAAGAATGAGTGAATCATGGGATAAACCACTCTAAAGAAACTTACTGGTATTTGGTATTGGAACAGAACAGAATTCCGTAACTTCATGAACATTAGGTTTTCCAGCAAATAATATCCCCCAACCCCAACCCAATGGTCAGAACAAGATGGTGATAACAAGGTGGTTCTGTTTTGTTATCTGATGGGAAATATGCAAGGTTCTTTCTTTATGTCACAATGTATGTTAAAAGATTAAAAGTATGGCTAAGATCAGGTCACAAACTCTCAGCCTTAAATGAAGTAAATAGCAATTCCCCTCTGAACAAATCTTGCCAAGAAAACCCCGTGATGGATTTGCCTTTGGTTTGCCATAAGCCAGAAATGACTTGAAGGCGCACACAAAAACAAATATTTATATCCAATCTCACAGTTGTTCAGCAAGTGCCTGGCAAATTAGTTCCTTACCCAATAGTTGAAAGTGTGTGTGTGTGTGTGTGTGAGAGAGAGAGAGAGAGAGAGAGACCATGTACATGCTTGCAAGAATGATTGACTATACTATGGCTGCTTTTCCATAACCTCTAAGGAAACAACCAACCTCATGTGCAATGATTTTTCTGTCAGATTCTTGCATTTGAAAAGTAATTCATGAGTCAACACAAGATGTTTTATTGCAGTTTGAGATGACCTGCGGTGTGGCGTGTTTGACACCAGATGGCGCTGTCTCAAGACTGATGAATGGAATCTTGAGGATTTGTCAGTTGAAAGTGACAGTTGGTGTCAGTTGGTTTATAATATCTGTGAGGAAAGGATGATTAGTAAGGTAGCTGTGAGGGCTGTTGTTTTTCGATGTTTTGCCAGTTATTGTTAAATACAATTCAATACAGTTATATATTTACCTTGTGAATTGTATGAGAGTTTCATTATTCACACGAACAGAGACTGGAGTTTTTTTGGGCCGATGAGGAATTAAACTTCTATATTTCTGTTGCCTATCCGCTGTGACATAAATACTCGACGCCGAAGATTTTCTACTAGCCTAATGCCCTAACAAGAATCTATCCTTTCTATTTGCATTTTTCAAAGAAAGCTATGGCTTTCAACTTTTCTTAAAAGAAAAGAAAGGGGAGAATGAGAAAGAGAATCTTTCAATTATAAAACCAACCCTTGACACCCTGACTAGAAATATTAAAGGGGTTTCAGTCTCTAGAGTGCTAGTTAATACTTGGTGCCGCTGGTGCCATGAAAGCTCTGGGCTGGGCAGGAGGGGCAATCAAAGCAAGGCGCAAAGCAACTTAGTAAAACACCTGAACTCCAATCCCTTCTCCTTCTCCCCATCCCCTCCCAAATGCCAATTGGCAACTATTGAGCAAAAATCCAATGTTATCTGGGTTCTTTATTCGCAATTCCAGAGGCTCTTGTTTTTAAAAGTAATAAGGCAGAATGTAACCATGACAATGATGTGTTGTTGCTTGGAAGGGCTATAATTAAAAAGGGAATACATCTGTGGCGGCTCCTGAGATTGTTTTCAGGGAGGACTTGGGGCCTCTGTCTTTTTATTACGCTGACTTCACTGGGACTAATTAGGGTGCACCCATGCATATGCATTACGTTGCACAATAGGGCACCAGACCTTAATTAGGCCTCCCCACCCCCTTGCATCTACTGTGGCAAATTAATATGGCATTAATAATTCATATTTACACTGACAAGAATGGACTGCTGTCAATTACCCAATTCTCTCGTGGGGTGCACCCATTTTATCTTTCCATCAGTAAACTAGGTGTATTCTAAGCCAGTGTCTAGTTGGAAACATGGGGATTATGGCACTAATGCTCATAACGTCACAATAGAACCTCCACCTTCCTTATAAAGGCATACAGGTTCAGAAGTCACATGTTGGGAAAAACGAGTACAGGATTCTCCTTCAGTAAACCAACCATGTTTGTTTCTAAAACATCCAGGGTTTGGGGGGTTTTGGCAGCTGAGATTAATTTGCTGCCAAATTCATCCTATTGTTCAGCAGGGAAATTGATGCCCCAAATAAGAATTCAGCTCCCTCCAAATCATAATTTCCTTCAGTCTCCACATTTCTGGCATTGTGGTAATGATGTTCAGTGTCTCACTGTCACTATCTCATTTTATGGGGTGTAATTATGTATTGATACTGTAGAACAGGGCTGTCCAACTGGCGGCCCTGGGGCCGTACACGGCCCCCCAGCCTGTTGGCTCCGGCCCCAGCTATGCCCCCGGCCGCCATTTTTAATTTTTTAAAAATAATTTAAATGGCGGCCGGGGAGGGGGGGCAGGGCAGGAGGAAGTGAGCCAGCTCCTCCTCCCTGCACTGCCCTCTTTTCCTCTCTCACCGGCGCCGATGCAAACCGGTTTTGCATCGGCGCCGGCGAGAGAGGGACAAGGGGTGGTGCAGGGAGGAGGAAGAGAGCTAGCTCCTCCTCCCTGCACCACCCTCTTCTTCCCCAAACCTGGAAGGCTGGCGGGGAAAGTGAGTGGCGCCACTTGATGAAAAATAGGAGCACCAAAAAAGAAAATCTGCACTTCCTAGCCTTATTTTTAAAAAAAGATATTGATTCAGTCACACCCTATAAATAGTAGGGATCAGCTGACAAATAAAGCACTTCAAAGAGGAAACCTTAGACTTTCTACAGCAGTGCTGTCCAACTTCTTCCGGCCCAAGGGCCGGAAGAAGTGTCACTGATCACCTGGGGGCCGCAGTGAGCGAGGGGCGTGGCCACTCCCGGGGGGCGTGGCCGGCCTCCTGCGTGGCCCGCCCATTTTCAGGAGGTTTCCCTGGGTGACGTTAGGCTGGGTGACGCCTGACGTCACCCAGCCTAACGTCGCCCAGGGAAACCCTCCCGCAAGCCTGGATGGCTGCCGGGGAAGCGAGAAGCGGCGCCGCTTCCCCCGGGAGCCTCTAGGCTCGGGGAGGGTTTCGCCCGGCTCCTGTGTCCCTCTGAGCAGAGGGACATGGGAGCTGGGCGAAACCCTCCCCCCGAAGCCTGGAAGGCTCGCGGGGGAAGCGAGCGCCGCTTCTCGCTTCCCCCGGCAGCCTTCCAGGCTTGCGGGGGAGTTTTCGCCCAGCTCCCATGTCCCTCTGCTCAGAGGGACACAGGAGCCGGGCAAAACCACTTCCTCGAAGCCTGGAAGGCTTGCGGGGGAAGTGAGCGCCGCTCCGCGCTTCCCCCGGCAGCCATCCAGGCTTGCGGGAGGGTTTCCCTGGTGACGTTAGGCTGGGTGACATCAGGCGTCACCCAGCCTAACGTCACCCAGGGAAACCCTCCTGAAAATGGGCGGGCCGCGCAGGAGGCCGGCCACGCCCCTGGGAGTGGCCACGCCCCGGGGAGTGGCCACGCCCCCCCGCTCACTGCGGCCCCTTAGGTGATTAGTGACACTTCTTCCGGCCCTTGGGCCGGAAGAAGTTGGACAGCACTGCTGTAGAAAGTCGAAGGTTTCCTCTTTGAAGTGCTTTATTTGTCAGCTGATCCCTACTGTTTATAGGGTGTGACTGAATCAATATATTTTTTAAAAATAAGGATAGGAAGTTCAGATTCTTTTTTGGTGCTCCTATTTTTCATCAAGTGGTTCTGCTGGTCTCATCTCCAACCACATCTCTTCTAATCCTCTTTTGTTTTATCCATTTTTGTCAAAATAGAGATTACAGTCTTCTTAGGATCAAAAACATTTCTCTTTTGCATATAATATTCAGTAAAGTGTTGTAGATTCTGATGCTGCTCTGTAACAAACTGGTGACTAAAGTAAACCTTCACCTTTGATTTTGTAATCCCTCAATTAGAGTTCATTATTATCCCTGTATCTGCTGGAAATGCTTTCCACGACCCCTCCTGAATACCCTTAAACCATGAATTTCAACTCCGTTTGGGCTGGAAATACACCATAGAAACACAGTGGAGGAACTAGAGAGACCCACAAACTCTTCTGAGGGGGGCAATGTTTTTGGAGAATGGTTACATTAAACCATGGGATCTTGAATCTGTATCAGATTCTTTTGGCATGGCCACAACTATGCAATCTGCTTTGGGAGGTGAGACATAAGGATATATGGTTCTACAAACTGTACCAGAAATATTTACCCCAGAGGACTCAATTCCTACCAATTAATTTTATTCTGAAATGCTTGTACTAAGAATTTGCAGTTGAAATTAGGTCCCCGTATTTCCAAATAAACCTGTGATAATTTCCCCATTGGACCGCCCTCCTTCACCATGTGGAAGTATATCTGTTGACGTGATCTTCTCCCCACATATGGAATAGTACATGGAACTGGAGAACAACTGTCAATGGATGGAGAAAGACACCAGTCAATTTTGAATTGATCAGCCACAACGGAAATCCAACTGCTTTTCTCCAAGCTCAAAACTCATACAGCTCACACATAGTGAGTTAACATAGTAATTGTAAGCAATGTCTAAAAATTACAGACTGTTGTCAGTCAATATAAGTTTCCTGGTTGGAAAAAGTGGAATTTTTTCTGCTTCGGAATTGAGATAATATTAAAAAATAAAAATAAAAGAGTTTCTCCTTCTATATTCATTTTTGAAATCACAGGCATTCTGCTTGGTGCTGCTCTGAGGTACAAAAAGGTTAACTGTCCGAGAACAACAATTCCAAGATAATCAAGTTTTTCATTTCATCATACCTGAGGCATACATTAATTAAATTCTGCCTTCTGTTGTATGTTACTACTTTGTTAATTAACAAATGAAGCAATGAGTAATGATAACCTGATAGGTGACATCATGTGCAAAGAAATGTTTTTGTACTTTATTTTAAAAATTGTTAATGTTAATCATATTTTCACACCAAGACAGCAGTTGTTAACCTCTCTATCATTCCAAGCATGAGCAGCATAAATCACCTTTTGAAAATATAAGTGCAGGCAAAAGTGCCTGTATTTTAATTCAGTGAAGGCTCATTCCACCTTGCTGTTTCTGGGAAGGAGAAATGTGTGTCATCACTTTGACTTCACTAAACATCAGTGCTCAGTAAATTTGTGTTGTTACAGAAGGTTGTAAAAGGTTCCAAGGACTCTGTATTTATAGAAGTCATGATGATCTATGTAGCAAAAGCATACATATTTTAAACTAAAAAGAAAAATGTGTAGAAAAGAATGTATGGACATAGCCATTTTGATTGCTAGCATTAGCAACATCGTAAGGCAAGCTAGTTTGAAGTTGTGTCAATGTCTAGCTTGAAACTAGTTGGGTTTTTTTTCAGAATTCAAGTTGGTTGCTTATAAAAGTCTGAAAAATCTGCACAATAATAAAACCATCATCAACCTTTGCTGTTATAACATTACCTTGCTGTGTTTTGCCTTAGGAAAACTTTGAACTTGATTTCAGAGATAAGTTGTAATTAACTCTGCAATTTTACAAGAAGTTAACACTGACATTGATTTCTCCAGTTTTGGTCTCTTTTTGGTTACTGCCATGAACTTCAGCCTTGTCTATGAATGAGAGACCTCCAAGTAACCCTATCTACTCAGGAGATTTTTCTACTTGTAACTCAAGCTGATCTACACTGCCATATAATGCAGTTTTAGAATGCAGATTAACTGCATCAAACTGGATTATATGAGTCTATACTGCAATTCAATGCAGTTAATCTGCATTCTGAAACTGCATTATATGGCTTTGTTGATGGGGCTCACTTTAATCACATTTGCTCCTGGTGAAATTACAGCAAGTGAGAGAAACTAAATGAGTCACGCCGCATTGCTTATTGTTTCTATTAATAATGTAAGTTCAAAAGTACAAACATGTTATTATTGTTGTTTTGCCCTACCATAGAATTAGTTTCACCAAACTGGGTGAATAAAATATTGGTTTATTGAAATTTGAACTTGAGTAACTCAATCTAGCGTTTGCCCCTTGAAAAGTATCTTTACTTGGCTGGATAAACACGTTAACATATGAACAGTTGCAATATGTTGTTGTTGTTGTTGTTGTTGATGATGATGATGATGATGATGATGATGATGATGATGTGTGCCTTCAAGTCATTTCTGACTTATCTTTGACCCTAAGGAAACCCCATCACTGGGGTTTCTGAAGCTAAGTGTTTGGGATTTCCCCAAGATCACCCAGTGGATTTTCATAGCTGAACAGAAATTCAAACCCTATTCTCCAAAGTCTTATTACCACATCAGATGGGTAAAATTGCCTCTTGCATGGCACTTCCTCTTCACTTGCGGCACAGAGCCTGCCAGAGCCAGTAAGATATGTAAAGGGACACTGTATGTGTGTCTATACCAGGCATGGGCAAACTTGGCCCTCCAGATGTTTTGGACTTCAACTCCCACAATTCCTAATAGCCTCAGTTCCCTTCCTTTCCCCCCTCAGTCACTATCTACTTCTGGTGAAGCTCTATGGTGCAAATGAAAAGGGAGTGTCGGCAACACAGGAGGCTTCTTGTGCTGCTTAGGCAACAATGAAGGGAAGCCAGCCAGTGGATGCTTCCCCTGTAGGATGGGGTGAGGGGGAAGCCAGGGTTCCCCAGGCCTCCATCTGGGCCCCTCTGGGGAACCTCGGCTTCCCCAAGGACAAATCCTGGTCTTAATGTGATTAAGTCCTTAGTCCAATGCTGAAACATTATACCATGTTGACTTCATCATACATGTTACAGTTTTCAACATCTTTGCCTGCTATTGATGTGACCAAAGTCCTGGTTAAAAGCAAAGCCTCTCTTTTTAGTTTAAGATATTCTGCCCACAAATATGCACATATATGCTTTACACAAGCAGACTTCCATTTTGACAATGTGATTTCCATCTCCCTCAATTCCCAGGAGCCCCATCTCACCATAAAATCTGTCATGGAGGGTTTGGGAAGCTCCAAAGGGAAGGAAAACTGTGTTGACAGAAGGTGTTCCATGAACGGAAAGACTTACTTGAATATTGCCTTATATATGTATTTAGCAAAGTTTACCAGTGCCATTTCTAAAGATCAGCATCTTTTTCCCTGGCTACAAAGTAGATTGTGAGAGAATTTTTAATTAAAGTGAGAGGGAGGAATGAACAGTGCAAATGACATTATATATGTGGTCTATTTTTCTCTGTTCTTTATTCACTCAGTGTTTTTGTCTGTTTTCTACAAATATAATTTGCCAGTCACTGGAGGATCTGAAATTTTTAGATTTGAGTTACACAGAGTTACACAAAGCATAGAACAGCACACTTTGTATAGGTATGGTTTAGACCAGAAAAAATTGTGCTGTTCTGCAGATAGGAGCGCTGCATAGCTAAGCGCCATTGCTGGTCTTTCAGAAGAGCCCTTAACGTGTTCACTGTTGCTTCTTCTTTTCTCCCTTTGCTTTCAGAGTTGCAGAGCAGTTCATTCTGGAGTATCTGACTTCACTCTGGGATGAAATCCAGGCAACCACAAAGTTCCAATAGACTGTGGGTTATCAAACTTCCGATTCCCACAATTTCTTGAGAGATTTCCTCCTTTTGATTCATACGTAACATATATAAGTATGTGCATAGGGATACTGCATCTTTTACTTAGATATCTCTTGCTTCATAAACAATAGATTGGGGAGATATTTTTACAAAGGAAAAAGATGTTTTTTCCAGATGTCGTTCAATATATTGCTATGACGTATACCATATTGAAACTTATATACAAAACTTTAAGTTGTCTTTTAGAGATGCATGGAAGCATTTAATATAACAGTTTGAAAGTATCCCATTTACCACCAAAATCTTGGCTCATGTCAGTCTCTTGAATAAAATGTGACTGCATGATGAATATAATAGAAATTATTTGGAATGTTGGTTAAGGTTTACTAAAACTGGTAATATAGTCCATTTGTGGCTTAACTGGGGAGCACCAGGCCCAAGGACCTGATGGAGATAGCAGCAGCAAAAGTCATTAAAACAGTGGTGTTAGGCGGTTAGTGTGCAGTGCTTATGGGTGCTAGTTTCTGCTCTTTATCCTGTGCTCTTCTTTTCTTGGGTTGTGTTTTACTTTTGTTTTCCCGTTCTCGGTTTTGCCTCCTTGCTTCCCGGCCTCTGTTTTCCTGACTGGTTTCCTTGCTTTCTCCCCTCTTTGGCTTTTTCCTCCTTTCCTTTCTTCTCCCTGCAATAGATGGTTACAGTACAAAATAAGAGGTATTTTTCCCCAGAAAGTATCATTATTCCCCCATAAAGCAGAGATGATAAGATTTTGCATTCTTAGTTCAGACAAAAGGAGGGAAACCAACCATGACATAGATCTAATTCCAAGAGGTACCAGATAAATAAAGAGTGATAGCAGAAACTGGAAGAAGATAGCCTTGGCCCTTCACAAACTACCCTCATTTTGTTCTTAAAAACTGTAATAAAAACAATGTATTTCTTTCCTCAATATTTCCATGTCTGAAACTTGGCATCCTTTTTGGTCAGCATTTATTTTAAAAAATAGACTGTCATGATTGGTCCAGCCTTATACTTTATGCTATAGTCGGTAATGAGTAACACAGATTAACTGACTCACACCTATCCATACACACAGGCACACTCTTTGACTAATTACAATTAGCTATTAAAGTTGTGTGTTTATTTGGAGCTTGAGCCATTTATGTGTACAAACTATGGAAATAAATGTGCATAGAAAATTTAAGAATTAGAAAATTATTTATCGTGTACTGGTTGTGATGATTTCTTCCATATATATCTTAAAATAATGAGGTTTCTACAAGGTAGATCCCCCCCCCCATAATAATTACAAAACAAATTTTGACAAACAAATAATTGCTCTGATTCAAAACAACCTGAACCGTTTACATTACGTGAACTAACAACTGAGATCCACTAAGAGGCACCATTGAGCTACAGTCTTTTAACAATCTGCACAAACTGGAATTCTTTATTAAGAGAAAGATTAAAGGAGAGTGAAGACCAGCATTACACTTGTTCTGACTGTATACATTATTACTTGTTGACTGGATAGTCTTTATAGTTCCTCCCCATTGGTACTTTGTATACATTTTGCATAGATTATCTCTTTCTCCCATTGTTTATGTTTGCAGGATCAGTCTGCATTACTACATGGAAAGTTCACAAGGATGGACTTGTCCCAGCCTATGCCTTATGATGTGTATTTAGTCGCAGAAGCGCAGATGCCAGATGACTTACTAGGTTTTATTGCTTAACCCACGGAGAACCAAAAAAACCTATGAATCTAAGAATAAACAAATATGATATCAAGGTAATATATGGACCAGCATGGAAGATATGTGATGGATAAACTCCTATAGACAGCGAGACATTGATCCAAATTTTTGAATTGCAGATTGGAACATTTTGCCATTGGGCTATCTTCCTCCATGATCTAAAGTTAAACCACATAAAAGGGAAGCACTGTATTCATAATGTCAGTTGTTTCTCCAGCTAACTTACCCACAGTAAATTCCTTATTTATTTACAAAAGAAAAGCAATGAGTTTTCTTCCATCCTAACATGATCAGTTGGAAATTTAGTCCGTAATGTGATGATAGCATTGCTCTCTATAGGAAAGCTTAGGTGAGAGATACACATAGCCTATAGGACTTGTGCCATCTTGCTCTTACCCATGTGGCACAAGAAGGAACAAAACATTTGTAACTATGGTTATAACATCCATACTAGACTTTTAGAAAAAGGAAGATTCAGCTTCTCAAAACACAACCAAAATGCACAACCTCTGAAGTGATTCTTGTTTTGCTCCTGGGTCAGCTTTGCACTACCTATAGTCCATCAATGCAATGTTACGTAAATCCTGGGCTCCTGTCTCATTTCCAAGAAGCATGACCAATTTTCTGGAGAGAGGCCAGCTTTCAAATACACTCAGACTGAACTCTACAGCTCTCTGCCAAAAACATAATTTTAAGGATCCCACTCCCAAGGCTCCTATCAAGAACAAAATAGATTGCATTTTCATTTGCCAGGCTTTATTGTTATTATTATTCTAATTTAAGGAATAGAATTCTCCTCCAATATTTCAGGTACACAATAGTCTTGTTTCATGACTGAAGGAGGTCAAGCAGACTACTCGTTGCCTCGAAAGAAAACTTCTACAGTCCCTTCTAGAACAATTCAAATGTGAAATTAATGCTCTGAACCCAGCCTAGACCTTCATTTCACATACCTTGCACCTGACCTGTCCTTGGTTATATACAGTCAACCCCCCATTTGCCATGATTAGGGGCACAGGTCCTCTGTAAAAGTAAAAAACCATAAATAAAGAAATTATTCTATTTTCAACTTCTACTGGAAGGTGACCACAGAATTGCTTTGGAGGCCCCAGAGTTAGCTAGAGAGGTGTTCTCTCTAGAAATCTCTAGGTCCTCCAGTACGACTGAAGGAAATTGACCAAAGAGTCAGGACCTAGAGATTTCCAAAGAGAACATTTGTAATTAAATCCGCAAAAGTCAAAACCACAAATGTACATAGATCTCAAATCTAAAAGACATATTTACCAGCAAAAACAAAGATAGCAACAGGTAACAGCAAACTCAGAGGCCAACTATGCACACACATCTTGTTTGACTAATCTATTACTGACCTAATTGTGTTATCCACCAGGAGTCAACTGTTCACATTCCAATGCGATAAATTCTGCTATTTCTCTATGATGTCCTACATCCCTGAGCAAAGGATGAACCCTCTAGTCTCTGTCACATTAATAGACATCTGATACCAGAATTGGCAGCATAGGCAAGCCCCAGTTATCAACATTTTTCCAAAGAAGCTCCTTTTTACAAAGTCCCTATTCAGCTCTCCTTGGTTACAAAGTCCCCTTCTCAGCTCTCACAGACATATAAATTAACATTTATTTATTTATTTATTACAGAAATTCACAGGCTCGGGGCGGATCACAAACAAACATGAACAGTGTTATTGTCTCAATAATCAATAATAGTACTAAATGGGTTTTTTTTGTTGGGACACGTATTAAATGACCATTCAGTGACTGGAAAGGCTATTAGCCATGGGTTGATTAGATTGTTCCTTAAACTTCACTATTTTTTGTAACTGAAGATGAAACTTATAAAAAGTCAAGACAAGTCCCAATGAGAATCTGTGTTATTAGTAGAAATACCTTTATTGGAAAAGCTTGTTCTTGGCCATTGACAACTAAATCCCCCAAATTAGATTCCCTTGAGGTCATGCAGAGACATTAGAAATGTAATGCTGCATTATGTCAGAACTGCATGTTTAGTCTGCTTTTCGAGGGATAATCAGGAGAAGTTTTGCATGATAAGACACAGATGCTTTCACCTACAAGATACCTGAACTTTTTCTACATTACAATAGAAAAGCAACCATAGGAAGTATTTGATTTCATGTTAATCCATTTTTGATCCAATAACTTTGAAAGGAAAAGCATCGGATTTGTCCAGAAATTCCCACTTAAAATAACTGCAATAAGCCAACAAGTAACACATAGGTTTGAAGTAGTGTATAATGTAACATAGATTTTTCATATCTCAGTGTAATTTATTTCCTTTATTCCATGAATGACAGGGCTACAATTGATCAGAAAGTACAAAGACCAGAACATCTGTCCCAGAAAAAGAATCAATGCATACATTCACCTCCCTCCCTCCTCTCTTCCTCCCTCTCTCTCTCTCTCTCTCTCTCTCTCTCTCTCTCTCTCTCTGCAAATTAACACACAATGTGGGCTACAGCAAAAAGGAGAAAAGAAACAGTGAAGCTCTAATATATATCAAGGGACTTGTAAAGCAGATGGTTCCCATCTGACTTAGGAAAGTAAGCCAAGCCCAGTGTTAACTGGGGCGGAGAAGGAAAAAGATATTCTTTCCTCATCAATGTGGCAGTGCTTCCTGAAATCCAATACAGAAAGAAAAACACAGTAAAAAGCAAAATTAGGACAGAGGCGTAGGGCCATGTCCTACTACCAGAGGATAGCCCTGTATTTGAAGAGTTGTCTGAGAACAGACCTTTAAATGAAAATGTTCTCTATCTGAAGGAATTTCAAGACAGTTTGAAAATAAAGAACTGTAAAGAGAGAAAGAAGGAGCCCTAAACAATTTCCTCCAGGCTAGAAAACTGAGCAGGTACTGAGATCACTCTGTTACTACATTTCCCTCTATGGTGATCTATAGGGTACACTCTTGCCTCTATGGTGAACTATAGTGTACACTCCTGGTTGGGCTTTTAAAGATTTTATGATTCCCAGATTTGATTAAAATCTTCTTTCTAGGAATCTCTAGGTCCTACAGTGTGCCTCTATCGTTAACTTCCTCCAAAGATGTGAAGAATACCTATTATAAAGAATACCTATCTAGGAATCTCTAAATCCTTTTATGCCAGTGGTTCTCAACCTGTGAGTCCCCAGATGTTTTGGCCTTCAACTCCCAGAAATCCTAACAGCGATTTCTGGGAGTTGTAGCCAAATCACCTGGGAACCCACAGGTTGAGAACGACTGTCCTATGCAATTATGTGTTCAGCTTCCAGTGGAGGATGACCACATAGAGTTATGCTGGAAGACCTAGGCATTCTTTGAGATGTGTTCTCTCAGGTTAAAATAATAGCAATGTCTCTATTTGTGATTTTTCATTTGACAGGGGTCTTGTTCTCCTCCCCCGTCCATGAATGTGGAGGATTCATTGTACTTCTATTTGACTTATTACAGTAGTCACTTAGATATTGGCAATGATGCATGTAAATAAATATATGCAAATTTTAGGATAAAAGAAAACTGCCTTATGCTGAACTGATGGTTGGTTCATCAAGCACAGTATTGTCAACTAGTTGGATTCTTTCTTAGTTCTACTTGAAGATTCCAGATAATCCCTGGTGGTCCCCTATCCACATGCTAACCAGACCCAATCTTCTTTATAATCAAGTTATAATTTGATTAAAATTAGATTGCAATGTGAATTCATGATGCTGGTGTGCATATTTGGATCTCTTCCTTCTCTCTCTTTAAAAAAAATGTATAAGTAATTAGCTTAAGTCAAGATCAATTCTTACTGGTTCATATGAGTACCACAGAAAGGATGAAAGCTCATTGTCTTGAAAGACATTACATTACAACCACCCAGAGTCCTCCTGTGGAGATAAGGTGGATTATAAATAAATAAATAAATAATAAATAAATAAATAATTATTATTATTAAAACACAGCTTTTAAAAATCCCTCATTTTCTTACAATTTTTGGTTAGAAGAATGTATTTAATATATTTATTTTAAGACTAAAATGCTGCCTTCTCTGCCAAAAGGGATTATCTGAAACTGAATACAAGAAGAATAAAAGAACAGCAGTAAAACACAATAATTAGAAAAATTGAAACAAGCATGCTTCAAAACCATCAAAAACTAAAACGATAAAACTACACTATTTGTATCAAGAATTTGCAGGCAGAACTCTGTACCGTGACATATTTCCTTGAGGAGATTAGGGCTGGTTAATGGATGTTTGAGCATCCTCACTGTAGAAGCGAGGAGTTTTGGCAATCATTTCTGAAATGGACCTGCCAAATATTTTCTGGGGTGCAGAAGTTTATGGGTTTTATTCTCTGAAATGCCTTGATCTGAAGATTAAATTGGCTTCTGCAAGTGGTGCCAAATATAAGCAGAAAAGTTAACTGATAACATAAATAGAATTTGATGAAATAGAAATGCTATAATTGGAAATTGTTCATATTATGATTCAGTTCAACTTTAGCCAGCATGGCTGGCAGCCCCCATATGTGGCACAATGAATCCATTCTGGATTATATCTCAAATTTTTAAGTAGCTGAAGTTGCCAAACTTTTTTCAGTGATAGGATTTAGCACTCTGGAAAGCCTGTTTAAAGTTCCAGCTGCTTGCTGTTACAGGTTGAGAATCCCTTATCCAAACTGCTTGCATATGGAGGTTCTAGCAAGGGAGCCCAGCTATCGTATACCCAGGACCGAAGACTGGAGACCTCGGTACACTCCTTCTATACCTGGGACATCATCCTGTTCCACCGTGTGCACAGCTTCTGGTGATCAATGGGGTGACAGATGTCGCAGCCAGATCGCCCTCACATCCAGCTTGTATATGGGATTTTGGGGTGATGGCAGATTTTGTCAAACCTGAAACTACATATACATACTGTATATATTAATGTATAAGTCTAGAAAATGTAGTCTAAAATAAATAAATAAATAAACCTGGGTAGACTTTTTCGCTGGTAGAGTGGATACTGTACTTTAACTCTTCTCAAAATTAGCCATACTTTTCTCAAGGTAGAGGGCAAAGGGCAAGAGCTTAATCCATTGAGGAGAGCCATAAGGAGAGGCGGATAAGAAATAGTATTATTATTGTTGTTGTTGTTATTTCAGAGAATCTAAAAGAAGCACCGACCTTCAACTTATTCATGGGTAATATCTAAACCTCAGCATGCTCTTGAGTGATACATGAAGTTACCATGTATGTATGTATGTTTGTGTGTGCGCGTGTGTATATACACACGCACATACACAGTACATAATGAGATAGCTTGGAAATCAGATCCAAGTCTAAATACAATGTATATTTATGTTCCTTGTTTACCATGTATACATAGCCTGAAGGTACTTTTATACAATATTTTAATAGTTTTGGGCATGAAAATAAGTTTGTGTAGGCCTACTATGAACCATTAGAAAGCCAAGGTGTCTCTATCTCAGCCACCCATGTGGACAATTTTGGAGGACTTTGGATTTCAGCACTCTGTATAAAAGATGTTTAACCTACAGTATACTTCTAAGAAATATCAGATGTGACAGAACTTGTATTACTTGCAGGAGGAAAACAGTATAGTATGGTATATAGTAGGTCACCTTCTGCTGTCCCATGAAATGTTTGCTTGAAGCAAATTTACTGAAGAGTGAGAACAGACCACTCAATGAGTAAGTAGTTGTGTTTTTAGCATTAAGACTTTACTAAAGAAACCTTGCAATCCTTATGAGTGTCATTAATTTTGACTTTAACTTCTCTCCTGCATATACTTCCTTTTGCTTCTCCCCAAATTACAGCTGTACTATACATAAGCAAAACTGTGTAGTGCCATGTGCCACATTGATTTCATTCTACGTTTTGCCTGAGAGATAAGATATCATGAGACGATAGATTGCATTTAGTTACTGTAATGCAACTTAACCTTTTATATGACTATTACAAGGATAGATTTCATTCTTTTTGACTTTTGCAAGAATGTAATACGTTTATTCTTTTTAAATCTCCAAAAGGACTTGCAGTGAATTTATAGTTGATTGTAATCCCACAGTTTTTAAATTACTTGAAACTGGCAGACAGCTTTTTATAAACAGACTGAAGGAATGTAACAGATTACTTCTCTGATTCATTCATGAGATGACTGAAGCCTATTATTCAGTAGGTGGCATTATGTGGGCGTTTTAACAATATGTTGAAAGACAGTCAGTCTTGTCCTTATTTTCTTAATTACTAACATTTTCATTTCATGTCTTAATAACTCATATGATTCATAATTACTTTTGAGAAAGACATCATGGGATGAAATAGTCATAATTCGATGTTGGAGATGCAGGTCAGATAAAATACATTTTTTTCACACAATACATATGAAAATGTGATGTGGAGATGACCACACATTTAAAGTGATGACTTCAGAAGGAGATGGGAGATAAATAGAGATACTAGAACAGCTGTTAGCAGCTGATACTGTTGTTGACAATACATTTTCTGTAGCAACATATATATTATGCCACTGAATTTCACTTGTTGGTGTTTATCATCAGGAGAGAGAGATGTTGTCCAATTTATGGATTTGCCATAAGCATCTACTTGGTCATTGTTTGCTGCTCTACATAAATCCTTTTCTAATCCAGCATGACTTATTTATGATCATTAGGCAATGTGATTTGCACGTGTGAAATCCAAATGTATGTAACACTGCCCCCACCTAATGAAGTACAGCATTTTAATATTAACTTTTCAACATCTTGCTGTTAAAAAATTGTGGCTCACTGGCATCTTTCATAGTTATAAATCATGAATCAACTGCTTTTTTCACATTTTACCTGGTATTAACAGTCCGCAATCTATTTTAGATATACCAACATACATACATACATATTTATTTATTTTTATTTATTTATTATTCTAATTTATATACCACTCCATTCCCTTAGGCTCGGGGCGGTTTACATAGATAAAAGCATAACAATTTCAATAAAACAATTTAACACTATATAATTAAAACGCTATAAAACTACTGAACAACTGTCCAGCTTGTCACAATACCAGAACACTAAAGATATAAGACAGTCAGTTGGGACCATTGATGTTGAATGCTTCTCGGAACAACGTTGTTTTACAGGCTCTTCTAAATACCAATATTTCTGTAAGAGCCCGAGTGTTATCTGGCAGAGAGTTACACAGTGTCAGAGCTACAATAGTAAAAGGACAGGTGGTAAGTTTTAACCGAGGGCTTTCTGGTTGCACAGTAGGTTAAACCACTGAGCAGATTAAACCACTGAGGTTATTAGGGCTTTCTGATGACACAGCAGGTTAAACCACTGAGCTGCTGAACTTGCTGACTGAAAGGTCAGAGGTTCAAATACGGGGACCAGGGTGAGCTCCTGCTGGACTTAATGTCATGGGAAACCTTTACCTTTACTAACATACATATCCTGAGTAACTTACATTTGCTAATAAGGAATGTTGATGCTCTTTAGCAGAGGATCAACAGCAACTTGGATCTATACAGGCTTTTTTTTTGTCGTGTCAGGATCGACTTGAGAAATTGCAAGTTGCTTCTGGTGTGAGATAATTAGCCATCTGCAAGGACGTTGCCCAGGGGACACCCGGATGATAAAACATCTATACAGACTGACTGAGGATGATTACTCTCTCTCTCTCTCTCTCGGCATTACTTCGCGAACGAAGATTCAGGAAGGACTCATCCCACGCTTTTTACAAGCGCGTTGATGACTAAAAGGCCAATCTGAGATAGGCAAGTTCGGTTGCAGAAAGCGCAGCAGAAAGTCTCCTTGGGTGATGTTTTTCCAAGTTGCGGTTCTTTCTGCGTTGTCGTTTCTCTTCGAGACCCATTCGGCGTGTCTTCTCGAAAGAGGCCGCAGCATTGTGGATAGTGCGTCTCCATGCCTCCCGATGTGAGGCCAGGGTGGACCATTGTTGGTGATCAATCTGGCCGAGCCTGAGATGTTGTTTCAGGGAGTCCTTATATCTCTTTTTGGGGGCGCCTCTCTTGCGCTGACCTGTGGCGAGTTCACCGTAGAGTAGTATCTTTGGGAGGCGGTGGTCCTCCATCCTAGAGACGTGTCCTGCCCAGCGCAGCTGTGTTCTCAATAGCATGGCCTCAATGCTGGTGATCCCTGCTTGCTCAAGGACAGCAACATTCGTCACATAGTCGGTCCAGTGTATATTTAGGATTGTGCGAAGACAGCGCTGATGAAAGCGCTCGAGGAGTCGTAGGTGTTGGCGATAGGTGACCCATGTTTCAGACCCATAGAGGAGAATGGACAGTATGATAGCTCTGTACACACTGATTTTGGTGCTTTGTCTCAGGTGCTTGTTGCTCCAGACTCTTTTGTGAAGCCTTCCGAATGCACTATATGCCTTTGATAATCTGTGATCTATCTCTTTGTCAATCTTGGCGTCTGAAGAGATGATGCTTCCCAGGTAGGTGAACTGCTGAATGGACTTAAGCACAGATGTGCCTATGCTGACGTGAGGATGGTGGTGTTCTTCCTGTGGTGCGGGCTGGTAGAGGACTTCTGTTTTCTTCAGGCTGACTTCCAGCCCAAACAGCTCTGCAGCTGTTGCAAAGCAGGATGTGAGGCGCTGCAGGGCTGCTTCTGAATGGGCGACAAGGGCAGCATCGTCAGCAAAAAGTAGCTCACGGACTAGATAGTTTAGAGTCTTAGTGCGAGCCCTCAGACGGCTTAAGTTGAACAAGCTACCATCAGTACGATAGCGTATATATATGCCGTCTTCTTCTTGTAGGTCTGCCGTAGCCCTTTGGAGCATCATGCTGAAGAAGATTGTAAATAGGGTTGGTGCAAGAACACAACCTTGTTTCACTCCATTAGTTATGAGAAAGGGCTCCGAGAGAGCATCGCCATATCTGACTTGACCGTGCTGGCCCTCATGTAACAGGACAATCATTTTGAGGAACTTGGGGGACATCCTAGACGTTCCAGGATCTGCCACAGACCTTTCCTGCTCACAGTGTCGAAGGCTTTGGTGAGGTCGACAAATGTTACATAGAGTCCTTTGTTCTGCTCTCTACATTTCTCTTGCAGTTGTCTAAGGGCAAAAACCATATCTGTGGTGCTCCTATTTGCTCTGAAGCCGCATTGGCTTTCAGGGAGAAGTTCTTCTGCAATAGCCGGAACTAATCTGTTCAGGAGTATCCTTGCAAGGATTTTTCCAGCAATGGAGAGCAGTGTTATACCTCGATAGTTTGAGCAATCGGTTTTGTTCCCTTTTTCTTATACAGGGTGATGATAACTGCATCTCGGAGATCTGATGGCAGTTCACCTTTTTCCCAGCAACTCACAAGGAGCTCGTGGAATTTAGCATGCAGTACATGACCTCCCTGTTTCCAAGCTTCAGGTGGGATTCCATCGATCCCGGCTGCCTTGCCATTTTTCAACTGCTGTATGGCCTCAATGGTCTCTTCCAGAGTGGGAGCTGTGTCCAGTTCATTTTTCATTGGTTGTTGTATCATGTGTTGGATAGCTGAACCTTGGACTACTCGGCTGGCATTAAAGAGACCCTGAAAATGTTCAGCCCATCGGTTCAGGATGGAGGTTTTATCAGTAATTAGTGTTTGACCATCTGTACTGTATAACGGGCTTTGGACCTGATAAGTAGGTCCAACACTGCTTTGAGAGCTTCATAAAAACCTCTGTGATCACCGAGATCTGCACAGCGTTGTGTCTTTTCTGATAAATCAATCCACCACTTGTTCTGGATGTCTCTGAGTTTTTGTTGGAGTTTACTACATGCGAGGCGAAAGGCTGCTTTTCTTACATGGCAAGATGGCTGGGCGAGGAATGCCTGGTGAGTGGTTCTCTTCTTTGCCAACAGCTCCTGGATCTCTTGGTTGTTTTCATCAAACCAGTCTTGGTTTTTCTTAAGGGAGAATCCTAGGGATTCTTCAGCAGACTACAGGATACTGTTTTGATGTGTTGCCAGGCGCTGTAGGAGAAGAATCTGTAGGGTGGACTTCAAGTTTTGCTTGCAGATTTACCTGGAAGTTGTCTCTCACAACAGCCTGTTGAAGACTGTTGACTTGGAGTCTCCTCTTTAAGATGCCACCCCTCTTAGGTTTGAGCTTAAGGTGTAGATTTAGTTTACATCTTACAAGGCGATGGTCTGTTTGACATTCTGCACTGGGCATCACTCGAGTATGACGGACATCACGAATGTTTCTCTGGCGCACTAAAACATAGTCAATGAGGTGCCACTGCTTGGATCGGGGATGCATCCAGGTGGTCTTCAAGCTATCTTTCTGCTGAAAGATGGTGTTTGTAATAGTCAGCTGCTGTTCTGCACAAAACTCTAGCAGAAGGCGCCCATTATCATTACAGTTTCCAACACCGTGCTTGCCTAATACACCTTTCCAGGCTTCAAAGTTTTTTCCTACTCTGGCATTGAAATCACCAAGGATAATGATTTTATCTTCTGCAGGGACCTTTTGTATGAGGTGGCGTGGGTCTGAGTAGAATTTGTATTTCTCCACAGGGTCAGCTTGCATAGTTGGGGCATATATACTGAAGAGAACAGCATGTGGGAGGCGTAAGGAGATAATGCGATCAGAGTGACCTGTCGGCAACGTCTCGAGTTTAGAGGCGATGGAGTTTTTAATCATAAAGCCTACTCCTGAAAGATGTTTCTCAGTTTTGGGTTTGCCAGACCAGTAGAGAGTGTAGCCGGCACCGTGTTCTTTAAGGCTGCCTTCCTCATGGAGACGAACTTCACTAAGAGCAGCGATGTCAATGTTAAGCCGTGATAGTTCATGGGCTATTAGAGCAGAACGACGCTCAGGGCGTCCACTATCTGCAGAATCTTGCATGGTTCTGATGTTCCAGCATGCAAGTGTCAGTCTATTTGCACCTTTGCAGGCAGGTGTTGGCCTTTGTTTCTTTGTCTTTGTTCGACCGCATCGGAAGATGCCCGTTGGCCGCGGCTAGCCAACCAGGTAGACGGGGATGAGCTTTCGTTAGGCCACCTTTTCTAGGCCCCTCTCCATACGGAGCAAGCAGTGCTCTCCTTAAAAAGGCTGCTTGGTCGTTCAGGATGCTGCCGAACAAGACTGTCATCTCCCGGGTCAGTCTCGAGCGACCAAAGTCCTGAACCGCCTGCATGCAGGGTTGGGTCTGCGGCTTCCAGTGCATCTTTACACCTACCGTTTCGTCCCTCGCCTATCGCTACAGGGCTTTTTCGGAAGTTGGATGTGTCCTTCGAGCCTGTGCAATGGATTTTTCTGGTGGAGCGCAGCGTGCACAGAACTGGCCTCACCCTTTAAACCAAAGGTTCATCTGCCAGGGCCTAGCAAGCTTGGACGGTGGCAGCGAGGTCCTCAGGTCGTAGGTTTGGTTCGAGTTTCCTTCTCTTAGATGGTTGACCTTACAGGGTTAGACGAGCACCATCTGCCCGGGTTTGAAATCAGAGTTTTCCTTCTCTTAGGATGGTTGCCAAAAGGCTAGAGAGCCCATCCTGCCCATTGACACTCTTTGTCAGACCCTTCGGTTGTGACCTGTCTGGTATGGGAGGCCCTACCACCGGCTATTATGCCACCGCCAGCATAGCTCACAACTTCACTAGGGTACGCAAGCCTCTCCCCCACTGCAAGGGGGCGCCAATGGAGAGGGGATGATTACACGCCACAGTTTAATCACACCTTTATCCCTGATATAAGTTAACATTATTTCAGCATTATAATTTTCTTTTCTTTGCACTGAAAAAAAGGAAGCCAAGAGCTTTGGTGTTCCCATCAAACCACTTATCTTCACTGAAGAACAATTATAAGCAACAATAAGAAATGAAAAGGGTATATTACTATATTTCAATCTATGTTTATCTGTATATATAGATTCATGTACAAAGATATTTTAGTCAAAAATATGTTCTAAAAATCCTGAGATGACTTATCCTTGGGTCAAAGTAAGTACTGTACCTTAATTGTAATAGACAAAGAAACCACCACCTTTTCTGAGCAGAAAGTCAAAGGGCTACACTACTCTTCCTGGCATGGCATCATTGTTTCAGTGTCTAGGTGGGAAAATAGCTGCAGCAGAGGTAGGGAGTGGTTGCCCCCTTAAAGTAGTATATGTGATATTTCAGGAAGTGGTAGTAAAAATGATGTCTATCTGATTGCTTGCTAGCTTTGGATGGCAAATTTTACTTTTGCAATATGGGTCGTGCTGCACATTTGCAATTCTAGTAGTAGTTATGATTGGATCACATGAAAATGTCTCATGTTGATGTTTCATTTTTCCCTCAGCCACAAATGATGGATGATCCTTCTACCTTAGCTAATTTCTAATGCAACTGACATGAAAACTGTAACAGAGGATAGAGCTATTATTTCAAGGAGAAAGAAACCAAAGATCGAGATTATCTTGCCCAATAAGATCTGAAAAAAGAAATATTGGAACTGGGGGAACTGGGAGATGTGCATCATATGACCTTGTTGTTGGGCGGGCTGATCTGAGAAAAGGATGAGACTACCTAAGGCACACTGAATATGATTTCAGGAAACCAGCACCTTTGAGTCTCCTTGAGGCGGGGGGGATACAAATACTATACATAAATCATAAAAAATAACATTTTAAGTCCTAGATTTAAATCTGTGGATTATTAATCACCCCACTAACATGAAAATTACCAACTATGAGTAATAATAAATTTTACTTTTAACCCACCCTCTCTCACCAAGGAAAGCTGGATTTTGCAACCCTGACCATCCCCAAAAGTTATTTGAATAACATTTGCAGAAACAACAATTTACTTTAAATGGGTTTCAGGGCTCCACTGGATTTTTTTAATGTAAACCAGAAGCAGATTTTGACCATTTTGATTTTGTTTTTATTTGGTTGTGTGTTGTTTGGTATTTTGGTTGCTCCATGTGACCTCCAGAAATTTCAACAGGGAGAAAACTGGCCACTGGACTCATCATTTAATGCCATGAATATTTGCAAATCAGTAGCAAGAGTACAATGGATTCTTAAGACAGTGTCAGCATTATCCCTGTATGAGGAAGCATAACATCTTAAGTGCAATAATAATTTCTGAAGTATAAGAAAGGGTGAATAAATCACATTGCATTTGTATATATTTTGGTATTCTAGTACTTGGATTCGTCACTGGGAATCTCCCCTCTGCCCAATCTCCATTCAGCTGTCCAAATAGTGAAATCAAATCCTGGGACTTTGAACTAAATCCTCCTGGTTTTGCAATACACATCTCTACTTAGGCAATAAACATCTGTCATCTGCCATTCATTAATATTAATTATAAATGCTTATATGTTCAGAGGATCCAAGTCCAGCAGCTGAGATTTTTCCACAAACTGACCTTGTCAGAGTTTGTATAAAAAGGGTTCTGTTATATGGGCGCCTTCCACTCCTAGCCAACAATAAGTGGAGTTTGGAGCAAGAAATCAAGTGTCATCAGTAAGACAGGAAAGGAAAAGGAGGAAGGAAGGAAATATAGTGGGAGGTTTGAACTTCTTGACCTGGTATGTTTGCTTAAAAACATCAACAGACATTGCCTATAGTAACAGCGTGCCATCCATTACATCAGGGGTGCTCACACTTTTTCAGCATGCGAGCTACTCTTAAAGCAACCAAGTCCAAAAGATCTACCTGCCCCCGCCGCTGCGCGCTCTTGCCACCATGCGTGCTCCTGCTGCTGTTTTCCGTCCGCACAGTGCTTCTTCCGCCTGCGGGGCATTGCAGGAAGGAGAAAGCACGAGGCGGGGCATCCAGAGGGAGCACTCTGCCCTGCTTGTCTTGTCAGCAACTGAGGCTGCACAGCTGCTTCTGGACGAGAGAGAGACAGGGCGCTCCCTCCAGAGGCCCCGCCTCGTGCTTCCTTCTTCCTGCAATGCCCCGCAGGTGAAAAAAGCACTGCAAGAGCGGAAGCCAGCAGCAGGAGCGCGCATGCACGCAGGGTGTGTGCGAGCATGGCAGGAGTGCCCCATCTGGCTGGTGAGGCCCGAAGATCACCTGGAAGAGGGCCGAAGATCTACTAGCTCCTGAGCTACCTAATGAGCACCCCTGCATTACATGGTACTACAATAAAAGATTATGTGACGTGGTTTGGAACATACAATGGAAAAATCAGTTCCTAGTTATGTTTGGGTTTCAAGGCTTTGTTCATTTAACTTATTATTCCATATCAAATCATGCGCTTACTGTTACACATTGTGATTAATTTATTAGGTTTTTTTTACAAATAGTTCAAATAATTCGGTGAAGAATTTATATATATGTAATGACATAACACTTTATGAGCCAAAACACAGTTTATGTAATTCCAATATCATGGGAAGATCACAAAAGGTACTATCCAAACAGCTCCTACATTGTATGGGACCCTGATTCAGTCTTATTGATTTATGACATTTCTACCCCACCTTTCTCACCCCGGAGGGGACTCAAGCACATTAAAAACAATTAAAACATGGTAAGTTGCATTGGTCATTGCACAAGTTCTCTAAAAGCTTGGTCACAAAGCCACGTTTTCACTCTCTTGTGGAAGGTCAGGAGGGAGGGGTTGATCTAATATCCCTGGGGAGGGAGTTCCACATCCGAGAGGCCACCACTGAGAAGGCCCTGTCTCTCATCTTTGCCAATCATGCCTGTGAGAGAGGCAGGACTGAGAGCAGAGCCTCCTCAGATGATTTTAAACTCTGTGGTGGTTTATAGAGGGCAATACGTTTGGACAGATAAGCTCGGCTAGAACCGTTTATGTATCACATTGTCTTGAGACAAACTTCTGTTCTAACCAGTTGAAGCTCCACTGTTAGAATTGTAATTTTTATTATTCCCATTGTTTTATGTGGAAAAAAGAACTTAGATGTCCTTAACATTTCCGCAAAATTAGTTTTTTCATAGAAATGTGTGGCTTTCTCCATAGGTTGTGTGTCTATCGTCGTCATCACAAGCACATAAACATTAGGATATGTTATATCAGGGCTGTCCAACTGCCGGCCCGGCAAGTGTTTTTGGACTTCAACTCCCAGAAATCCTAGCCAGTTTACCAGCTGTTACGATTTCTGGGATTTGAAGTCCAAAACACCTGCAGGGCCGGCAGTTGGACAGCCCTGTGTTATATCACTGATAATGGATATTTTCTTTCTCCTCTCCCGTCTCACAAAATGTTAACTATAATTTCTGAACAATAACTTTATTTAAAATGCATTTCACTAGCTAGTGAAAAACAACCCCTGGCACCCTTATAGAAGCAGAGCCTACGGCAGACATTGTTTACTTTAGATGAAATGAAAAATTGATTTCAAACTAGTTTTGCATTAGGAAAACCGTGAAGTAAAAGCCAAGCTAAAATTTAACTTGATCCCTGGTTCCTTTTTTAAAGTCATGGTTCAGGTTTGCTTGAAGGAGTGCCACTTTGCTTGATAAATATGGTTTGTATTATGCAGGAGTCTAGACGAGATGATGATTTAACCATCCTTTTTGGACCAGATACTGATACATTGCTGAAACTGTAATTTAAAAACAAAAACAAAAAACTATGTGCTTTGACTTGGATACTTTCTAAACCACTTCCTAATAAGTGGAACTGACTATGCCTTGCAGTACTTCTCTCTATAAAAACTTTGGTTAAGGTGATATTTTGTCTGCAGAAAGGAGATTCCAGTGATTCAGTACCCTTATGAAATCAACCCATAAAAATGCTGGCTAATACTACAATAGAAAGTAAATACTACTTTGCTCTGTGGTGGACATTGCTATAACTGTGTGGCTATACATGGAAATATTCCATGGGAAAATAATTACCGTATTTTTCGCACCATAAGACGCACCTGCTGATAAGACGCACCTAGATTTTAGAGGAGGAAAATAGAAAAAAAATATTTTCGCTCCCCCTCTCAAATCTAGGTAAGTCTTATCAGCAGGCGTCCCTCGAGGAAAGGGGGAGAAGGAGCAAGAGGAGGAATGAAGGAGCATCGCGCCAGAGCCCTCTGGGGTGATGCTCTTTCGTTCCTCCTCTTGCTGCCTCTTCCCCCCCCCCCTTTCCTCCAGGGAAGAAAGGGCAGGGGAAGGAAAAGCCCCCAAGAGGAGGAATGCAGGAGCATCGCGCCAGAGCCCTCTGGGGCGATGCTCCTTCATTTCTCCTCTTGCTGCCTCTTCCCCCCTTTCCTCCAGGGAGAAAGGGCAGGGGAAGGAAAAGCCCCAAGAGGAGGAATGCAGGAGCATCCCAGAGCCCTCTGGGGCGATGCTCCTTCATTTCTCCTCTTGCTGCCTCTTCCCCCACCCTTTCCTCCAGGGAAGAAAGGGCAGGGAAGGAAAAGCCCCAAGAGGAGGAATGCAGGAGCATCGCGCCAGAGCCCTCTGGGGCGATGCTCCTTCATTTCTCCTCTTGCTGCCTCTTTCCCCCTTTCCTCCAGGGACGAAAGGGCAGGGGAAGGAAAAGCCCCAAGAGGAGGAATGCAGGAGCATCGCGCCAGAGCCCTCTGGGGCGATGCTCCTTCATTTCTCCTCTTGCGGCCTCTTTCCCCCACCCTTTCCTCCAGGGAAGAAAGGGCAGGGAAGGAAAAGCCCCAAGAGGAGGAATGCAGGAGCATCGCGCCAGAGCCCTCTGGGGCGATGCTCCTTCATTTCTCCTCTTGCTGCCTCTTTCCCCCCCTTTCCTCCAGGAAGAAAGGGCAGGGGAAGGAAAAGCCCCAAGAGGAGGAATGCAGGAGCATCGCGCCAGAGCCCTCTGGGGCGATGCTCCTTCATTTCTCCTCTTGCTGCCTCTTTCCCCCCCCACCCTTTCCTCCAGGGAAGAAAGGGCAGGGAAGGAAAAGCCCCAAGAGGAGGAATGCAGGAGCATCGCGCCAGAGCCCCTCTGGGGCGATGCTCCTTCATTTCTCCTCGTGCTGCCTCTTCCCCCCCCCCCTATCCACCAGGGAAGAAAGGGCAGGGGAAGGAAAAGCCCCAAGAGGAGGAATGCAGGAGCATCGCGCCAGAGCCCTCTGGGGCGATGCTCCTTCATTTCTCCTCTTGCTGCCTTCTTCCCCCTTTCCTCCAGGGAAGAAAGGGCAGGGGAAGGAAAAGCCCCAAGAGGAGGAATGCAGGAGCATCGCGCCAGAGCCCTCTGGGGCGATGCTCCTTCATTTCTCCTCTTGCTGCCTCTTCCCCCCCCCCCCTTTCCTCCAGGGAAGAAAGGGCAGGGAAGGAAAAGCCCCAAGAGGAGGAATGCAGGAGCATCGCGCCAGAGCCCTCTGGGGCGATGCTCCTTCATTTCTCCTCTTGCTGCCTCTTCCCCCTTTCCTCCAGGGAAGAAAGGGCAGGGAAGGAAAAGCCCCAAGAGGAGGAATGCAGGAGCATCGCGCCAGAGCCCTCTGGGGCGATGCTCCTTCATTTCTCCTCTTGCTGCCTCTTTCCCCCCCCCCCCGTTACTCCCGGGAAGAAAGGGCAGGGGAAGGAAAAGCCCCAAGAGGAGGAAAGCAGGAGCATCGCGCCAGAGCCCTCTGGGGCGATGCTCCTTCATTTCTCCTCTTGCTGCCTCTTTCCCCCACCCTTTCCTCCAGGGAAGAAAGGGCGGGGACGGAAAAGCCCCACGAGGAGGAATGCAGGAGCATCGCGCCAGAGCCCTCTGGGGCGATGCTCCTTCATTTCTCCTCTTGCTGCCTCTTCCCCCCCCCCTTTCCTCCAGGGAAGAAAGGGCAGGGGAAGGAAAAGCCCCAAGAGGAGGAATGCAGGAGCATCGCGCCAGAGCCCTCTGGGGCGATGCTCCTTCATTTCTCCTCTTGCTTGCCTCTTCCCCCCTTTCCTCCAGGGAAGAAAGGGCAGGGAAGGAAAAGCCCCAAGAGGAGGAATGCAGGAGCATCGCGCCAGAGCCCCTCTGGGGCGATGCTCCTTCATTTCTCCTCTTGCTGCCTCTTTCCCCCCCCCTTTCCTCCAGGGAAGAAAGGGCAGGGGAAGGAAAAGCCCCAAGAGGAGGAATGCAGGAGCATCGCGCCAGAGCCCTCTGGGGCGATGCTCCTTCATTTCTCCGCTTGCTGCCGCTTCCCCCTTTCCTCCAGGGAAGAAAGGGCAGGGGAAGGAAAAGCCCCAAGAGGAGGAATGCAGGAGCATCGCGCCAGAGCCCTCTGGGGCGATGCTCCTTCATTTCTCCTCTTGCTGCCTCTTCCCCCCCCCCCTTTCCTCCAGGGAAGAAAGGGCAGGGGAAGGAAAAGCCCCAAGAGGAGGAATGCAGGAGCATCGCGCCAGAGCCCGCGGGGGCGAGGCTCCTTCATTCTCCTCTTGCTGCCTCTTTCCCCCCCCCCACCCTTTCCTCCAGGGAAGAAAGGGCAGGGAAGGAAAAGCCCCAAGAGGAGGAATGCAGGAGCATCGCGCCAGAGCCCTCTGGGGCGATGCTCCTTCATTTCTCCTCTTGCTGCCTCTTTCCCCCACCCTTTCCTCCAGGGAAGAAAGGCGGCGGAGGGAGGAAAAGGAGCAAGAGGGGAGCCGCAACGGACCAGAGAAGAGGAGAGGCAGCGACAGGGTGAGTATATCGCCGTCCCCCTGCTCCAGCGCCTCCCCCCCCCCCGCCTGCATCTTCGCTCCATAAGACGCAGCTGATTTTTCATCCCACTTTGGGAAGAAAAAAACTGCGTCTTATGGTGCGAAAAATACGGTAAACAGTACTCAGGTTTGCCATAATTACTTATAAAAACATCTCTGTGGCTGGCATTCTATAAAGTTTTGGCGTACTTTGGTCATTTTTTTAGAGGTGCTTATAAATTATTCATTCTTCTCTTCCTTGCTGTCCTTCCTTTCTCCTCCATTCATTTTGTTTCCAAATTTTAAAGACTGACATTTCAGATCCAAAGTATGCATACCCATTGGCACCATAGATACTAGATCTTAGGGTAGACGCTTGTCCCTTCAGCTAGTAAGACAGCCCACAAAGAGTGATGCAGTGCGGCTACTTTAAGAAACTTCCCAGTTGGCACCAACAAAAACATGCTCATTTCCTGAAAGGGAAAACATAAAGTAAGGTATATCTATGCTATTGAATGATTACAGTTTGATACCACTTTAACTGCCATGGTTCAATTCTAAGGAATCCTGGGAGTTGTAGTTTGGTGAGACATCAGTACTCTTTGACAGAGAAGGCTAAAGACCTTGGAAAACTAGAAATCCCAGGATTCCATAGAATTGAGCCATGGCAGCAAAAATCTGTTGTGACTACTAAAAAGGTACAAATGCAATACATAAATGTGATGAGTTTCCAATCAATGTATTGTTGAAGGCTTTCGTGGCCGGAATCACTGAGTTGTTGTAGTTTTTTTGGGCTGTATGGCCATATTCTAGAAGCATTCTCTTCTGATGTTTTGCCTGCCACTGCTAAATATTGCAGTTGGCCTGCAATATGTTTTAATTCAGGTGTTTTAAATTGTTTTGTTGTATTTTATGTGTTTTACGTGTTTTTACTTGTACTAATCCTTGTGAACTGCTCTAGGCGCCAGAGAGAGCGGTATATTAAGTCGAACTTAATAAATAATAAATAAATAATCTGTTTGACCTCACACCCTCTGAGAATTGCCACAGATGCAGGCGAAAGGTCAGGAGAGAATGCTTCTAGAACATGGCCATACAGCCCGAAAAACCTACAACAACCCAGTTTCCAAGCACTTCAAAACTCATCAGGCAAAATAGTAGCAGAAGAAAGGGGGAAGGGAGACAAACACTTGTATGGAGATTTCAGCTTAGTGATGACAAAGAATTTGAAAGTGTTTGCTGGGATATTCATTAATGGTTTATCTCCATTCCCACTGACTAGAGAGTAGGTTGAGTGGCTGTTTCATTGGGAAATAGGACCTCTGCCTCCACTACTCACACCCTGAGCTGCTTACTGGACTCATTAAGATTCAACTGAACTTTGGATGAACTGGTCTTCCAGAAGACCAGAAAGAGAGCAGGAGTGGGAGCTGTGATGCTGGTGTCAAGGTATAAAATCCAACATCTCTTTTAAAAAATGGCAGGGTGGTTCCCTTCTGGAGAAGTCTGACTGTTGGTAAAAAAAAAAATGGAGAAGCAGCTGTTTAAACTCACCTCTTCCTAAACCAACTATCCTACTCACTATGAAGTATATTGTAATGTTTCTACATATTTCCCATATACCTTTTCTTCATATTCAAGTCTTTACACGAGATCTCCTGCTACCATCAAAGACCTTACCCCCCCCCCCAAGTCCTTGGTTGGATTCTGCCCTCTCACATGCTTTCATTTTCTTCTCTTCTGGCTCCCCCTGCCTATTTCTTGTCCTCCTACATTATGTTTTTGCTCCTGTTACATCCTGGCCCTGTGCATAGTTAGATGAGTCTTGCTGAGTTGACTTGTTGGGTTATTCTCTCCCTTAATGACATTGTTCTTGCCCTTTTTCATTTGCTTTCAAATTTCTCATCTCTGCCTCCCAGACTTTTTACTTTTGGTACAGCATTCTTTTCCTTCTTCACTACATAAGCAGAGAGACCACACACCAGGGCCGTAGCCAGGATTTTGATTCCGGGGCTGAGTTTGGTTTGGGGGCTGAGACTGGGTGGAAGAGGGTCTACCCTAGCAAACCTTTTGTATTGTTATCCCAATAACCCCATTAATGTGGGATATAATGAGCCTGGTGATCAGACCATGATATGAATAAACATAACAGTTTAAATAATGTACCAGTAAGGCCTTTTCGCGGACCACCCTGAGAATTTCGGGGGGGGGGCGGGCTGAAGCCCCCTTAGCCCCCCCCTGGCTACATGCCTGCCACACACTGACCATTTTTGTGCTTTGTGCCAAATACCAACAGAAAAGCATTCTGCACATGCTTAGAGGTAAACAGTCACCCAGTTCTTGCTAGTTCTTTTCCTCTGAAAGGAAGGAATTATGACAAAACCATCACTGTTCCTTGCCCAACTCTTTGATTCTCTCCCTGATGCTTGTGGCTAAAAGACAAAACAGAGACATACTGATGATAATTGTTTGGTGACACCAGACTCAGTGCTTCAATTAAAATTATAGCATTAATTGGCTACTCAGCTGCTTGCAATAAAGTATTTGACTAACTCTGCTAATGCATTTTTAGAGTTTGATATTATAATCCCTTATCTGTATTAATCTAGATGTTGTTTTTTGTTTTTAGCTCTTTTTTTACTTAGAATGATTTAGGACTAGTGTCCAAAGAAATATATTTAGTATTTATTTATCGTATCAGAAGCAAACCGAGGGTACAATTGTAATGTATTTAAAAAACCAAAGTTTAAAAATTTGGCATTATACTAACTGCCTTTTGACTAGTAGCTGGGCACTTGGAGTGCCTCTGGTTGTAGCACAGCAGTTCTCGTTTGTGTCTGGAGGGCAGGGGACAGGACTTGGGGTCCCATTAGCATTAGAACCAGCAGTGCCAGAACATGATTCAGAGGATGAGCTAGATGATTGGGGCGACGGGCAGCTTTCCCCTCAGGGGCCTCTTTCGCCCACAGAGAGCTTGGCCTGGGAAGAAATGTGTTTTGGTCCTAGGGAAGATTCAGATAACCAGATGCAGTTAGATAGCGATTCTGAGAGTTATGAACATCCGGGAGGAAGATCTTCTCAGGAGCCTCCTGAGGAAGATATGGAAGAAGGCGCATGGGAAACGACTAGGGAGGAGAGCTCTCAGGGAGATAGCAACACAGCTGGGGAAAGACAAGGTCGAACCTTTGATAGGAGACGGAACATAGAGTCTAGCAGAAGGGAATGGTCTAAGAGCATAGACCGGCCGAGGTCCGTGAGCAGCGATTGGAGACGCAGAAGCCTAGAGCGTCGGGGACCTTGGCCGAAGGATTAAGTATAGGATCCGTGGGAACGAATCCTCAGTGCTCCGGCCATGTCTTACCTGAATAGGCGTGAAGCGGAGTGGGACCACAAGCTAAGCCAGCCGTGGTCATCAAGCCTTGCCTTGCCTTGCCTTGTTCCTGATCCGCATTGGTTTGCAGAGCCTTGTTCTGTTTCCTGATCCGCATTGGTTTGTGGAGCCTTGCCCTGTTTCTTGATCCGCATCAGTTGCGGAGCCTTGCCAAGCTTTTTGCCTATTTGCCACGTTATTTTGGACATTGTTACTTCAAGCCTTTTGGATTACATCATATTCTATTGGACTATATTCTTTGGAACTGTTTTTATATTCAATAAAGTAGTTAGCCTTTATTCTGTCTCTGTGTGTGTGATTAAGGGGCCGGTCAAGTCCGTGCATCGTGACAGTTGGCCGGAGCACTCCTGAACCCCTTATCACACCACGGGACGCCAAAGGAAGCGACCCACGGCGGTAGCAGCCATGGCCAACTTGTCGGACGCGCAAGTGGCGGCGTTACAACAGGAGGTGGGAGAGCTGAGGACCAGGGCCGGGCGCCACCCGGGAGTGAGCGCGCCTGCCCGCTTCGGGGGCAATCCCGCGCAAGTCGAGGTGTTCCTCTGCCAAGTGGACTTATATTTGGAGTTGCGACCCACAGAGTTTGCCACCGACCGAGCCAAGGTGGGGTTTATTTTTAACCTGATGGAAGAAACGGCAGCGACGTGGGCTACTTCGTTGATCCGGGCCCAGTCTCCCCATGTGAACACGCCGAGGGCGTTCATGGACGCTATCCGGGCGACCTGGGGGCCACCTGTGAATGAAGAGCTGGCTGAGCGTGATCTAGCCCGGCTGACGATGAAGGACTTGTCCCTGTCTCAATACATTTCTCGTTTTCGAGTGTTGGCCGCCCAGGTGCAGTGGAACCTTTCGGCATTGCGTTACCACTACTGCCCACAGAGTTACAACAAGAGCTGTTGAAGCATGCACGACCCGCGGATCTGGAGGCAGCGATTGCCTTGAGTCTACGTGTCGAAGCGGGGCTGCAAACCCGGAGGCGATGGGACAAAGGTGTGGTGGAGAAGCCGGTGGGGCGAAAAGGAGGCAGGGGCTGGACAATTTTTGCCCCGGCAGCTCGCTACGCCACCAGCAGGCTCGGATGAGCCGGAACCCATGCAGCTAGGCATGGTGCGGCCTAAAGTAGACCAGGCCGAAAAAGCTCGGCGACAGCGTCTGAATCTGTGTTGGTACTGCGGGGGGGCCGGACATTTCTCCAGGGAATGCCCCCAAAAGCCCCGTGGAAAGACTCCCAGAGCCTCTGCCGCACTGGGAGGGGCCTCGGAGGCCGAAGAAGCCATCCAGGCGACGGGGAAGGAGCCAGCCGGGTGTAAGAGGGGTCGCTCACTCGGCCGCCGTCGCTACGCTTCCCCCTGAACCCAAGACTGGACAATTATTCCTTGTAATGGTTGGCCTGTGGTCGCCGCGAACCGATGATGGTCCATGCCATGACTGGGGCCACAATTGATGCAGACTATGCCAAGTCTGCTGATTAAAATTTCTGGATCTTCAAGAGCCAAAGGGTGTGGATGGGAGAACCCTGAAGACTGTGACCCTGTTTGTCAGCAAGATGGCCAGCTCCCAGAACCATTTCTTGGCCAAGCTCCCGATTTCCCCATTGTCCTGGGCATTGTGTGGCTCGCTCATGCCCCCCTGATTTCCTGGACCAAGAGACCCTCCCCGACCCCCCCTCCCTGGAAGATGATTTCGGCCGACTTCATCACAGACTTGCCTAAGTCCAAGGGCTTCACCACGATCCTGGTCGTGGTGGACTGTTTCACCAAGATGGGACACTTCATTCCCTGTGTGGGGGTGCCTACTGCCAAAGAGACTGCTGATATGTTTGTGCAACATGTGTTCCGGCTGCATGGCCTGCCTCAGAGTTTGGTGACCGACCGCGGCACCCAGTTCACTTCCCAGTTCTGGAAGGCTGTCCAGAAGTTGCTGGGGATTGATGTGCAGATGTCCACGGCCCATCACCCCCAGTCTGGACGGCCAGACCGAAAGGGTCAATGCCACCTTGGAACAGTACCTACGGTGCTATGTCAACTATCAGCAAACCAACTGGGCGTCCTTGTTGTCTCTGGCGGAGTTTGCCTACAACAATGCGACGCACGAATCCATCAAGGAGACTCCTTTCTTTGCCAACTATGGACACCATCCTCGCTTCTACCCTCCGGTGGACCCGTCCGGAGGGGCGTCGGAAGCGAAAGATTGGCTTCAGGAGCTCACTGCCTTGCAAGACTTGCTGCGCACTCAATTGGACCAGGCTAAAGCGGATTATAAGCGGATGGCTGACCGGCGGCGCCAGGAGGGCCCTGCGATCCTGGTGGGGGATAAAGTTTGGCTGTCTACCAAGAATCTGCCCACACAGAGGCCTAGCCACAAGTTGGATGCTCGATTTCTGGGGCCTTACACAGTGTTGGAGAAGGTGGGGCCTGTTTCTTTCAAACTGCAACTCCCAGCGGACATGAAAATCCACCCTGTGTTTCACCGTTCTTTGCTCCGCCCGGCGAAGGGGGTGCGGCCTGATGTGACGCAGCCGCCTCCTCCCCCTGTGATGCGTGACGGCGAGGAGGAGTTGGAGGTACAGGACATCCTGGATGCGCGTATCCGCTACCGGAAGCTGGAGTATCTCATTGACTGGAAAGGCTTTGGACCGGAAGAGCGTTCTTGGACGCGGGCTCGTGATGTCCATGCCCCAGACCTTGTCGCTCGGTTCCATCGCAAGTACCCTGACAAACCCAAGCCTCGGGGGCGGCCTAGGAGGGGCCCTGAGGGGGGGGATAGTGTAGCACAGCAGTTCTCGTTTGTGCCTGGAGGGCAGGGGACAGGACTTGGGGTCCCATTAGCATTAGAACCAGCAGTGCCAGAACATGATTCAGAGGATGAGCTAGATGATTGGGGCGACGGGCAGCTTTCCCCTCAGGGGCCTCTTTCGCCCACAGAGAGCTTGGCCTGGGAAGAAATGTGTTTTGGTCCTAGGGAAGATTCAGATAACCAGGTGCAGATGGACAGCGATTCTGGGAGTTATGAACATCCGGGAGGAAGATCTTCTCAGGAGCCTCCTGAGGAAGATATGGAAGAAGGCGCATGGGAAACGACTAGGGAGGAGAGCTCTCAGGGAGATAGCAACACAGCTGGGGAAAGACAAGGCCGAACCTTTGATAGGAGACGGAACATAGAGTCTAGCAGAAGGGAATGGTCTAAGAGCATAGACCGGCCGAGGTCCGTGAGCAGCGATTGGAGACGCAGAAGCCTAGAGCGTCGGGGACCTCGGCCGAAAGATTAAGTATAGGATCCGTGGGAACGAATCCTCAGTGCTCCGCCACGTCTTATCTGAATAGGCGTGAAGCGGAGTGGGACCACAAGCTAAGCCAGCCGTGGTCATCAAGCCTTGCCTTGCCTTGTTCCTGATCCACATTGGTTTGCGGAGCCTTGCCCTGTTTCCTGATCCGCATTGGTTTGCGGAGCCTTGCCCTGTTTCCTGATCCGCATCGGTTGCGGAGCCTTGCCAAGCTTTTTGCCTATTTGCCACGTTATTTTGGACATTGTTACTTCAAGCCTTTTGGATTACATCATATTCTATTGGACTATATTCTTTGGAACTGTTTTTATATTCAATAAAGTAGTTAGCCTTTATTCTGTCTCTGTGTGTGTGATTAAGGGGCCGGTCAAGTCCGTGCATCGTGACACTCATTTAAAATCAGATCGAACAAATACAGGGATTGTATGCATTGCTCAAATTTAAGGATTTGGAGTTAAGTCTACTTGTCACTTTTTTCACATTTTCTCTTAACTAGAAAAGAACGGCAGTTATAAAACATGTAATGGTGGCAGAGAAAACAGTGTTAGCTGTGTGCTTCACAATTCTGATGGACTTTGTTAAGGGCACAGCTTTTTCCATTAAAGAACTAAAATGATCTAGAGTAGCTTGTGTGCAGTCTTTGTATATATACCACTGTATATGCCACTGTATATGCCAGCCTATCTCCATATTTCTGTCCAATTCTCTTTCCCTCACTATGTGTCAGTATTTTACAGGTAAATTAAAGTCATCTGGCAAGTATGTGAAGGCAGGTTGCTTGTATCTCTTCTTGTAGCAGTGTGAACTCCTTGTAAATAACAATCTGGGAAAGGTGCCAGGTAAAGAGACTTCAATGCATGAGGAGGACTGGTGGAGCAGACATTGTTAGTGTATATGCCTGGTTTGTTTTGCTTCAATTGACTCAAGTCTACACAAATCTATATGACATTAGATTAAAGTCCAAGTTGTCTGGCACAGTCAGGATGCTGTTGAATCTTCACAAAAGCTAATTTTAATTCATTTTTCTTCCTGTGAATCTTTGTTCTGATAAGACTCCTGAAGTTTTAATTGTTGTATTTTAAAAGTTAATATACAATAATTATTGTATTTTAAAAGGCAAGGATAAACTTTTTTTGTTTGCCTTAGGGTTGCCATAGGCCAGAGATGATTCAAGGCACATAACAAGAAGGTATATGATGATATTGATGCTCCCAGCCCCTTAGCCAAAATAGGTGCGATCGGTATTTAACTACTAAAAGAGGTCATTATAGATAGAATCTGTCCATGTGTCAATTTCTGAGGGGGAAAAAAAGTACAGAATGAGAAAATGGCTTGGAAGGTAAAAAAGATGAGGATAGAAATATCTTATAAAACCCATGTGCTTTTTCTTGTATTGTCCATTCATCCTTTTCTTCTTTTTCTATGATAGCAAATATTAGGTGATGTCATAGGTGGGGTTTCTTGGTTTGCACAACTCCAATTTTCATATTATTGGAGGAGCATCAAAATCCTGAATAACGTGGGAAGCTATTTCTATGAATCATTTCCTTTGTTGATTGGGGCTGCTTTTACACCACATCAGTCTAACAACCTGAAAACAAGAAATTCCACTGACAGGGTTAAATTGTACTGACCCACCTCGAGTGGGTTCACAGATGGCTTCCCAAAATGGTTTGAAAAATATAACATTCATTACAGTATGATAATTGACCTTATCTCCATATACAGTATCAAGCATATCTATTTAGAATAACAAATGTAATACACCACCAATTAGTCTGGTCTGATAGTTATGCAAATAAGTAATTAAAGTATCTAAAATGATCTCATTACATTTTCCTATACGGCTCTCATGTTTTAACAAATCTTGATGCTGAAATAAAACCTCTGAATAACAAAGAGTCAATAAAAGAGTGAATTTAATAATTTGGGTTTTTTAGCAGTGTGTAAAAATAAAGTATGGCTATCACAGAGCCAAGTCTTAATATAAACCCTTTTTTCTCCCCTGTATATTTACTCTAGTAGAGTGCTAAAAGTATTCAGCATATTTAAGTGTTTCAAATGATTTTATAACCTGGTATAAAGCTGTTTACTTACTCACACCCAGCATATTTTAAAGAAAAGCTTAGGAAGAGGTAAGAGATGCCAAGTAACCCTCAGTTACCATTTAGCTTGTACAAAGAGTGCAGAACCAAAATCAACTGGAATTTTAAAAAGGTGTCCAAGATCAAAACGTGCTACTACAACCAGCACTCAAAACTCTCTTGGAAAACCACATGCAAATACTGTATATACTTTTTCCCATGTGGAGCAATGAAACTGGCACAGAATGCGATATGAAGGAACTCCAAAAATGCTAGACCATTTAGCATTTTCTTCTGCTTTGCCTCCAGTATTCCTGATCAGCAGGGTTTTGGCTCACACCACAGAAGCTGGTGCAATACACTGCAAATCCAGTTCACCATTTATATATCAGTTACTTTCCTTGCTTGTACATGATTTCACTTTCAGAAGTGAAGTTTTTGATTTACATTTGGCTTTTGTGCTCTGAATTAGACAGGAAGTTTTCATTTGGAACAACATCCATGGTATGTGCTTTGCATGATATATGTCCTGGGCTTAACTCCTGGCAAATTCCAGGTGAAAGATCTACTTTCTGGCCTATGAAATAATCTACCAGTCCTTGTATGGCAATGGGAGAGGAGGGAATTCCCACTCATAAAGAATAGGGAGGTGGTTATTTCCTGGGGTGGGGCAGGGATGCAACTATTTGCACCCGAGTATCTGTCAGATTAGTACCCCTGCATGGTGCTTGGAATGCAATCCCATCACTTTAGTGTACATGCATATTTTACACATGCATTTTAATATAGTTATTGGTAAAATAATTACAATATATAATTTTGAACTGGTGGGTGGAATTCTACTTTACCCATTTATCATCATGGAGTGACTACTAATGATGTCTACTATCATTCTACTTAGCAGTAATGATAGCAGTGTAAAGGAGACAATGTCTGTTACAGTAGATAACAAAGTGCTTAGACTCAGTTACTGTCAACAAAATCTTCCTTCTGATGTGAATACGTCTTGGTTGGGTGGAATTTTTAAAGGCCACGATGTGGGGATTCAACTATTTTACCCCATGCTTTTGGGCCACTACATGGCTTCCCTTTATATTTTCAAGCACGTGGTCATATTCATACAGTTAGGGCAGCTTTTTCCCTGAGAAATTTAGAGAGTGGTGGTTTATGTTGCTTTTTCTGTGGAGTTGTATTTGAGTCACCAGAGTTGTATTCACGGCCTACCACAGCAGCTTGTATCTCAATGGTAGACAACAAGAAGCAGAATCATGTTTTGCTGGTTATTGTTGTATGTTTTAAGACATTTATGTCTTATGGTTTTCTTAACAAGGTTTGCCTTTGCCTTCCAGTAAAGCTTTGAGGGCCCCATTTACACTGCCATATAACCGAGTTTTCCATGACTAGTGGGGGATTTGAACCCATGTCTTTCTGGTTCAACCAGTACTAAAATCTATATAACAGCACACACGTGCTCTCTGTGATATGCCCTCAGTAAAAAATCCTGCAAGGAAAAGAAACCAAAAAGAGAAAGGGATTTTTTTTGGCAGAAAACCCTCTACAAATTAAAAACAAACAGCCAAACTCTTCACAAGAGATTCATAATTATAGTAGTAGTCTGGAAGCAAGAATCCAAGTTAAGATGACCTAGCAGCATATGCATAAT